>VMDO01001073.1:138920-233184 GCA_007922755.1 Pedetes capensis
GCGACCCTCTGTACAACAGGGGAAACACTATTGTCAGTGCTTCTCTGCTGTTCATAGGGTTTTCAATGGCAGATCGATTTTTGGGAGGGGGTTGCCAGGTCCTTCTCCCAAGCCTACAGCTTCTGGTGTTCCCAGGCGGTCTCCCATCCAGGTACTAACCAGGCCTGACCCTGCTTAGCTTCCGAGATCTGACGGGATCAGATGCCACAGGGCTATGGCTGCAGGTATCTCACTCTTACCCCTGAGCTAAAATTTGAACTCAAGTAATTTTATGAATCATTGATGACAGTCATATTAGATAAAAAGATTTTTTAAAACCAAATATACAGATGTTCCATTTAGCTTTCCCAAGCACTCAGGAAGCATCATCGTGATACGTGTTTTGGATTCATTAGCTCTTTCAGCTAAGCAAATTATTTTGTGTGATTTTTCACATTCTTCCTTGATTGAGATTCAGAAAATTTGTGTATTATCCACTGGAAGGACTGATTCTGAATAACTAAATAAAATTGGAAAAATGCCATGACCATCTCACTATATGCAGTTCATCCACCTAGGAACATGTTTAGACATTGATGATTACGTGATGATTATGAGAAGGGTTTCATCTTGGGGTTGTTATTGTTGTTGTTTTGTGTTGTATTGTTTGTAGTTTTTTTAAGATAGGATCTTATTGTGTAGCCCAGGTGTCCCTGAATTCATGATCCTCCTGCCTCCCAAGTACTAAGATTAGAAGTTTACTCCACCATGCCTGATTATGAGAAAAGTTTAAATAAGTGATCTTTCTCACCTGAGTTTGACTCTTCACTTATTAAAGACTAGTTCAGGATTATTGGTTTTCACTTATGTAAATACCAATGTGTAAAAAGAGTCTTTCAGTGCACACCTGTGATCCCAGCACCAGGGAGGCTGAGGCAGGAGGATCACAAGTTCCAGGCCAGCCTGGGCTACATAACAAGACTGTCTCAAAGAAATAAATAAATAAAACAAAAGAAAAAACAAAAATTATTTCACAAGAGGAGACTGTATTTGTCTTTATAGTTATTCTGAGTTTATCTACACCAAATATTAGAGAAATCAAGAATAATATTGAGACCAAAAGAAATATCTAATTGATAATTGAACCCAGGGTGCATTTATTTCTTTGAATTTAATAAACAAATTATTTAATTTCCTGCTTAATTTTAGTAGAGTGAATCTTGCCATTGAGTCATAGATATAGCACATTTGGCCTCATTTGTGTTTTCTATAAGACCCATATACAGCCTTCTGGTAGCTAACCCTTCTAATATTGAATGATATCAGAAATCTTTAACACTAGAGGATGCTTTGAAAGATGATACAGGTCATCAGTGTGACCATAATGCATGTGGTACCTGAAACAATCATAATTGATTTTAATATGTTTATTGTGCTGATGACACAAAAATCTCTCCATTCACCAGGGCACAGTCCTCAGGAGATACCCTAATTCGTCCTACATTTCAATGATTATACTCTTCATCTCAGAATTTGCTCTAGCTTTGGGCAGCTTAGTAGGAAATGTATTTAAGGTCAGGCTTTCTTAGAACCTGAATTTACCTTTACATCTTACATCTCACAAAGAACATTATATAACCTGACTAAAATGATATCCTTTGTACAAGACCATATCATATCTAGAAAATTACATTTCTTCCTCCTACGTGTATTGTTTGACCTTATTCTTTTTTAATACAACCTTGTTAGTGTGGTTATCAACAAACTCTTTCAGGTGTGTTTCGATAGCACCCTCCCCCCAGCATGCTGGCACATGCTATACTCATTCCTTCTGGATGTCTCATAGGTAGCCTGTTTATTACCAGCACCTAGACTACAACAACAGACTAATTTTGTTTCATGGAGGTACACAATCCCTTGAATATCACATCACATGCTTCCCAACGCAAATGCCACATCCTCAAGGACCACTCTGGCAGTGACAATTTCTGTATTCTGTCTACCATAAAGAAAATAAGTGAGCACACATACACTGACCTGCTCAAAGAGAGAAATGAGGAAAATCAACAGCCGAGTGCCTTCCCCTGGCCTCTTCAGGGGAAAAGGGAGAATGTCCACAGCCTAACTGTTCTCAAAGAAGGAGGAAACTGGAAGTAATAAATAAATGGTGGTGCTTCACATTCCGGGGATCCCAGAGCACCCATGATTGCCAGCATTTGGAGAAGACCCGCTTTTCTTATCTCTGTTTCTACTCAGAATGGCCTGTAGTTTTTGAGGCCTTAGTCTGGGTTGCTTTTGAACTCTGTCCAGAGCATCTCAGTTTCTTCATTCATTGAGCAAATTTTTGTTAAATTCCCTGTGTTTGCCTAAACTCCATGTTTCTCTTTGTGAACTAGTCATAGTCAAAGATTTCAAAGATGCAGAGTCAAAACATTCTTCCGTATGTTTCATGTGAATCCTTTTTGCTGTAATGTAGGTCAATTTCTCTTATTTAATTCAATAATTATCAATAAAATTTAGTGGGAAAATGAGACTCAAGATAAATTTTATCCAAAATTACTTTTATTTCTTTTTCCTTAAAAACTTCATCATTGAGTTACAACCATTTTTTCCTTCCCAAACGTGCAGTCATCCTTAATAGACTTCCTTGTTTCACAACTCTTATTTCTAAAAGGTTTCTCTTGTCGTTAGGTGCTTTCGAGTCAGTGGCCAACCCATAACAACCCTACTTACAACAGGCAAAACACTATTGTCAGCGCTTCTCTGCTATTCATAGGGTTTTCAATGGTGGATTGATTTTTGGGAGTGGGTTGCCAGGTCCTTCTCCCATGCCTACAGCACCTGGTGTTCCCAGGTGGGCTCCCATCCAAGTACTAACCAGGCTCGACCCTGCTTAGCTTCCGAGATCTGAGGGGATCAAACACCACAGTACTATGGCTGCAGGTAAAAAGCTCCTAGTTTATTGATTTCTTTCTCCAAGGGCACTGTGTTCACTTCCTACTATTGGCCTTGTGCATTTTTGCACAACTTCCTAATACTGTCCTGTATTCGAAAACCAAATATTATTTCTTCTGCTCTGTCAGTAGCCTCAGCAGCAAACTCAGTGTCATGGAGAGATACTAACAGTTTGAAAACCTGTGGGAGGCTTAACAAAGCATAGTTACTGCCTTGAAGCACTATGGTAATAGCCTATTACACACTCAAAAAAAAAAAAAATCTACTACTACACCTAACTTGAGCTTTCAGAAAATTTTGGGCCAAAATTGTTTAAATAGGCACTTGCATTTTGAGTATATTTCTAGTAAAACATTACTTTCTGTTCATTTCAGGTGTTATCAAACAGCAGCCATCACTAGCCTTTCACTAGCAGATGAAGGTTCTATCCAGGGATTCAAACTTGCACAAAATTGGATTCAGGTTTTCGTGCAGGTTCAGTGTGTTAAAATTTAGAGGATTTGGGTTTGCTTTGGGCTCAGATTCTAGTTTAAATCCTATGTGTTGAGAGCAGGGCTTCAAACTGAACCTAAATCTGAATGCTGAACCCGATTGGCTCAAGCATTTTTAAAAATTTCTCTGAACCCAAAACTGAATCCGAACCCAGTGAAACATTGAACTGGTGTTCAACTTTTAATGTTTTTTTTAATCATAAGCTATGGAAAAAAAAATATTGAAAGAAAATTGTAGTTGACTATCTACAAAAAGGATTAAAATTTTAAACCTGAACCTGGACCCTCTAAATTTTAACATGTTGAAGCCACACCTGAACCTGAACCCAATTTTTTGTGGGTTAGAAGCCCTGATTCTATCAGTGCTCCACTCTACAGGTGTGGGTGTGCCGAAAGTTAATGATGTGTCCCAATGGTCCTTTCTACATTGTTTGCATTTGAAGATTGTCCTTTGGTTTGTGGCCATAGCCACAGTTTGCAGGGCCTGTCGCTACATGCCTCAGTGTCTCTCCACGTCCTAACCCGCTCAGCACCATTGCTCAGAGTCAGCTCCTTCTCCTTGATGAGTGCACGTCCATTCCGTCCACCTGCTCCTCTTTCTCAGCATACCAAAGCCGGCAACACCTGCCAAAGTTGGGCTCCTGTATGTCTTTGTCATCTCTGTCACTCATCTTGCTTCCGGCATCTCCCTTCAGCTCACCAACCAGCAGCTGTGTGGATGTCTTGCTGCATTTCATCCTCCTTACAGGGCTGGACCAGCGCAGCTGTGTAACAAGCAGAAATCTTTATCTGTAAGACTGATCATGTGTGATCATGTGGGGCTCTCCTCGCATCACTTCTTTCTCCTTTTTCTGAACTCACAGTTAAGAAGCTGCATGGGACATTTGTTTTTAAAAAAACAGTTCAGGGCAACGATTTTGGGATCCTTGTCACTTGAATGGGGTCTGATATTTGATGACAATTGGATGTTATGGTCTGAGGTAATCTATAGAATCTCTTGATGAATGAGCTTTGTGTATATGTCTTTTATAAATTTGTGCATTAGTGGACAATGTGACACAAATTACTCAGATTCAACTATTCTTAATTTCTTTTTATCAGTGAAAATCTTCATTTCTAGCTTTGTGTATATGTCTTTTATAAATTTGTGCATTAGTGGACAATGTGACACAAATTACTCAGATTCAACTATTCTTAATTTCTTTTTATCAGTGAAAATCTTCATTTCTGTGTAGGATTACCTGGGGCAGATCATCAAAAGATGCTAGTCTTCACACCTGCACGCAGCTTGTCACTCAGAATTTGTCTTGCATGCATTTCTCACTTGCAGATGATATGCAAATTAGAAACTTTTGGATATTTTACTTAAGGACTTTTGATAATCATGCCATTCTATTAAGCTAAAAGTGTCTTAGAGGACCTGTAGTATAGTATATAATAGCTACAATTTGATTTAAATAGGTTTTTATTTTTAATTTTTTATGCATATATTGCTTATTCAGGATAAAGAGTTTCATTATGACATTTCCATACATGATATACTTTTTAAAGAAAATTTCTTGTCTGCACATCTGTTTATCTGTTGATGTTTTCACTTTTAAATCATAATAACTTATAGAACTGACTCAGAATTTATTCTTCTCTTTTAACAATGTACATTTGTTTCACTTTCCCTATATTTTTTTTTCCACAGTCCTGCTATTCTATCTCTAAACTCACTCTGTTTTTCTCCTTACTCTTGGCCTCTGTTAGGCTTGTACCTTGAATTTGTCACTAATAGCTTCAGGCTTGTGTAGCCCTGTTGAAAAAAGAGTAAAGTCAAAACAGTTCCCAGTTTAGTTTAAAATAAGGTCCAAATCCAAAACAAAAAACCAAGCCAACAATTATAAACATGAAACTACTCACTTTTATCATTAGAAAACAGACTCACTGTATATTTCAGTAAACTATCCAGCTCAGAAGTTCTATAAATAATTTTTCTCACAAGTTTGTGAAACTCTGCAATGTGTTTTAGAAACAGCCACCACAAAAATAATGTAGCTTACTTTGTGAAGTATTGCATAAGTTTTTTAAATGTATACAGTCATCCCTCCATATCCACAGGCTCCATGTCCACAGATTCAAACAACTAGAGAGCAAAAGTATTTGGAGAAAAACACTATATCTGCAATGAAATGCCAGATTTCTTTTCTTGTCTTTATTCCCTAAACCAAACTGTTCAACTACTCTCATAGCATTTACACTTATATCATGTTAGGTATTACTAGTAACATAGAGATGATTTAAAGTATACAGGAGGACATGAGCAGATTAAATGGAAAAAAATATTCTACTTGATACAAGGGACTTGAGCATCCACAGATTTTGTTATCTGATGAGGTCCTAGAACCAATTCTCCACGGACACCAAAGGATAAGTACATGTTGTAAGATTTCTGCTATCAGTTTCTAAACCTTGATTAAGCTATCAGCTTTTTAACTTTAAGCTTAGTTTAATAATTCAAATTTTTTTAATCTGACATTTATTATTCATAGGTATTACTTTATGTGGGAATAAAAACAAGAGATAAGAAGATGCTAGGTGTGTTAGCACATGCCTGTAGTCCTAGCACGTGGGAGGCAGAAACAGGAGGATTGTGAACTTGAGGCCAAAACAAATGGAAAATGGGGTTCCCTGGCACATGCCTATAATCCCAGTAACTTGAAAAGCTGAGGCAGGAGGATTGCGAGTTTGAGGTCAGAGGCAGCCTGTGCAACTTAGCAAGACCCTGTCCCAAAATAAAAAATAATTTTTAAAAGGGGCTAGGGGTGCAGCTTAATGTTAGAGCTCTTGCTTAACACGTGTGAGGCCCTGGGTTTAGTCCCCCAGTACTGCAAAATAAAGAGGGGGAGTCAGATTCAACATTCATGCAATCAAAAATTTCATAGTGGAAAAGCTCTAAAGCTCTAACTTACTATATAATATAATTACATAGATATGGAGCATAAAGCTTACTTTTCTTCATGTATCTGTTTTTCCTATTACATAGAAAGATCTAATTTAATAAGCTGCTAAATTCAAACTTATATGTAAATTTTAAGCTATTTTATTACTCTGTCTCCTTTTTATATTTTCGCACATGGTTTTTTGTTGTTGTTGTTGTTTTGTTGTTGTTGTTGTTGTTTTGGTTTGTTTTTTTGTTTTTGTGATACTGGGGGTTGAACCCAGGGCCTTGTGCTTGCATGCTTTGCAAGTACAGGACCACTGAGCTTCACCCCCAGCCCATTTTTTAATTTTTTGAGACAGGGTCTCGCTAAATTACACAGACTGCCTCTGGTCTCAAATTTGTGAGCCTCCTGCCTCTGCCTCCCAAGTCCCTGGGATTACAGGCATGCGCCACCACGTCTAGCTCAGCACCTGGTTTTTTAACTGATATAAAATATAAAATGTCAACAGTGCCCTGATTGAAATCTAAAGTGTACTTCTACTTCATCCTTTATCCAGCGAGCTTTGAGCAAGTTGCCTAAATTCTCTGTGGCTCAGTTTTCCTCATAACAGCACAATTTAGGTATTGGAATCAATAAGACAAGCCTGTAAGCTTTTTTTCCTACCCTACTTAGATGCAACACTATTAATAGATTATAATGAGATCTAATTTTGAGGTATAGGCAATTATATATCATAAAATAATATACTATAAAATAATTTAAATGTTAATAATATAAGCTATTCAAAACAGCCATAGAAAGACACTTAATTCTAAGTTGAGAAAAAGGAATAAATCACTGTGATTTGGAGAAATATGATTATAATTGGGAAAAAATGGTATCTAGTAACCTATACATCCAAAACACATCAATAGCACTAAAGGACTGTCAAATCAGTAGTTTAAACACATTCCAAGCCACATTATGATGGGGTCATATTTCCTGTTCCTACGATATCTATAATACAAAATTACTGTAAAAATATCTAAAATTACTATTTGACCTCATTCATTTCTGTATACAAGTTAAATCCTAAATATTACTGTTTTTATTAGCTATGACTTTTATATAATTCTTAAACTATTAGAATAAAATCATTGTCTAAGTAAAATACTGGCTCCTTTACTGAGTTTGTATTGTTTTCTACTAATAAATATATCCAGAAATTCAGTGAAATTATATGTCTATATTGTGATTTTTCTTATAACTCAAGAAAATAGCCCTAGTATTTTTTTTATCTTCTATGAAACTTGCAAGGTTAAGAAATAGGACAGAAAAGAAACTCAGAATACTGTATCTGTATGACAACCAGCAACCAGGAATCACACTGACCCTAATGGCCTCCTTTCAAAATGACTAAGCACTAATACCAGGCATTGGAAATCTAAACTTTTAAAGGGCGAAAGAGAAATGTTAAAGCTATTCCTGGTGTGATAGTCTATAAGAAAAATGGAGAGAATGCAATAAATTGACCATTGGAATTCAGATTTCAGGTTACTAAATTCTGTGGCTGGGTGGAAGGCAAGGGGTTTGTGAATGTCATATCAGAGCCATGACCCCAGTCTGACCATGGCAGAACATTCCCATAATCTTGGCACTGGGGAGGCGAAAGCAGGAGGATACAGAGTTCAAGGCCAGTTTGAGCTACAATAGCAAAAAGCTGCCAAAAAAAAAAAAAAAAAAAAAAAAAAAAAAAAACACCAGCCATGTCTCAAGATTGGAGTGAGAGTAGAAGGCAAGCTTGTGTGGGACTGGTGTATAAGGGTAAATGTTATGCCTTTCAGTAAAAAACAAAAACAAAAAAAAACTACAAGTTTTCACAAGCCTTTAACTGAATTTTTTGTTTCACAATGTCCCAGAGACATGAGCTTCTCAGTAAATTTCTTTCCTTATAACATTCAGATTCAGTGGGATTTTCCTTCTACATTAATTAGTTCCCTTGTTGAATTTCTGCTTTATTTTTGACCTTTGCCAATTTTTAAGTCTTATATTCTGCCGGCCACTTATTTAGCCTTGAAGGACCTGGCCTCAGACCTTGGGAGTCACCAAGGACATAAAAGCACTGAACCATTGTTATTCTTCTTTCATTTTCAAAACTGATGCCTCTTGCTATAAAGCAAAGTGAAATTTTCCTTTCAATAGCACAATATGGCTTGTCTTCTGTTTTCCAGTTCTTGGTTTCTGGCTAAAACAAAGAATAATGTAGGCATTAAAGAAATTAACTTAAAAAATTGGGCATGGTGACACTTGCCAATAATTAGGAGGCTGAGGCAAGAGGATTGAAAGTTTGAAGCCAGCCTGGGTACACAATAATATCCTATCTCAAAAAACAAGACAAAACAAAAAAATCACACAAAGACATAACCACCATCGTATGTGGACAAATATAGAGAATTTAAATGCAGATAACAAGTGTATTTCTCATAGAGAGGCCTCTGCTGAAAATAAAAAATTAGATTTATCTTTTTTAAAAGATGCCCCAAAACCTACTGTAAACTAGAAATGGTAAAATAGACTCCGGCTAAAAAGGCTTTTAGCTTTTCCCTCAGGGAGCTCATAGACCTGTGGGGCCTTTTTAATGAATTTATATGTGCCAAGTGTATTTCCTCAGTAAATGACTATTTTTGTATTAACATTTTTTTTTCCATGCTAAAGAATAACTTTTGTCCTGGATGCGTGATTAAAATGTTTTCTTTTTAAAACTCCTTGAGATAGAATTGGGTGCCATGGCTCACACCCGTAATCCCAGGAATGGATGAGGCTGAGGCAGGAGGATTACAAGTTTGAGGCTAGAGGCAGCCTGCACAATTTAGGAAGAACGTTCAAAATTTTAAAAATTAATTAATTAAAAAAGAGGATGGAGTCAGCTCATCGGTAGAGTACTCAAAGGAAAAAAAAAAACCTGTGAGTTAGGCATTCCATCTTTATTTCTTTTGATATGTAATAACGTAAAGTTTTTCTCTTGCCCTCTGTTGTTAAGCAGAATTTGCCAATATGCCTTTGAAAAACAATCCTTACCTATGGTACAAGAGGACTGGTTTTGTTTTCAAGATTGTTGTGATTTGTCTTACTGTAGCAAAATTAACACCTCTTCAAGAGCCCTATTATCCCACGGATTATATGTATATGAACACTTCAGTGCTCAAAGAAGAAACTATTTGCAACATGAAAATACCTTTGAATGGTTTATTTGATCTCCCTTGGATTACAATAGAAAATTTTATTTTTTAAGTATTTTGATTGTACATATTCATGGGGTACAGAGTGGAAATTCATTTCATATATACATGTGTATATAATCAAATACATATATACAATCAAATCATGATTGTTGATGCTTCCATCTCAAACATTTTACAAAATTTTTTGATTAGTGTGTAAAGATAACTTGATTAGTGTGTACTGAGATTCATTATGGGATTTTCACAGAATTGCCAGCTGTATTTTGCACTGTCTCTCCCTCTTTACCCCGTATGTTGCTTATCCTCCCACTCCATATTCTCACATCCCCTCCCTCTACCAATAGTCCCCTCTCCATCATGATGATTTCACTTGTATTTTCTAATCTTAGATATATTCAATGGTGTGTATTTATTTATATATATAATGTGTATATATGTATATGTATGTGTGTGTGTATACGTAATGTGCATATATGTAAATTTAAGGTAGATCTAGTTCCTGCGTGTGAGAACATACAGTATTTCTCTTTTTGAGTCTGGAATATTTCACTTAAAATGATCTCCAGTTCCATCCATTTTGCTACAAATGACAAATTCATTCATCTTTTCTGGAGAATAATTTTCTGTTGGGTATTTATACCACATTTTTAATCCAGTCATCTGTTGGTGAGCATTGGGGCTGATTCCATACCCTTGTGATTATGAGATTGTGAAGAGTACTGCAATATACATGGAAGCACAGATGTCCCTGTGGTATGGTGACATATCTTCCTTTGGGTATATGCTGAGAAGTGGTATAGCTGGATCATGTGATAGTTCTATTTTTAGTTTTCCGAGGAATCTCCATACTATTCCCATAATGGCTGTACAAATTTACAGTCCTACCGGCAGTGTAGTAGGGTTCCTTTTTTTCCAGATCCTCACCAGTGTTTGTTTGATTTCTTGATACTAGCCATCCTGGCTGGAATGAGAGAGAATCTCAGTGTAGTTTTGATTTGCATTTCCCTGATGGCTAATGATACTGAACATTTTTTCATGTTTATTAGCCATTTGTATTTCTCCTTTTGAGAACTGTTTAGTTCTATTGCCTGCTTATTTATTGGATTGATACTTTGGTGTCTAATTTCTTGAGTTCGTTATATATCCTAGATATTAATCCTCTGTCTTTGGCACCTTTGTCAAAGATCACATGGATGTAGCTTTGTGAGTCTAGATCTTCTGTTCTACAATAGAAATTTTTAAAATTATACTGAGGTTTAAACATTCCCTAACCATTCAACTATATTTTCTTTTAAAACAAATATTAAAATTTTCTGTAGATCTGTTTCATGTCACATAAGTTATAAATACATTATATTTTTAAAATATCAATGCACATTGATATCCCCAAAGAGCATTCACCTCCCATTCCTCTTATCTCCTCTAGTCATTGTAGTCTGCAGTATTTGGGTCAAACTGCATTTCTCCTATATATTATGTCTCTGACCATTTTTTCCCATATATCTATGTTCAAACACAAGTATAAAATTGAGTTCAACATGACTATGTTATATTCTAGTTCCTTTACAAGCCTGGGCCATCATTTTAGAGCTTTCTCTGTCTCTTAGTTTTGCTTGCACCTCACATCCAACCTAGCAGCTAGTCTTCTGGTTCCTTCTTCAAAATACATACACCTGTTTTTTGTTTGGTTTTTCTTTTTCTTTTATTTTCTTCTCTTTTATTTACTTTTATTTTTTCCCGATACTGGGGGTTGAACCCAGGGCCTCGAGCTTGCATGCTCTGCAAGTGCTGGACCACTGAGCTGCACCCTCAGCCCATTTTTTTACTTTTTGAGACAGGGTCTCAGTAAGTTATGCAGATGCCTATGGTCTCGAACTTGCGATCCTCCTGCCTCAGCCTCCCGAGCTGCTGGGATTACAGGCATGCACCACTGCGCCTGGCTTTTTTCTTCTCTCTTTTTTTTTTTTTTTTTAGTTTTTGTTTTTAATTGACTACTGCTTGCTAACTCCACTGCCATCACTCTGTTCCAAGATACCATCAGCTTTTGCCTATGTTACTGACGTAGCTTCTTAGCCAGTTGGCCTGCCTCTGCATTGTCTGCCTGGTAGTCTATTCTTAACTGTAGTAAGAGTAACACTTTTAAAATATATTGGGTAATATACTGCCTCTCCTCTGTATCCTCCAGTGCCTTGCCAAACCATTAGGATGCATTATAAGGCCCTGCCTCCGGCCTTGCCTCCCTTACCATCTGACCTCACCTCCTACTGTATGGACTGGAGGAGCACTATTCCTGACACACAGAGCAAATTTCTGCTTCAGTGTCTTTGTATTTGCTATTTCCTGCCTGGCGTATCCTGATAGAGATTTCCATGTGGCTTACTGCCTCCTTTATAGTCTCTGATCTGGTGTTACCCTCTAAGTGAGATCTTCTTTAATAACATTATTTTAAATTACATCCCAAAAAAATCTAGCACTCCTCATTCCCCATCTCTTTTTTACTTTTCTCCTAGTAATTATTATTACATGCAATATTTAGTTCACTTACTTGGTTACTGTCTCTCTTCCTTCTACTAAAATATAAGTTTCTTCAGGGCAGAGATTTTTGTCTGTTTTATTCTGAGCTATATCCACAGAATCTAGGGCAGAAGCAGAAATAATAAATAACAAGTGTGTAACAGATACAGGAAGAACGCATAATGGAAACCACTCATGGCATGTCCTAACAGCAGCTAAAATATCCAGAATTCTCTTGCAGTTAAGGTCACACCACAACCTTTTATTTCCATACAGTTTTGTCTTGTGACTCTTCCCCTCATAATTTAGGAGTTAAGGACACAGAAAATATTCTGGGGTAGAGCTCAGTGGCAGAGCAGTTGCTTAGCATGCATGAGGCCTTGGGTTTGAGCCATGGTGGGGAGGGGTGGACAAGAAACAAAATTTTTAAAGGTCACAGGATCTTTTTTCTTGTTTGGGTAGAGCACATGCTTTGGTGTCAGACATAATGGATTTGAATCTCAGCCCCGCTCTCCAATACCTGTGTAAATCTGACTGCTCCTGTAAACCAGGATGAGTCACATGCACAGTAGGGTGTCATTTAAATATCTAACCCCTTCTTACCTATGAAAGTGGTAATTTTGTACGATTTCACCTAATTATAATGAGAAATAATTAAGCATGATCATGCTGAATAGCGAGGATGTTTGTTAAATGCTGGTAATGCTTGGCCCACGATACTCACTAAGGGTAGTTACTCCTGGCCACTCTTCCCATGAGTAGGTGATGTGAGCAAAGAGCTTCACTGTAGAAATAATCTATAAACCCAGAGGAATCTGTAGATTTTCTTATGTTTAGCATTGTTGTTTCCACTTTCTCAACCATTTATTTTAGGTGAGTAAACCTCTGTACATGTCCATACCCACATCCAGCCGTCTTATATACACACATAAACATGGAAGCTGCCCAAGTACAGAAAACATTCTTTTTTGCTTCAAAATGAAGTTAATGATTTTTTAAAAAATTGAACAGGAGAAGATAACCCAAATATGCATTTTACTACATATTAGTAAAAAGTTTCCATAAGCCTCGTAAGTTGATAAAAATGTAACCAAAAGTGATGTCATAGTTGCATAAAGGAAAAAGCAAGTGCTGTATTACTCTGTACTCCACCAACATTTACCAATAAAGGGGGAAAAATTGAGGTAACAGTATCCTTTTAACTCATGATGAATTTTAAACAATTAGGTTATTTTAATTCACTATTTTTTGCATCCATAATACCATAGGCACCCAATAAATTCATGAATTAGTTATAAAGTTTTACATTAATTTTATTTGAACTCTTAAAACTTTGAGTTCAAAGAGGCATATTTTGTTTTTAATTAAACATAATATATTTTAAGTATTGACTCCAAGTTTTCCCTCATTTAAACTGGATATCTACTCACCTATTTTTCAAAAATCAGTTCCCCATTTGTTCTCCCGATTAAAAGTAAAGTAGGTAGGATGTTTTCCACAAAATTAAAATACACATTTAAAAATGATCTCATCTATGTAAAAGTATTTGAACACTTCTTGAGCAAGGTATCTCAACAACATAATGTCCTTTTCAGAAGTTGTAATTACCATTTCAGGGTTTCCTCAGAGATACCATCTTGATAGAAGTTAGCAGATGAAATGTGAAAGACCTATTATTTGCTTTTGAAGTGATTCTGTACAAGATTATTGGCTTATTATATCACCGCATGTCATCATTCACAAGATGTCTAACAAAACACAGATGGCAAATGTTAAGGAGAGAATTTTGGATTTTAGGAAAAGTTGAGGTAATAGTCAAAAACCCATTGCCATGTTGGTTTTCAAATTTTAAAAGAACAAAAAGAAAGGAATTTTTCTCCACAGTGTCATTTGTTTACAATTTGAACTAGAAAATGTTTTCAATTGGGGAAAATAACATGTTGAGGCAATGTCTGTTTTAAGTGGTCTTTTTCTGTACCCAGCCGACTTTACTCAGAATTAGGATATTCTAATCAAATGTTATCACATTATTCAAACTTAAACTGAACAAAAATATAAAAATACTTCTTAACAATAGAGAAATACCTCTGAAAAGATTAATGACTCATTATAATAGAAAAGGTAGCTTGCTACCAAGAGTCTACCATGAGTTTTTTAGAGGCATTTTTGCCAAAGTAGAAAGTGAGATCATATAGATCATATACATTTAAATATTTCTTCAAGAAATAGAAGTTCTTTTTTCACAACCTTTATAAGAGAAGTGCCTAAAGAGGCACTTATTGATTCCATTTAAATTTATGAAAAGTTAATAAAAATGAAATGTGTTTACCTGTTACTGAAGACGGAACAAACATAAGACACTTGTTTTGGATAGGTGCGTAAACATCTGTACCTGAATTGAATCTATACTAGAATTTACTATACTAGAATACACAGAATCTATACTAGAATTTCGTAGCCTGAGCAGTATTGTGAATTATTGAGGAGCTTCCTCATCACAATTGTCTGAATTAGATTTATTTTTCATTGGTAGCGTATGGTTGTAATCAGCCTATGCAAGTACTACAGCAGTCCTCCTGGGACTTCTAAGCCAATAAATATTACCATATTATCTCAGAATTATTTTCTATGGAGGAATCCTATTATCTTACTCGCAACTTATATAATGTAAACATAAATTTTCTATGTGTGGAATGTTAATGATACAACAAATAACCTGAATAGTGTCTTTATGAATGTCCATGGAAAGACAACACTCACAAATATGGGTCTATTATAAAGTTACATTTTATAATAATTTATAATTTATGGTAATTCACACTTTTATTTCAGTACTAGAGGTTGAACCAATGGCCTTGCACATATTCTATCACTGAACTACACCCTCTACCCTCTTTTTATTTTGATACAGGGTCTCCATAAGTTGCACAGGCTGCCTCTGGCCTTGAACTTGAGATCCTCCTACCTGAGTGTCCTGAGTGACAGGGGTTACAGGTTGTGCACCACAGCACCTAGCTGGTAATTTATACTTACAACGCATATCAGAGTAAATGAAAGTAAAAGAAATATGTATATTGTTATTTCTGAAATCAATGGTTTGTAAGTTTAATTTTGGCTATAATCACATTGGTTAAACTAATAATGCTTTTACTAGCCCTATAAAATTTGGCCAACATATTCCAATATGCACTTTTAAGTTATTTTTCTAATCTGTATTTAGAGAAGAAAAGCCCACGGCTAAATTCTTTATAAGGAACCAGACCAAAAAATGGCTGTTGTTAGATGCTGCCATTGAGTTGTGTCCAACGGCACCCTCATAAGGTTCTCAATGTCTGATTATTTTTCATTCAGTTGATAGAGTGCTGCTCTGCACTCTCTCAGGCCCTGGGTTCAATCTCCTATGCTGCAAAAATGTGAGAAGGACATGGCAATCCACTCCCAAAGCAATCCTAAAACTATCAGCCATTGAAAACCCTATTAGGGTCCCTATGAGTCAGACCCAACTCAATGGCACCTAACAGCAACAATAACAAATTCTTTGTACAGTGCCATTGTGAAGTGTCACTTTAGTAATAAGCATTTGCTACTGTTACTCATTTAGGAAGTTTTGGTTTGATAGAATATTTTCATCTTCCCAAATTAAGCTGAGAAAAATTAATCACAGAAATGGCTCTTAGTCCTAGAATTCTTATCACTACTTACTGTCCTAACACATAGGGACATTAGAAGAATTATAGAAATTTACATTACTTTGTATTTGTGTACGTGTATGAGTATGTATGTGTGTCTTTGTCTCTGTGGTGAAAATGGAAGGTACAAATGATTTTCCTTTTATCCTAAGTAAGTCTTGTAAGTTTTGACAGACTATTGTAAAGTTATCCAGACTGATTGTGGCTTTGCCTTTTCAATCAAATGAGTAGACATCTCAGAGGCTAAAGTAATTAGCAAAGTTGGGCCTATATCACATATATTACACTCAGTTCTATCCTTTGGGTCTACATAATCCTATAGACAAACATATTATACTATTGACTCATCATGAGGGTCCATTATTTTTCTATAATTTTCCAACTTAAAAGTATATTTCTTAATTATTGCACTTGTCTTATAAACTTTTTTCACTAGTTTCCCCATTTATTATTATAGATACTCTAGTATCTTTAAACAATACATGGGAGAAACTGCATTCTACCATATGATTTGTGAATTGGCCTTGCTTCTTCTCACTTCACTGGACTGGATCTACCCTTGCAGATTCTCTTTCACTGATTCTGGAAGCTGTGGGTTAGATAATGGACTATAATGGACTTTGTAATGAAAGTGCAAGCTACTATTTTTGCAGCTGCTGAAGATAAGAATTTGCTGGAAAAAAATCGGAGTGCAGTGACAGGAGATGCTGCTGCATATTCCTGGGTAGTAGTAGAATCTTTCGTGTTATCTTAGCAGTTCCACAGAGAATACCAGGTCATACTGAAATAAGTGGAAGTAGTTAGCACTTTAGAAAAGTGAAGTGACATTCATAAACTTGAAATATCCATATAGTGTTGGGTGTTAAAACTACTTGACATCAACCTCATTGAGGCAAAGTTGGTGTGAGAGATGTTGAAATATGACCAATAACCTCTGCTAACCTGGAGACAAGGGGAGAAAGAAACTTTAAAACTGTCAGATAGAGGTTAATAAATATAAAACAATTAATACCTTTCTGTTCTCCTACTATAGTCATCCTAGTTTCTTTTCAAAACAAGAATCAGGGTGGTTTTTTGTTTCATTCTATTCTTTGCAAAACTAACAAAGGCAAATGATGTTCCTGTAGAGAGAGGACATGCCCCTTAGCTCTTCATGCATTCTTGATCTCTTCATGTAAAGGAGTATTCAGAAATCTACCAGATGAATTTATTTGAGAAAGTGTAATTATAAGTGAATTCATCCAAGAATTTTATTGAATTCTATTTTTTACTAAATTCCATTTTTATACTTTGCATGAGGAATGGAATCAGTTACTAAAAAGAAACTAAATCATAAGCTAAACAACAGCAATAGAAATCATTAAAAATATTAAATACCGCTATCATGGCTGCCCAGGATCTTAACTGTTATCAATGTTTTACACTTATGGCTACTAATTCTGAAGGACAGAGCATTCACACTCTGATACTGACTTTTGCCCTGAAAGACTCATGCCCCATTCTGACTAAGGTTATATAAAATTGATTGGAAAGGTTTAATATAGTACCAAGATTGGAGGGAAAGTAAATTTTCATCATTACAAAAAAAAAGCAAAAGACTTTTCTAAATATTTAAAAATTTTAAGTCTCATTGACTCTTCTAAATCTGATTTTTCTCTTTTGCAAAAATAACTCTATCACTCACATTGTTTCTGCAAAGGAAGAAAACAGTGTCCTTTGAGAATGCTTAGAAGTTCTGTTATCATGCAGTCATATACTTATGAATACCATGAGACTACAATTTGTGATCTTAAATAAAAACAGATGGTGTGAGTCTTTAAACTAGTTCCTTAGAATCTTTTTCTTCCATGTCATCAATTCTTAACTGGAAGTGGTACCACACCTAACTGATTCATGGAACATCTTAATATTTAAAATACTCAATGATATTCATAATGCTGTGCTATTTCCAGCATCTACAAGCCAGCTGAGGGTAGCAGAACAGTTACCTAATTATTTTAATGTGACTGGGCTGAATTCCTTTACACAAGCAAATGTTCTATGTAACCGCAGATAGTTCTTCATTCTATAAAACATTTAAGTCATTTTTCTATGAAAATCTTTAGAAATAACTTGACACATCCCTGAATTTTGAAAATAGTAAATAGTTTATTTCATCTATTTCACTCATCAATGGTAATTTTGGAAGTTGTTGTTATTAGGTGCCTCAAGTCAGGTCTGACTCATAACAACCCTACGTACAACAGATGAAACACTACCCAACAGTGTGCCCTGCCTGGCAATATGTCAGTGCTTCTCTGTTATTCATAGTGTTTTCAATGGTTGATTGTTTCAGGAGTAGGCTACCAGGTCTGTCTCCCAAGCCTACAGCACCCAGTATTCCCAGATGGTCTCCCATCCAAGTACTAACCAGGCCCAACCCTTCATAGCTTCTGAGATATGAGATTAGACGCCAGGGTGGTATGGCTGTAAACAAATTATTTTAGGAGTAACAGACCATATTGTGCTATGACCCAGTGATATCCTTATAAACTTTTTTAAAAATAAAAACTTTTATACTAAATGATCCCAAATCTAAGTCTTTCTATTCTTATTGCTGTTAAGTGCCAGCTAGTCAGATCTGACTCATAGTGACTCTATGTACAATACCCTCTATGTACAACAGAAGGAAACACTCCCTGATCGTGTGCCAGGCACACAATCTTTTTATGTTTAAGCTCATTGTTCCAGCCACTGAGTCAATCTATCTAGTAGAGGGTCTTCTTTTTCCTCACTGACTGCTGCTCTCCCAAACATGATGTCCTTCTCCAGGGATTGGTCCCTCCTGACTATACTTATTTCTGTGTTAATCATTTATTGTTAGACTATAATAGGTTAACAGAGCTGAAACTAATAGTATTTTTCCCCAGTTAACTAACTTATATACTTTGAAGCTACTCTGCATTATAGATCAAAGTACAAAGATGGTTTGAGTAATTGATTTTTTTAATCATGGGAGCCTCAAGTGATTAAAACTTAATAGTGTTATTGAAGAGGTGACTTCTAGATAAATGAACTCTGAAAGCACCTTGTATATGAATTTGATAATTACTAGGTCTTTTGTTTGAATAAAATATTATAGTTATTAAACCAATCAACCCTAGAATCTTTGATAAGTATGATTTTAAAAGCTTAAATAATGGAGTTTACTCTCATATGTTAATATATGAGACCAGTGAAATAAAAATAAAGTCAGTAAGAAACAAGCCTTTAATTGTACTGAAAATGCTAAGCATAGCTGAGCTAATAGACACCATTTTCTGTACAACGACCAACAGCATGAACATAATCTTAATTTATATATTTGCCTAACAGAACTATTCCCAAGGATTACTTTTGTTAATGGCAGCATGGGGAAAAAAAACAATGTAGTCACAAGGCACCAATTTGTGTGAGATTGTTGTAACAGTTAATTAAGAATCTAGCCCAGTAATTAATCAGTCACCTTGCCAGAGTAAGTCAAAGGCATTTAGGTGGTTCATTTAAGTTTGTGACTTCAAAACACCAAATTAGGCACTGTGGGCTGGAAAGGATCATAGATCAGTGAATTAAACAGCAGACGAGGCCAAATAAAGCTCCCACCCTGGCACTGCTTCTGAATTTGTTGGATGACTTGAGGAAGTCACTTAACCTTCTTGTCCTTCAATTGTCTGGCACCCAAGTAATGAGTTACCTCTAAGAAGTGTAGAAAGAAGAAGTTAAATTAAATAGAAGCACGCATGTTGAGAAAGTGAGCAGAATTGCTATGATGATATACCACAAATAAGGTAAACAACAATTTTAATTGTGCAACTTTTAATCATGAAGTGAGTAATCTTTAGGCACAGTTCACTAAAAGATTTCAACATGCAACACTATGCAAACATTCTAGTGAAAATGGATTTGCAGGTATAGATTCATTTCATTTTGTAATCCAAGTTTCATTGTAAGCAGATGGAGTCCTGAGCAGGGCTTATCATCAAGGAGTTTCACCTCAATGAATTGGTTAATCCAAAACCCAAACAAATGCAAAGCTCAAGCTCAAATAATTAGGATGTTTCTTTGCACAACTTTTCTTTCTTTTGTCTTGAAAAAAAAAAAAACAGTGTGTTTAAACATTGACTAGACATTTCTAGTTTATCTTACTAGCTCTTTACAGATTTAAATCTGCTGTAGCTCCATAATGTAAAATTCTGTCGTCTGCTATATTGTGCTGATTCTGCTGACTCTGAAGTACCCAAGGCCCATGAGAGCCTTCTCAGCACACACACATCCAGACAGCTGTCAGAGAAGTAGATGATCATCATCTACATATATGGCATTTATCTAATGTTTTAAAATGTGCACTGTACTTTGTATTGTCTGTTTAGTTATCATATATACATGGTTTATTAACATTGACTTTGTGCTAGGCTTTCAGAGTACAAAATTGTCAAGTCCTGGTTAGATATACAAATATGCAGTAAGATCACAGTAAGATAAAAATAGTTGGGTCAGGAGGCCTCAGGAGCAACAATACAGAGGATGTAACATGTGAGCAGGATATTGGAGATTTCCAAGTAGAAAACAGAGAGTTTTCAGGCAGAAGGAACAGTGGGAGGAAAGGTACAGAGTCATCAAACAGCCAAGCCTAGTTGAAGAAGAGTGGGATCCTTGGTATGGCTAGAGAATAGATTATATGGGAGTGGGACAGGAGAAAAGTGGGCAGCATAGGAAGATCTTTAAAACAAAGAAGTTTGAGCTTGAACTTCTAGACAGTGAAGGAGAGGCCCTGCAAACATTAAAGGGTATGGGGCGGACAATGACATTTCTGCCCTTTAGAGAGGATCGTGACACAGTGAGGGCTGAGACAGGCTGATGTTCAAGAAGACCTTAGAGCAGGAAGGGCTGGGAACTTCTCAGAACCTGACTCAGAGCAGTGGCAATGGACCTAGAGAGAAGTATTGGAGAAAGATTTAGCAAAGTGGAGAGAAGCTAGTGATCACCTGTATGAGGAACTGAAAGGAAGGGAGAACCATGGCTTTTGGTTTGCGCAGGAGAGGAGACTGTGATGTTACTGTCCCAGAGGAGAAATACAGGAGAAGCAGCAGGCTTGAGGAGGAGGAAGATAAACAGGGCCTGAAATGCCAGGACAACTAGAGATGTTTAGAATGCAGTCTGAAACATGAACATAGGGCCTGGAAAGATTTAAGGGCTCAATGACAGAGATTTGGCAGTCTTCAGCGTGTGGTCAAAGCTGGGGAGTGAGTGAAATTGCCAAGAGCAAGCAAATGAATTAATGAAGAGACTGAGAATGTACCCTGGGAAACATCATCATAAATGCAAAATAAAAAAAAAAAAAGAACTGATTCACAGATGGGTTGCATAAGGGGACAAAGAGAAGAGTCCAGAAGAAACCCAGCTGTGAGGCTGATTAATTGTAGTTCCATTAGTAAAAAGTGAGGACATTAGGAAGGAAAGGGAATTTGATGATCAGTTTTAGATAAGTCCAAAAACAAATATTTTCTTTCATTGCCAATAAAGAATAAGTCATATTACTTTATACCTAAATTATTTTCATGTTTCAGTTTTACGTATTATTTGTTTATTCTTTACAGATTTAAATCTGCCATAGCTCCATAATGTAAAATTCTGTTGTCTCCTATATTGTGCTGATTCTGCTGACTCTGAAGTACCCAAGGCCCATGAGAGCCTTCTCAGCACACACACATCCAGACAGCTGTCAGAGAAGTAGATGATCATCATCTACATATATGGCATTTATCTAATGTTTTAAAATGTGCACTGTACTTTGTATTGTCTGTTTATTATATTTTGTCATTTATTATTTATTATTTATTTATTATGTCATGAAAGTTAAACCTACACATGTACTTTACCACTGACCAATACCCTCAGCCCCAGGTTTATATTTTTTTAAAGCCTAAAGTAATACAGGATCATGTATTGGAAAGGCCTTTGGATTGGAAATTAGAAATGAATTGAGTTTGTTCTGGACTCACTATTCATTCAGGTATCTGTTGAACATTTCCTCTGAACCATGTACTGTGTTCGATGCTAGCATTGCAGTAGTACAGCCTGCTCCTTACAAAGCAATAGAGAAAACTGATTAATCAAACACACTCAATAAATGTGAAGACAAGTGCTCTTAAAACACAGGTGTAGGATATGTGTGGGGACCTGACTTAACTTTAGGATAAAAGAAACCTCTTTTGAAGAAATGATGGTTGAGCTGAGATCTGATTTTAAAAAGAAAATTAGAAACAAAGATGGGGAACAGTTTTTCAAGAAGACAGGACAGCACATACACAAAGCTAGTAATAGGAGGAAGCACAGCAGGTTTGAATGGCTGAACTAAGGCAGCTTGATTGGAGCAGAGAGTAAAGTAACACAGCCTGTGAGTGGGTCGGTGAGATGAGCAGAATCTTGATTATAAAAAGTTTTGTGGAGAAAAGAATGGTGAGGAACTGAAGTAGTTAGAGAAACCTCAGGTAGGAAGGCATTACAGAGCCTGGATAAGAAATGATGGGTGTTTATACTCAGAATTGTGCTGAGAGAAGTGCCCTGATACATAAGACTTTAAAAAGCAAAAGAAGAGAATTTGATGGACTGAATAGGAAGGTGGGATGAATGAGTCCAAGATGATCCCCAGGCTTCTTTCTTGCTTGTGCATCTGGATGGGTAATGTTGCTATTCACCAAGATAGATATCCATTGAAGAACAAATACGAGGTTTCTGGTGGAAACAAGTTGATAAGCTTAGTTTGGGCAGATTCGGTTTGAGGTGCATTTGAGAGATCCAAGTGGAGTTTGCAAAATAGTCCTTAACACATGGATCTGGAGGAAAGGTCTGAGCAGGAGTCACAATTTGGGAGTCATTGTAAGATAAAAGTTTCAGGAGGCCATTGTTTTTTTAACTAAGTTTCTGCACTGAGGCCCAATAGGCCTAATAATCAGAATGGAGTCGCTCATGCTAAAGTTTCATATCACGAAGTTCAAACTAAATTCTGTATAGGTCCTTTCTAGAAATCAGGATTAAAGAGATTAACAGCCAGATTTCCCAAGCAGGACCATTTCAACTGCCTTATACAAAAGAAGGTAACCTGATACAACCTGATCCTAATGAATCAGTTGTTTTTCCATTGTTCAGTCTCTTTGTCACCATCTTACTAGGAAAGTGTTTGAGATTACAAATCCACTTTCTGATTTTGCTTCCTTTCCTATCTATAAAACCAACCTCCTCTTCTCAGGGCACTAGAACATTTTTTGTACTTCATGGAATGAAGTGTTGCCCAATTCTAGAATTGAAAGTAAAGCCAATTATGATCTTTAATTTGGGGTAATTTTGTCCTTAGATTGGATATACGTGACAATTAACATTGATGTAGACAGGACCCTAGGAATGCTAGGTGAGAATAAGTGAGAACAAGGCCTCCAGCATGTTACCCAAGTGATCTGATCTACTGAGCAATACTCTGAACCCCTGAGGGCCTCCAATTGAGCCTTCAATAAAAGTGGAAATACTTAAAGTCCAGGTAGAGAAAGGTAAGGGCTGAGGTTTAGCTCTGTTGCTAGAGTACTTGCTCTGCATGCTCTGAGGCCCTGGGTTCGATTCCCAGCACCACAGAAAGAAAGGAGAAGGACCTGACAGCCCACTCCTGAAACAATCAGCCATTGAAAACCCTATGGATACCTGAGAAGTACTGTCAGATACAGTGCCTCTTTCATTCTGTTGTAATAGGGTCGCTGTGAATTGGACCGGACTCAGTGTCCTACAGACTGAGAAAGATAACAAGGCAAATGAGAGTGGGAACATATGGTCAGACATGTGTTTAAAAAACAAAAAGTGGAAAACCTGGAGATGCAGCTAAATGGTAGAGCAAAGCTTGAGGTCCTCAGTTCTATCCCTATCACAAGGGGCAAATAAAATCAGGAGAATTAGTGAAAGGAGAGGGTTCTAAAGTTAGGGGGAGGAGAAACCAGCATTCTTGTGCCTTTGGGCAATATCTAGAGTCTCTGTTATCTGATCAACAAAGGGGTGGGGTCCATCTGCCTGTGTCAGGGCATTGCTGTGGTAATCAGAGCTGCTATTTGAAGAAATATTGAGGTCTATAAATTGTTTTATTATATTATTACTCAAAATTGTGGGTTTGTGTATTGGTTTTGCTTATTTGTTAGGTCTTCGTTTTTTCAAATACTGAGTTCTTTGTTTTTTCAAATACATCAGAGTTTCTTTAGAACAATAAAAATGCCCCAAAGTGAATTTGTGTTGGAGAATATACCCAGGATTTTTGTATATTTGCACAGAAAGTGATTGCACTTAGAATTTGGAACGTCCCTCCACTTTTTTCTCTCCACTCTTTCCCAACCTGGAAATCCCCAGAAACTACTCTGGGACCTGTGATTATAGGCCTGACCACCTCAATTCTGGAAATAAAACTCCTGGGCCATCAGCTCCCTGTGATTAAATGGCTAACCGTGGAGAGGATGAAGCATCTGGTGTTCAAGGAATGCCTTAATGGCACACTCTCACCTTATCTTGGTTACCAACCCCCAAACCTCCCCAATTTGACTTGTGTAATGATCATGTCTTATATTCAGGAAGAAGGAAGGCCAGAGGAGAGTGGACCCTCCCTCTAGAATGTAGTCCTCCAGAGACCTGGCACAGTGCCTGTCTCCAGCCTCCCCGCAGATGAGAAGAGAACCAGCTAGCACCAAACTCCCCTTCTTCCTCTAGTTCAGATGCTGAACTTGTGGCAACAGCTCCAACCACGAGGCTGACTGCTCTATACAAATGATTCAGTTCCAGTCTTCTGCTTTCCTTTAAAGAGTCAGCTGTCATGTGCTGCCAGCCTGTGACTCACTAACACTTCTCTGCCCCAGGGAAATGAGCACTCTGAAGATTCCTGAGTTCCAGGCCCCTCCCAAGCCAAGAGAGTCATGTTGCTTCTAGGATGGTGCAGCACAGAAGCATCCTGGCTGATTCCCATCTGCTGCTCTGCCAGTCACACCACCATTGTTTCTGGGCATAAGAACTAGGACAGGAGACAATTTTTGTGGCTTTGATTATGCAGGACAAAACTGAAGCAATTGTCCATGCAAATGATTGGAAAGTTAATGAATATTTGCATAGTGGCTCAGAGAGTGAGAGAAAGCCATACATAGCCAATGATTTTGATTCCATATCGTGCTTGTGAGAGAATGCAGAGGCTTTCAGAAATTTCACAAAGTGCTCCCCAACTTTTCATTCTCTGAAAACTGAGTCTCAATTTAATGAAGCCCCACAGATGACATATTATGTCAATCTTCTTTCCTTTTTTTTGTTAGTTTTAAAAGACTGACATTGTTTTCAAAGTATAGTTTTCCAATCAGCCATATAGAATACTAAAATTTTTGTTAGTTTTAAATGAGGATTTCATAAAAGAAGGAAGCTTTGGTGGCCACAATTTTTTATAATCTAATTTTCTGAGCTTTTCCTCACTGGTGTCTTTTATATTCCAGAAACAGATCAGCTGTCATGAGCTCTTGCCAAATCTTCATACTGCTGGGGCCACAGACAGATGAATCACCTATTGCCTAACTAAATTGAGGCTAGAATGTGCCACTGGCAGTATCCCTATTACAGAATTATACCCTGCTGCCACTTCTGAGTATGTTTTGAGGATGGATATGTTATTAATATTCACTGATCACATGAACAAGGGCAATAAATGTTTTAGATGTATGTAAAAGCCAAGAAACCTCGTGTTATTTTGTATAAATGAAGGTAATTAGGTAACTAAGTATGAACTGTCACCTAAATGGTGATTTTTTTAATCTGGTAGACATTTATATGTCTCTTTTCCAACTTATAGGGTTTACATAGGCCATTTGGCTAAATATGATGCCCAATCATAGTGTTGACATCCTCTTCTGTGGGGCTTGGCTCAACTAAACAAATGCAAATAATCCCAGAAAGTTGAATGTCTCAACGCAAGATACCATCATATATATATATATATATATATATATATATATATATATATATATATATATTTAGCTCAGTTGGTAGAGCGCTGCGCTGCAGTCTCTGAGGTCCCGAGTTCAATTCCCAGCACCGCAAAAATGAGAGAAGGACCTGGCAATCCACTCCCAAGGCAATCCCGAACAGTCAGCCATTGAAAACCCTATGAGGGTCGCTATGAGTCGGATACCGACTCGACGGCACCTAACAACAACAACAACATATATATATATATATATATAAATATATATATATATTTGTTGTTGTTAGGTGCCCTCAAGTCGTGTCTGACTCATAGCGACCCTCATAGGGTTTTCAATGGCTGACTGTTTCGGGATTGCCTTGGGAGTGGATTGCCAGGTCCTTCTCCCTATATATATATATATATATATATATATATATGTGTGTGTGTGTGTGTGTGTATATATGTATGTGTATATATATATATACATATATATATACATATATATATGTATATATATACACATATATATACACATATATACACACACATATATATACATATATATATATATACATATATATATATATATACACACACACATATACATATATCTTCATTCTGAGAGTGATACTTTTTTAAAATTAACTTTTTAAAATAACACATTTGGTACTGGTGAATAGAGAAACATTCACAAAATCAGTCAAGTTGATAAAAGCAGTAAAAATGAATTTGACCTTCCAGGTCACTGCTGTTTTCTAACAAATAGATATAGTAATGCCTCCCAAAGGTGAACATGCCCAGGAGCCACCTGAGTCCTGTTAACATGCAGATTCTCGATCTGTAGATCTAGGTGAGACCTGAGAACATGTGTTTCTAATCGTTTCTGGAAGAGGTAGGTGCTGCTGATCTGTGCACCTTAAGCAGCAAGACTATAGAGAAAGGAACAGCATGGTTGGTCCATGGTGAATGTATCTTAAGTGACAATAACCTGCTTAAGGAAAATAACAATATTACTAGAGCAATATCTTATATGGCTCTTGTCCTTTGTTCTCACTCAACTCTATATTTTTGCTTTTAGCACGAAAGCAAGAGATTATCAAAGTCACTGAACAACTAATTGAAGCTATCAACAATGGGGACTTTGAAGCCTACACGTGAGTAGAGGCACATTTATTTTGTTTTTACACATAAGGCAAATGTGTTCTGTTTTTTTGTTTTGTTTTGTCTTTTGCAGTATTTGGTGGTTGAACCTAGGGCCTCACACATACTTTGCAAGTGCTCTTCCACTGGACCACACTCCCAGCCCACATTTTTATTTTTTCATCTTGAGACAGGATCTGGCTAAATTACACAGGCTGCCTCGGGCCTCAATCTTAGGATCCTCCTTCCTCTGGCTCCTGAGTTGCTGAGATTACAGGCCTGTGCCAATGCACCTGGCATGTATTTTCTATATGAATGCACTTTTTACTATATCTGAATTCCTTCATGGTGACCCTCATATTTGCTGTGTCAACAATAGTTTTATTTCATATAAACAATGAATGGCGCTCAAAAGAGAAATAAATGTATTTAAGATTTCAGAAAGAGATGACCCAACTTCTGATTCAATTGTTAGGGATATGTCCTTACAGATGAAATTTCTTTGTAACCATCCATAGCTCCTTATGAGAGAAGGGCATTCAGGCAGAGAAATTCCTGTGGGCAAAAACTCAAAAAGCACAAAAGCATGTTTTTTACAAGTAGATTTTGAATTAAGAAATATATTCCTTTGCAATTCTGCAAAGGGACATAATATTGAAAAGTAGAAAAATTATTAAAGGACATAAACTGGCCATTATCAAAAAAGGAAATATAAATGACAAGTAAACAAATAAAAGCATGTTTGTGGCCAGGCATCATAGCCCACACCTGTAATCTCATTGACTCAGGAGGCTGAGTCAGGAGAATCACAAGTTTCAAGGCCAGAGACAGCCTGTGCCACTTAGCAAGGCCCTGTCTCAAGATAAAAATTAAGAAAGGGGCTGGGGGAGCAGCTCATTGGTAGAGGGCTTGCAAAGTATGTGTGAGACCCTGGATTCAACACCCCAGCAATGAAAAGTAAATAAATAAATAAATAAATAAATAAATAAATAAATAAGATAAAATTAAGTTAAATTAAAATTTTAAAAGGGGCTGGGGCTGCGGCTCAGTGGTAGAGTGCTTGCCTAGCATGCACAAGGCCTTCGGTTCAAGTCTTTAATACTGAAAAATATCAAAACAAAAAAAACCATGTTCATATCCACTACTTAAGTATGTGCAAAGTTGAATGCAAGCACCATTTTTTGCCCATCAGGTCAACAGGGATGAAAATTCTATTTACAACTAGAGAGGCACAGATTCTGCAGGACAACAGTGACTTTCTTACACCACAGACAGAACATAAGTTGGTGCAAACTTTCAGGCTGGTGGTGATGGCTAGAGTGGAGGGAGTCAGTTGTTTTATACCAGAAAACTTTTATAAAGGTTTACTTTATATTAGTTCTATAATCCTGTTTTTGAGAATTTAACATGAACACAGGTCTTAATTCTAAAACATGGACCAAAAGTTATGAAGAAAGATACACATTGAAAAATATTCATAATAGTGAAAAATGGAAGCAACATATATGTCCAACTTTCTGGTAACAATTGAACAGTGTTAGGAGCCTTTAGTACAAATGGAGGTTTATGCAGATCTTCTGGTGACCTGGCAAAATGCTTATGCTGGTCCGGGCACAGTGGTACACACCTGTAATCCCAGTGAATCGCAAGGCAGTGCCAGGAGGATCAAAAGTTCGAGACCAGAGGCAGTCTGTGTAATTTAGGGAGACCCTGTCTCAAAAACAAAAATGGAATGGACTGGGGGTGCAGCTCAGTGGTACAGCACTTGTAAAGCATGCAAGCATGAGGCCCTGAGTTCAACCCCAATATTGAAAAAAAAAAAAAAACCTTATGCTGCTTTGCTGAAAATAAAGCAGGATATAAAAGTGTATATAATTATTTCAATTACATAAAAAAAGTATTAAAAGTGGAATAAAATATGCCAAATTGTTTTTAAAAAGAAAAAAGGGTTACTTCTTAGAAGTATAATTACGTGTAGATTTTTTCCTGTTTCTTCCCTATTTTTTCCAATCTTTACATAAGCAGGTACTACCACTCCCATTATTTGCAAATAGCTTTTTTAGTTAGCTTTCTCATACTATAACAAAATCCCTGACATAATCGACTTAAAAAGTTGAAAGGTTTATTTTAGTTCACAGTTTCAGAGGTTTCAGTCTATGACCAATTGGCCCCATTCTTGGTGCTTGTAGTAGCACCATACATCAGTATGAGAACATGTGGCAATGGAAACTCCTTCACCTCACAGTGGCAAGGAAGTGAAAGAAAGAGGAAAAGGAGAGGCTGGGGTACCCAAATCCAATTTAAACATAAACCTCCAGTGATGTAACTTCCTTCCTTGAACACCAGCTCTGAAAGCTTTGTTCTACCACCTCCAAATAGCACCATGGGCTGAGGATCAAGCCCTCAACACATAGGCCTTTCAAGATCCAAACTATAGCAATACCCAAATATAAAATATGGAAAGAGTGACTAAATGTGAGAACTAAATGAATCTAGAAACTGATTCTTATAGGTCAAATATGTATGCATGTACCTGTTGTTGTTTGGTGCCATTGAGTCAGGTCAGGTGCATACCAACAACCCTCATAGGGTTTTCAGTGCCTGTTTGTTTTGAGATTGCTTTGGAATGGATTGCCACATCCTTCTCCCACTGCATACACCTACAAGCATGGATATACATGTATATTGAGGTGGAGGTATCAATTCTTTCTCATGACCTAATAAAGTATACTTGAAATAAAAGGAATAGTAAAAAATGAAGTTTAAAAGAACATTGTTGTTGTTGTTGTTGTTGTTGTTGTTCTTTTAAACAATTGTTAGTTTGTAAGTATACCTTAGAACCTGCTGTCATTTATTCTTTTTGCTAACCTTCTTAGACCCATGTTAGTGTCCAAAGAATAAGAATATTCTTTTAAAAAAAAAAACTCCTTTTGCAATAGCATTCCCCTGTTGAATGGTAAAAAGTTGTGCTTTGTTCTTCTGGGTTCATGGACAGGGCACTGTTGTAGGCAGGCAAGAGTGGAGAGTTTCCTATGTTCTCAAACAATTTAAAGTAGAATGTTTTAAATGATACAATACCTTGGGATCATATCAGTTCACTAATGCCTTTGCCTCTGGAGGCTTGTAACCTGGCCTCATTTGCACTATCAGGCCCAGGCATAATCCAACAAGATTTCTATTTGGAAGCTTTTTGAATAGAAGAATGTCCATAGAACACCTGTCCCCAGCACATACACACCTGTATCTAAAATATTGTGGATCTTTTATTCATCTAAAGCCTATTCCTATATATAGATGATAAATAATAGGTGATAAATAGGTGATAAATAATTAGGTAACAGGGAGAGAGAAGACAAGCAAAAGAAAAAATTAACAAGGTTTCAAATATATTGTCTCCTTTGAAGTCTGGGTAAAAAGATTCATCCTAACACAGTGATTTTCAGATGATCTTAGAACTAACCTAAGGTAGTAAAAAATTTTAGTTCACTGGTACTGATAACCAAAATCCATATGTATGGAAGAAATAATAGTGCCTGCAGAATAAATTTCTGTTACCATAGGAATACCATTCTTCCCATTTTGCTCCTTAGGAAGAGATTATATATATTTGAGGAGCATAAAAATACCTGCCCAGCAGACAGTCTAAGGTGAAGTTTGTAATTCTACCCTCAGCACAACCTTTGATGCTTTCCTTACTACAAAGGATAATTGCTGTGATTTCCTACCTTAGAAATATTCTTTACAAATCGCCAGTTCCACATTTTATGAACAGTATAGCACTTTGAAGCCTGCAGCTGTAGCCCTGTGGCATCCGATCCCGTCAGATCTCGGAAGCTAAGCAGGGTCAGGCCTGGTTTGTACCTGGATGGGAGACTGCCTGGGAACACCAGAAGCTGTAGGCTTGGGAGAAGGACCTGGCAACGCCCTCCCAAAAATCAATCTCCCATTGAAAACCCTATGAACAGCAGAGAAGCACTGACAATAGTGTTTCCCTTGTTGTACAGAGGGTCGCTATGAGTTGGATACCAACTCAACAGCACCTAACAACAACAACAACAATAGCACTTTGAAGAACTATGGCAAGACATTTGAAGTTGTTTTCTAATGAACAGTTAAGAAACGTTGTCTCCTAAATAGAGAATTTCCATATGAAATTAGATAGGGCCTCATTCACTCTATTGCCCTTTGGGGCAAATTAGTAAACAGGCCCAGGTCCTTTGATTTGTACTGCTTTTATCTATCTTGTAAACTACCACTAATTCTCTAATTCCAGATTTTGTTACCTTCTCCAAAAAGCTAATCCTTACCATCCCAAGCCAAAGGAAATATTTCCCCCTCCACGTTTCCATGCGATTTACATACATAGCCGAGTACCCAGGGCTCGCTTATCAAACAACTAACCATCATCCCACAGAGGTACCTGGCATGTCCTCCAAAGGATGCCATGGCACTTTCTGCCCTCCTCCTGCCTACCACCTTCAGTTCATCTGAAAACTCCCTTGATTTTAAAAGCCCAGCTCAAATTTTCTTTACTAAATCCTTCATGTTCACTATAATCTGGTTTTTGAGTACTTAACTTCTGTTTTAGTATCATTGATTATTGAGTTATAATTGCTTGTTTTGAAGAATACCTTGTACACAGTAGTTGCTTAACCATTCTTCACTGAATAAATAAATGTCTCCAGGGAAAGCCCCACTGGTTTTCTCTAAGTATTTAGAGCTCAGTCCTCTTTGTTGGAATGTACTTCTAGGATTAAAAAGAAAATCACCATGTGCATTTGAACCTCCTATTAATTTTCTTTTGAAAGTAAGATAAATTTTAAATATAAGCTCAGTTAAGTGTTGGGGGCATTAGCAGGAAGTATAGGATGAAATACCTCTCTCAAAGTTAATAATAATATAGATGTTTGACGTGATATAGAAGGTGTGACCCACCAAAAATTGTTCAAAAAATATGTAATGTCATAATCAAAGATGGTTTTACAGGACTTGTAGTATGTCTTAGAACTGAATTAGAAATTGGAGGGCACTTTGAAAGTGATAAACTTAATTCAAGAGTTAGGAAAACTTAAAATTTCACCTGGGGATTTCAAAATTAAAAATGTTCACAAGGAGACACTTCTGCTTGAACCAATTACATTAGTTTTGTCCCTATCAGAGTTCTCTGCAAAATGCTTTTTTGGAATCTACTCCTTGGCTCGGGGCTGGGATTTAGCTCAGTCGGTAGAGCGCCGCTCTGCAGTCTCTGAGGTCCTGAGTTCGATTCCCAGCACCGCAAAAATGGGAGAAGGACCTGGCAATCCACTCCCAAGGCAATCCCAAAATGATCAGCCATTGAAAACCCTATGAGGGTCGCTGTGAGTCGGATACCAACGTGACGGCACCTAACAACAACAACAACAACTCCTTAACTCACCTTGCTAGATCTGTGATAGAAATTTTATATTGTTAGTGATTTTACAGATTGTTTCCTTCACAGACTAACACAATAGAATGCTCACACATGAAACAACAAAAGCACATTTACTGATTGATTATTTTTCTTCCTACAGGAAAATCTGTGATCCAGGCCTTACTGCCTTTGAACCTGAAGCTCTGGGTAACCTAGTGGAAGGGATGGATTTTCACCGATTCTATTTTGAAAATGGTACATTTATTCTATGTTCTATAATATGCCACATCCAGTTTATTTTGAATTTTCCCTAAAATTTTCAAATTCTTTGGCTCTTTTCTACAATGACAATATTTACATTCACCCAGCTTTTTTTCTTTTTTTTTTTTGGCGGTAATGGGGTTGAACCCAGGACCTCATGCTTGCATGCTTTGCAAGTGCTATACTACTGAGCTGCACTCCCAGTCCATCCCGTTTTTTTACTTTTTGAGACAGGGTCTCCCTAAATTATGCAGACTGCTTCTGGTCTTGAACTTGTGATCCTCCTGCCTCCACCTCCCGAGCTGCTGGGATTACAGGCGTGAGCCACCACCCACAGCTCATCCAGCATTTTGTAGTAAAATAACTTTTGTGTTCAAAATTGAAATATATATATATATATAGAAAGATATATATATATATATATATACATACATATATATATATATACACACACACACACATATATATATATATATGTATATATATATATATATATATATGTGGCTGGGATTTAGCCCAGTTGGTAGAGCACTGCTCTGCAGTCTCTGAGGTCCTGGATTCAATTCTTAGCACTGCAAATAATGGGAAAAGGATGTGGCAATCCACTCCCAAGGCAATCCCAAAACAATCAGCCATTGAAAATCCTATGGGGGTCACTATGAGTTGGACACGACTCAACAACACCTACCAACCAACATACACACACACACACACACACACACACACACACATATACACATACACACACATACATATACATATATACATATATAGTATATATAACATATATATGTATGTATATATGTGTATATATATATACATACATATATATATAGTAAAGCAGACTTAAAAATTTTGTTGTTTTGTTTTGAAGAATATTTGCCTTTTTATAAAATGTAACATTAGCCAGGTGCCATGGAACATGCCTATAATCCAAGCTATTTGGGAAGCTGAGGGAGGAAAATTATGAGTTGAGGACAGAAGCAACCTGCTGAACTTTGTAAGACACTGTCTCAAAACAAAAATAAATAAATAATAATTTTTTTAAAAGGCTGAGAGTGCAGTTCAGTGGTAGAACACTTGCCTAGGCTACACAATGCCCTGGAGTCAACTCTCAAGTACTGTTAAAAAAAAAAGTAATATTGATTGAATAAATATACCAATTTAAGTCCTAGTAAATGGATAAGCTATATAATATTACAAACATGTATTATTTCTACTTTTCATGAAATCGTTAATATACTAAAAAGTAAATCACAGCATGTCAGAATATTCAAAAAGAAGAGCATATTTGGTACTGATTTCAAAATAAAATATAAACAAAGATAAACAATCAGATAAATATTTCCATTTAAATGGCAAAGGCTTTAGTGGTCTCAGGGAACAGCCACATTTCAGACAAAGTTGACAAAAGCAGTTTCTCCTGCAGAAATCCTGCAGATCATCAATTACAGTGTAACCAGTATTTCTCCTTAACTTTCTTTTTCTTAATCCTCACAGCATTGGACCTTATCTTGACATACGGCATGAAGTGAATTCAATATTTCTGCAGTGAAGTTTTGTTGAATTGAGGAGGAATTTAGTAATGATTAGCATAAACAAACTCAAAGTAATATAAGCATTGACAAGAATGTCTGCCTTGGCATGTTCTTTTTTAAGTTAAGATGTATTAAATGAATTCCTTTCTCTTTTATGCACTAGGCATTTGCAAACAAATAAGCCAAGAGAATCACATGATAAATTCAATTAATAAAGCTTAGTAAATGTCCTCATATTCTCTGTATTCCAGCACTCTGACTGACAGCATCTCATAATGTCTCTCTCAACTGACTTTCAATCAAAATCATCTCATCACTAGTAAAACAATTTATTAATCCCTTCATATTTTAACCTATTTCAGCATAACACTGTATTATGTTCTGTAAATACAATTCCTCATAATGGAGTATTCTTTTTATGCAACTATATTTTGAGTAATTTGAGTAAATATTTTCTGATTATGGGAAGCATGTTTGTGTAACAGCTAAAAGAGTTCAACCTGTCTTAATGCCCTGTGAAACACCATCAATGAGTAATGTGCACTAAATCCTCAAATCTCTTGGTCACCTGGTAATCAGAATAGATAACAACTATCAAAACACCAGAGGTTGGAGCCTGGTGAGAACCACTTAAAAGAAAGCTGGAGAGTCTCACCAGGGTAGGTGGTCAGCAACAGATTGTGACTGTTTCCTAGATGATCAGATTATCATGGAAGGGACTCTGTTACATGGAGGTCACAGGATGAGATGCAGAAACAAATTCATGTTGTGGCCAGCCATGCTTAGTGACAGTGATCTCCATGCTTGATATAGTTCCCACAGCTGGTGTTCTTCACCAGCTAACAGAAACAGCACCACAAGCTATCATGTCAGGGCCCCAGCAGGTCATTCATTGAAAAGCCAGGAACTGCTCATTGCACCTGCTCTAGGCCTCCTCCATCTCTATTCATATTATGGTTTCTGTTTCCAGCAGCTTCCAATTCTAAATAAATATGTCTCTTGAGCTTTTCCTCCAATCAGTAAGAATTTCCAGAGTAACACAAATTGCCTATGAAGGGAATCAGGGAAAATAGACTGTGTCTACTTTTGTTCTTTCTCTTATCCTTTCTAGTTTACACAGTGCCCAGAATTCAGTTAGTGCAAATAGATTGATCATTAATTAATTAATTAAGATGTGAATGAATACTATTCCATTCCATGATCCCAACTGAAGTTAGTACTGATTTTGGCTTACTTTACATAGAAACTGATTTCTTCTTTTTGCGTTTTTCTCTTCCAGCTTTGTCCAAAAGTAATAAGCCAATCCACACTATCATCCTGAACCCTCATGTCCACCTGGTGGGGGACGATGCCGCCTGCATAGCATACATTAGGCTCACACAGTACATGGATGGCAACGGAATGCCAAAGACAATGCAGTCAGAAGAGACCCGTGTGTGGCACCGCCGGGATGGAAAGTGGCAGAACGTTCATTTTCATCGCTCTGGTTCACCAACAGTTCCCATCAAGTAAATATTTCCAGGCTGTCACCTTCTCTGTTAATATACCCATGGTCATCTCCTTCTACTTATTCCATTCTTAAGAGCATGGCACATGTTATTTAATGCTGGTGGTTGGTTACTTTGGTAGAACTAAAGGCCTTCATGGGAAGGGTCTCCAATTCTCTGAAAGAATCGATCAAACCAGTCATTTGTGGGCTGGAACCGGCCATAAAGCAGTACACAATAGTTTTAGATAGGAACCAGAAACTACTCTATCAAACTGATTATCACAGAGTAAGAGGGTGTGAGAGGAGAGCACAGGGCAGAGTTTCTAATATGGCCAATGAATAGTAAGATCTTCACTTCATAGATTACTCCCTGGGGTTCAATGCTGAAATTAGGAAAAATTTATAAGACAACATTTACAAAGCAGATCTCAGATATCACAGTGTGTTCTCACCTGATGCTACACATGGATTTTGGCTAACATGACAGAATGTTAGAGGGAAGAAAGGCAAGCTATGGCTGGAATAAAGGGGAATAATGGGAAGTCAGTTGCATCACTAAAATAGGATGAGATGAATGCAAGAAGGGGAGTTCAGACTCTGGAGAAGTGTGACACACAGCTGACCTCTTTCCACAGTGTCTCATCAGGATCATCTGTTAAGATTTGATGCTGCAGAAGTAGGAGAGCTCACATAAACAGCCCTTCAACTTATTCCAGAGAATCTGTCATGATTTCCCAAGTTGATAATACATTATCATCACAGTGGTTTTCAAAGGCCTTCCCCATCGCCTTCATAATTGTATATCACTGTTGGATTTATAAAACATGGACCAACAAAGACAAAACAAAACAAAACAATAACTTGAAGTTCATTCCAAAAGCAATAGCTGTATAATCAGGAGAAAGATACCAAAAAATATGAAGATAATGAAGATACCAGTTCTTGTGCGTTTGTGGCTTTTGGGTTTTCTGCCATTCCCTGAAGTATTAATGGGCTAGAGCCTATTTAAGAAAACTTCCTTTTATGCCAGGTGGCTTAAATGGGGCTTCTCTTAATAGGCCACAGTGTATTCCAAATGGGAAAGAAAACTTCTCAGGAGGCACCCCTTTGTGGCAAAACATCTAAGGCCTGAAAACCATTCACATATGGGTCTTGTAAGTAGCATTCTGCTCCGTGATACCTCGTGATTGGAGCTAATGACTGAAAAGCTGCATGGCTTTTTTCTTCCCTTTGAAGATATTCGCTCCGCATTATAGTCAATGAAATACATACAAGGTCTTTGAATACCTATTTCAATTCTGCATGAGCTCTTAAGTCTAACGTTCAACACCGTTTTATAGCATAACCTTTATTTTAGTGGTAATAAATGCTCAGCAAGACCTTTTTTCAATATTTGGATTTGTCATCTTAGAATCCTGGAGTTCTCACATCAAAACTGATTCTGTCTGGGTCAATTCAGACAACTGTCAATTATCTAGACTGATGTATATTAAGTGTTAGAACTCGTCAGTGCCTTACTATTTTTCTAGAAGTTGCCATTTCTGTAAGTAGTGGGCTAAGGTTAATATATAAATTAAGATGGTGACCCTGACAGAATTTATGGCAGTTTGACCATGAGTACAGGTCACAAAGCAAGAAAAGCTGTATTTTAAGATGCACAAAATAGCTAATTCCAGAGGATAACTGAAAGGTGACAATAATTAAATTTATGCGTCCATGTTTTTTAACAATTTGTTTCTTAAAGTTGGATTCGAATCCAGCTATATGTGATGCTCATGAATATTTTCCCCACTTGACGACAGAAACTGATCAGAGCTTTTAAAAAAATAGTGTTCCTATCTATTGCTTTAAAGAATTAAATAAGAAAAATCTTGTTTTCTCCACTTTTAGGGCTATATTCCTTGTTGAATTGACTTTGAATTCCTTGTTGAATTGACTTGTTGAATTCCTTGTTGAATTCAACAATTCAACAATTCAACAATTCCTTGTTGAATTGACTTTGAGTTAGTAGAGTGCTTCTCTGCACTCTCTGAGGCCATGGGTTCAATACCAAGCACTGAGAAAATGGGAGAACGACCTGGCAATCCACTCCCTAACCAATCCCCGAACAATCAGCCATTGAAAACCAGATGAATAGCCCCAAAGCATTGGCATAGTGCCTGGCATGGCACAGTGTCCTGGAGTGTTTCCTTCCATTGTACATAGGGTCACTATGAGTCATGCCTGACTTGACAGCACCTAACAAATATGAATGCTTAAAAATGTATATTTAGATTTAAGAATATGATTGATGCCTATGACCCTCTTTACTTTTACATTAACTTTGTATGAACAGATACTAATTACGTGGTTTAATATCATTTTTGTTGAACATTATGTATTTTATATTGTGATAATTGCAAGCAAAGATCTCTTACGTGTAGTATTTTCAATCTAATCTTTAGCAAAGTTATAATTTTAGGCTAGTCATGTCTGTGACAGAGCAGTTTAGTGATATTTTGTAAGACGATATAACTCAGTTTTTCCTCCCCTTTCTCCTTTCAGCTAATTATCAGCTGTGCCACTTCCGCATTCTGTTCCCAAGGCGCCTGGAGGTTACCCCTGGGTGCTCTCTCCTCCTCTTCATGCATGCCTCTGAGTGCATGAAGTCGTGAAGGTCCCCGTGTAATGCATACGTGATGCATCACCTGATCATATCTTCCTTCCTATACATTGTTTACACTCCACCCACTGGGACAGGATGTTCCATGCAAACTTAAATCACTGTTGGCAAGCAATAGGGGGAGATGAGACAAAAAGAAAAAAAAAAGAAAAGAAAGAAAAGAAAGAAAGAAAGAAAAGAAAAGAAAAGAAAAGAAAAGAAAAGAATTCCATGATATTCCAAGTACACCCTATTCAAATATCTGTTTATGCCAAGATTTAACAGACTTAAAAAATTACTGTTCTCTTAATGACAGGTTGTAAGAGAAATGTAAATTTTTTAGAACTCTGCTGTTAATCTGTTTTGACTTGTTTTGTTTTGTTTAAAAAAAAAGAGAGAGAGACAAAAAAATATACCTTCAGTTTCCTGGTGTGATCCTGGTTGAAATGAATGATTTTCCTCTGAATGCTTTGATATTGAATGATTAAAGTGATTTGTGGGCAAAACCGCATATGAATATAGATGCAAGAATCAGGTAGTATTCTCCTATCACAACCATGTTGGTTTGGGTCAAATTGTGTAAACTGGAAATGTTCACATCATTCATGAGTTTAATCTCTTTAGGATAATCATACTGTTCAGGCAGATTTGCTGGACTGAATTTACTTTTCCTCTTTCTCAAATCTATGCTGTTTTCTCTATTTTATCCTATTTGTTTACTCTTTATGTTTACTTCCTTTTTTATTTTGCTTTTGTTTTTCCATTCTTCAGTTTTCTTACCTGTTTGACTAGTAACAAATAAGAAAAAAATAAAAGTGAAATGTGCACAACAAAGGTAAAATAAAACTTGAGGTGTTTTGGAGGGGGCTAAACTAGTGCTTTTGGTTATCTTCAGGGCCCACAAGATATGGTCAAGATTTTAAATAAAGATTTTTAAAGTCTGCTTTAACTCCAGTTTGGACTTATGTATCCTAAGTTAGAGGTATTCGAATTGTTGAAATTTATGCTAAAAGCAAGTAAGTCCCTGCTGTAATCACAGTGCATCTTACTGTTTGGGGAAATTGCCTGGAGAATAGGAAGGTAAGAGGGGATCAGAGTTCTGTGCAAATGCACTTTTCCACCTTGTGGAGCTCCAGTGCCCTCCCTGCCTGTCAGTAGCTAAGTTTCTAAAGTTAGAGAGCTTAGAAATGTTTTCCATTCCTATACGTGTTTTGAACTTGATCGTTGTGACTCGTACTTTTTTAGCTTCTCTCTTGAGTCAGAGTATCGTTATCTTCCTCCAAGGAGTTAGGATTTTCCAGTCTAAAACAAAAACAAAAGGGAATTGTCCCAGTTTTCTTTGTGCTTATTATTTCTTCTTTGTTGTTTCAATTCCTATGAGCCTATTTCTCTCCCTGAAATGCTTTATAGTGCATGGAATCTCCATCAGCATTATTTTAAACATAGCTACAGCCCTCAAAAGCCTTTTTTTAAAATAGAAGCAAAACACAAAACAAAATAAAAAATAACCCTCTCTCTTTTCTCTCATTTCACATTTCTGTGTTAATTACTAATCACCTTAGATATTGTTGCTAGTGGATGTATGGTAGACGGGTTGAAGCTTTTCTGATAATTATTACACAATTTAAAACAATATATATTTAAGGTAAATATATACAGTAAATGTATTGAGCCATGTTAACCTGCCAGTGAGATCTGTGAAAAAGTAATGGCCTCATTTTTCCCTTTTTAATTTCTTTTACCTTTTTGTGAAGTGGCTATATGTGGCATACATGTATTTAAAAAGAAATAGGTGTAGAGTGGTTTTCTTTTTTATACTTTTAACTTAGCATGTGGTGTTGAAGTATTACCATAGATCAAGTTTGTCTTCCACACTAAGGTGTGAGGAAATTGTGATTTGTTCTCTCCACCACAATTGAATTATACATTTATTATCTTCTATCATTTTGAAACACTGCAGTTTACCATGGGACACTGTATATATTTCTTGCCATAATGGTAAATGAATAATTGATATATTTAAGAGTTAATAAATTTGTGATTTCTGCTGACAGTGTGTCCATCTTTATTTCTTGAGAAGAGGTACTGTATTCATGCATGCATTGTGCTGGTCAATGCCAAGGGCAGTATGTCCTGCCAAGTACAGTGTGTCCTCCTATGATCTCAACTAGTACATTACACCTTGCCCTTGGTGATAATGACAAATTAACTATTCTCTTTACACAAAACAATGGTGTCTCCAGGGAACATTATGCTGAAAACAAAGTAGTTAACAACAAAGGGTCCTAAAAGTTTCTAGATGTGAGCCCTCTAATGCATCCTTTGCTGCTAAGATGTTCTTTGCTAACCAAATCTGACCATAGAACACTTCAGTGTTACCATCTCCAGTACAGACAAGTATCTTCTCTGCTTCTCTGGCACCTTGAACTTGAGTGGCCAGAAAGCCTCAACTTCCTTCCACTTTCTAAAACCACTACACACAATTTCTCTCATGTCTGTTTATGATGTTTATGTTTCTTGCCTAGAATATTCTTCCCCTACCTGATTAACCACCTGCAGCCGTAGCTCTATGGCATTCGATCCCGTCAGATCTTGGAAGCTAAGCAGGGTGGGGCCTAGTTAGTACTTGGATGGGAGACTGCCTGGGAACACCAGATATGGTAGGCTTGGGAGAAGGACCCAGCAACCCACTCCCAAAAATCAATCCTCCATTGAAAACCCTATGAACAGCAGAGAAGCACTGACAATAGTGTTTCACCTGTTGTATGCAGGGTCGCTATGAGTCAGATACCGACTCGACAGCACCTAACAACAACAACAACCTGATTAACCTGATTTCTACTCTTTCCTTAGGGGAGGAACAAGGAGTTTCTTGTTCACTAGGAAACCCACAATCATGATTGCATCCTTAAGGTCAGTTTAGAGTATCATCCCTCCAACAACTCTCGCTAGGCAGCCTCTGGGCTTGCTATTCCTTCTCAGGACTTCCTTAGAGGTTTGTGTTTATCACTCCTGGTAACTACATTATTTCAAAAATACATCTTTAGTAGTGTCTCCTTTACTAGGGTAGAATGTCTTAATGGACAAGAATTGTGTATCCATCACTGTATCCCAAACCAGGACCAGGAAGGGAGATATGATAACAAGTAGCTGTTGAACGGAGGCCATGCTGCAAATGGAAAGCTCAAGGCAAGATCAGTTAGCCCTGAACTGAATGTTGGGCTCTGTCATCATTGTCCTAATACTCTGAGCAAGTTGCTTCTTCCCTCAGAACACTTGTAAAATGAGAATGAACATGCTAATTTAGTAAGGATATTCTGAGTATTGGAATAATATGTATAGAATGCCTAGAATACTATTTGCTAGATATTACATGGCAGCAGCTGTAACTGTTCTAATCACAGATATGAGCCTACTGTTATTATTCCCTGCTCCCTGGGTGTTTAACTCTTGCTTTGCTATGTGCTGCTGTCATGTAGCTTTGCCATTATCATGAAGAATAAACTCATATTCAAATGTCTCAGAAGGAAGATAAGAAATAGAAGAAGATGAAATGGAGTAAATCAGGATATACCAGGAAAATATTCCAAGAATACTAGTTTTAAGTAGCTGAAACTTTGAATCTCAATGTAAATAAAAGAATTATTATAATGTAAGGGTACATATAGAAGATATGACTTTTGAGTGATTCCATTGAATAAAATTCTCTGGGCTTCAGCGGGTGTGATGGCGCATGCCTGTAATCCCAGCAACTCAGGAGGCAGAGACAGGAGGATCCCAAGTTCGAGACCAGAGGTAGTCTGCATAATTTAGTGAGACCCTTTGTCAACAAGTAAAAAAATAGGCTGGGGTGCAGGTCAGTGGTCCAGCACTTGCAAAGCATGCCAGCATGAGGCCCTGGGTTCAACCCTCAGTACAGAAAAAAAAAAAAAAATTCTCCAGACTTCAAACTTTTCATGTTTTTTTGTGCTCTCCTTTGTCACATTTTTTTTTAAGTGAGAATGTATATAAGATAATGAGGATCAGCATACTTGTCCACTTGGCACTGATCTAAACAGTAATATTCATAGACCACCTTGGCCTATGACAGCAGCATGAAATATTTATAGCATTCCTACTTTTCAATCAGGAAAAAAAAATCTTCTGGAGAAAGCTGGAATGTTCTCCTGTGGGCTTAAGCAGGAAAAATTGATAAAAGATTAAGCAGTAATCTTACCCTAGAATAATTTGCACTTTAATGGCTTGTACTGCTTTATAACAAAAAAAGTTTTCTGCTTTTTCCCATAAAAAGTGTTTTTTACCTTTTTTTAAATGAGTAGCCAACATTTTTAAATTGGATAATTCATATAAAAGTCATGATGTGGGCCTTGATTAATTGGCACAGTTCCGAGATTCTGCCCTGCTGGATCACTGGACCCTGTTGGAAGGCAGTGAGTCCTCAGCATCTCCCAGCCACCCACAGAGGCTTCATTCTGTGGAGTTTCCCGCCTGCTTCTCTGAAATTGGAGAGTTTGAACCCTTTCTTAAAGTCAAGGAGACCTCAGTTGGCACCTTGGACCTTGATGACAGGTATGGGCACATTGGATTTTGGATGGAATGCACTCAGCATCATTAAAATCATACTGCTTAGACAGCTGTCTTCCTGTTAGACCTCTACAACCTACATACTTGGAATTACTTTGACCTTATTTTACAAGAAAACTGACATTCACAAAAACAAACTCAAAGCAGGAAATTTTTCTGAGGTACTATTTATTGCCTAGAATTACTAATAATTATTTCTGAGATGATTATTTATTAAAGGACTATAACCTGCTATTTCACTATAAAGTGAGGGATATTTTTTGTCCTACTATCAAACTTGTAAATAGCCAAGAACTGTCAGACAATGCTTATTGATGGATTTATAGAGGCAGAGCCAGGATAAATTGTGAAATATTTATATAAGTCCTAGCAATTTTCTATCTATAGCTAAATGTTTAGAAATCACTTTGGGGATATAAGGCATAACTCAACTTCAAGTACATAATATAGACCAGACGTAATCTCTGTTCCTTATAAATCTATTAGAATTTTAATCCCTTGCTCCCTGGACTTTCTTGTTCGCTAGGAAACCCATGATCATGGTTGCATCCACTTGTCTGCCTTGCCTCACCCTTACTCCTGTGGCTGCATGTAGCTGGAAGAAACCACTCAACCATGCTAACAGGCCTCACTATCCACTCATTCCATTCACCTCCCACACATGGGTCCTTAAGGCTGCCTAGGAATCATATTTCCGTACTCCATTCTCTTTTCCACTCTCTACCATTTCAGACTTTATTACTTTCCACCACCTGTGGCACTTCCTCGATGCGCACTCACTACTTCTCTGCCTGAAACGAAGCAAACTGCATCCCTGCCTGCGCCCTGCCTTCTCCCTCATTGCTGTGGATGGAAAGGGGCACCTGGAGAGGCCAGCACCTCTGTGCACAGCCCTCGCCCCCGTACCTGCTCAGGGACAGAAACTCCCCACACCTTGCCATCATGAATCCCCCCTCTGTACCCCACATCCCAACAGGCCCCATTCTTTGCTTTATAGCCAGACTCCACGAGCCTGCCCTTGCTGCCTCTCATTTTGCTCCTCCTGTTCTCTCTTACACCCACTCTAACTCCTCACTCCACAAATATTTTTCTCCAAGTCACCAATGCCTACCCCGTTGTTAGATCCAGGGATTAGTGTTCAGTTATTTTATTTAACATCTCAGCAGCATTCAGCACAAGTGTTCTTCATCTCAGTCTTGAATGCATGCTTCTTTGCCTTCCAGACAATACATTTGTCTGATCCTCCTTCTACCTTCTAGATGTCCCTTCTCAGTCTCTGGCTAGTCTTTTTTTTTTTTTTTTTTTTTTTTTTTTTTTTTTTTTTTTTTTTAATCTTCACTCACTCCTAGGATAATCATCTCCAATCTTAAGAGTTTTAAATATATTAATAATTCTTAAATATAGACCACCAGCCTAGATCATTCCCTGAAACTCCAAACTACTCAGCTGCCTATTTGAAATCCACAGTACACGCTAATGCAGATTTCAAATTAACATCGATCATCACTTTTACTGTCCTCTTTGTTGTTGTTGTTGTATGCCGTTGAGTCAGTATCCGACTCATAGCGACCCTCATAGGGTTTTCAATGGCTGACTCTTTTGGGATTATCTTGGGAGTGGATTGCCAGGTCCTTCTCCCATTCTTGTGGTGCTGGGAATTGAACTCAGGACCTCAGAGACTGCAGCACAGCGCTCTACCAATTGAGCTAAATCCCAGCCCACTGTCCTCTTTAGTTGTGCCAAAATAAAATGCCAGAGAATAAGTTGTTGTTTCCCCCAAAGTCTAAATCACATCCACTGTGCCTCATCTCTCACTGAGCCCCCATTATGCCCAGCCACTGCTGGAAAAGTCTTTCATTACGTAAACTCTTTGGAATTAGGAAAGTTTTGCCATTCCACTGAGATGGACATTGATCTAGGAACTGCAGGGCAGAGCAGGGCCCATTGAGTCAGAATTGTGTGCAACCCCTTTTAGTTGTCCTTGTTCTACCCTAACTTTAATGAAATCATTTTTTAAAACAAAGAATCAGCACGGGGTACACACCTCTAATCCCAGTGGCTAGGGAGGCGGAGGCAGGAGCATCCAGAGTTCGAGGTCAGAGACCACCTGCACAATTTATGTAGACCCTGTCTCAAAAGAAAAAATAAAATAAGGAGTGAGGGTGATCAATTTTCTTCAGTTCTGCTCTTCTTTTTTGTTACTTTGAATAAATAATGTAAGAAAGTAGGAGGTGGGGGATAAGCAAGTAAGTAAATACCAACCAGCCATCTTATTCACCATCCACCCACTTGATTCTACCCTGGGGAAGAGAACAAAGAAGCAAGCAGTTAGTTGATCTGCAGAACCTGTTCCCCACTGCCCAAAGAAATAACTCGCTGTAGAGTGGGAAGAGGTGTTGAGCTAAGCGATCTGTGATTAGATCGTGGTGTGTGTGCAGCGCTTCTTTTTTGTCTGCTAGTTGTTCATCACAGGTGATTCAGAAACTCTGGAGAAGATGGCTGGTGAATCGCCACCATGTGGCAAAAGCCTTCATTCTCGAACCTACCTTTCTTTCATATTGTTCTTTCAATCTTATCAATAGTACTCTTTCGCCCCCAAACAGAAGGACTGTTTTTCTACTGTTTAAACTGTGAGGAAAGAATTCCTGCTGGGGTACAGAGCTAAGAGGACCAATTTTAAAAGTGACAATCAGGATCCCAGTCCTGCATTCCCTCTCAGTTAGTAAGAAAATGACCCAGTCCACTCTACTAAAAATGAAGGATCAATATATACACATGTAAACACCCATATCTAGGAAAAGACATGGAAAACCAGGCACTTTGGAATGGCAAACAGGCATCTGGTTGACAATTAGAAACAATAAATGAGAAAGATAAAATAAAACAAAATTCCCTTACAAGCAGGGAAAAAGAACAGAAGGAAACATTACCAAGTGACCCGTTGGTGACAGGCACTGTGGTAAACATGTTCCCAGAGGGACAGAGCCCCTTCCCAGCAGGTGGCCACTGTGGACTTTTGCCTCAGTTCCTAACCTGGCTCAACCATCCCCAGGGAGATTCAGGCCTGAACCAAAAATATCATTACTTATCCAAGTAAACATGCTCTACTTTGGGGTGAGTCGTATGTCGTCATGGGATAGCTTTTACCACCCAACCTATTACTCATGTCCCCAAGGCCATTCCAGAGTTTGAGATGTTGGGGCTGGAAAAACATCCCAGACTCTGCTGATGCCACAGTGCCCTTGGCAGGGAGAGTGAAAAGGAAATGAGGTGAACAGGCCACAAGGGAGACAGAGTTCTGGGGCCCGGCCCTCGGGTAGGAGTGTATACCTCTTTTGGATTAACCACATCATTTAGTCTTCAATCACATCATGTTTTTTTTTTTTTAACAAACAAAAACAAAACTTCTATCTGTTAAAAGCAAGGATACACACATCCTCCCAAGAACAAATATTGACTCTTCCAGCTTGCAGAGAGAAAATATTGTTCTGGCTGCCTCATGATCATCAGTGTTCTCTGTCATTCTGAGTACATTTGTTTTCCCTTCAACCATACCAGAAAAACAATGGAGCATTACTTTTATTATTTATTCCACAAGAGAGATTTTGAAATGCTGGGTATCATCCTCATCAGCAGAAAGGAAAAAGTGATTCTCTGTTCTTCCACTTACATCAATATAACAAAAACAAGATCATACTATACATTCTTTTGCCTAACTTGCTTTTTTCACTAGCTTATAATAAACAAGTTTCATTTCTGAGAACATTTGTTTCAATAACATTATTTTGTGACGCCACACTGATCTATTTATCTAAATGACAACACACTTTAATCAATCTATTGTTGAACATATATTTTTTTAATCTTTATGCTATCAACAAGACGCAATGAATATTCTTATTGCTAACTCTTTGTTCAGAGCCTTATTTTCTTAGAGAAATTGCAACAGGAGAAAATATTGAGTGATCTATTCAATTTTAGCCTCATAAAACCAATTGTGACTTATAGGACAGAAATTATCACAGATGTTAAATTTCATATCTAAGTTCATTCACTACAAATTTCTATCCCAAATGCAGGTTTCCTCATTTCATGCCTAGTAGGTTTTGTGCACTGTCTGGTCATCTGAAGCCCCTTTAAGCCACATGCTTGACTCAGGCAACAAGTACAAGGTGTCACCCAGGAAAGGAATTCTAGAATACTGTTGCCAGTCATAACTTTAGTTGGAAATGCTGTTCTCAGCTTGTTTTATACTTGGTTCCATTCTTCTGCAGTTCTCCCTGCCCATGGACTTTGCTACTGGGTGTCTGTTGTTTGTTGTTTACTTTTAATTTTTGTTGTTATTTCTTCCCTTTACTTTGCCCTTTAAAATTTATTGACATACCTATTTCCTTGACTTCATTTAGGTTTCTCTTAACTGGTATTTAAGCTGGATAGTGCCCTAGACAAATATAGAAATCCCTGAGGGAGTTCCTCAACCTAAGTGATCAGTTTTAGAACCAAAGATTGAGAAGAATAATTTGAGAACTGAAAGGGACACATAATCCTTTATAATGCCCCCTGAGTTCTAGTTTTTGTTATAGTGGTATGAACAATAATGAACGAAAAAAATTAAAAACAATAAAAAGACAGGCCTCATTTTCAGGAACATCAGATCAATGGACATCTTATAGATGCTATCCAATCTAAAAGACAATCTTATGAGTAAGAAATCCTGAAAATAGAATAGCTGCTGCCACTTAAAAACTGGAATGAAGCTGTATGTGATGGCATGGGCCTGTAATCTGGGAAGCTGAAGCAGGAAGATCACCAGTTTGAAGCTAGCCTGGGCTATATATTGACACCCCAACTCACCAACAAAATCAAAAACAAACAAACAAATAAAACCCAGCAAAACAATGAGACAAAACAAAATTGAGATGAATTTGTGAAACCTAGAACAATGTTTCTCAATGTTTCTCAAACAATTTCATTCCAGGACCACTTTATACTCTCAAATATAATTCACAACCTCATAGAGATTTTTATTGTTTGTGTATACTCATTGATGTTTACCATATTAAGATTAAAACCAAAAAAGTCTTAAGGCACAAAAATGTGCAAGTGCATTGGCTACTAGTCCTCAGAACAATAATGCTGACACACTCTGAAGCCTCTGGAAGTCTCCTGGACACTCATGAATTAACAGGAACAACATAGGCAATTCAGGCTTCAGTATTGCTATAGCTTGGATGTTGAATATCCCAAAAGACCCATGTGTCAAAGGCTTGGTCCCCAGGGCTATGAGGATATGCTATAAGGAGAAGAGGTCTTCTGGGAGGTCTGTAGGACACTGGGACCACACTCTTAAAGGGGATTGTGGGACCCCAAACACTTCTTTCTTGTTGCTTCCTGGCTGATAAGGTAAGTCGATTTGCTCTACCACACATTGCTGCCATTATGTACTACCTTGCTACAACCCAAAGCCTAGGGCCAACTGATCAGGGACTACACCCTCCAAAACAGTGAGTCAAAATAAACCTTTTCTTATAGTTAATTATCTTAGGTATTTCATTATAATGACAGAAAGCTACCTAACACAAGTGTCATCACAAAAATAGTTTATACCTCATGTAATACTTGAAAATATGTCAGGGAATCTCAGGATGTTCTTGAGTCACACTTGGAGGACTTCTGGCCTAGGTGATGTAAGGAAAAAGTGCAAGTGTCTAATCAGAAATGCAGGAAAATTCCTGTAGTCTTACTCTAAGAGGTAGGAAGTAACCAGCGGAGTCCTGTGATGGTCCCAGTGCACTGCCAGGAGTGAGTTTGCCGCTTCCAGCAAAAGGCAGTGACCACAAGTATTTCTCAGGAGCCCTCTGAGAGAAGGAGGAGGTGGAAGCGGGAGGACTGGGCCTCTGGGACCTGTTGTTAACAGGGCAACGTGCCGAGGAGAAGAGACCTGTGCAGAGAATGCTGTGGAGGTTTGCAGCAGACCCTTGAGTCTTTAGCTGAGTACTGACTCAAGAGGCTGGGGGAAAGCATCAGAAAGGACTAAAGAGAAATATCCCCAGGGCTCACGTAAACCCGGGAAGAGTTTCCACTTTCACCAAAGTAGAAAATCACTGTAGTGAGATTTGGAGTTCTCCTGCTCTCAGAGCTGTCAGATGCCCCCCTGATGTCCTTTACTTCCTCCCTCACAGAGGATCATACCACAAGGGATTATAACTGGGAAATTTTGTCCCCTCAATATTTTGGTTTTTGGGAATCAAAGTTCACCCAATTTTGCTATAGCTGTTTCCTGTGCTTCAGATTCAATCACAGACAGTCAAAACAGATTGAAACATCTGTTCTGTGTATGTATACGTGAACTTATTTATTTTGGTGTGAGTATTAGGGGAGATTAAAAACAAGTGCTGCTTCCATATGAAGTAAAAGGCATAAGCAAGAAAAAGTAAATTAGACTTCATCAAAATTAATTAAAACTTCTTTGTCAAAGGACATTGAAGAAAACAAGAGAATAAAATACAGAATGGAAAAATATTTGCAAATCATAGCTGATGAAGGTCTAGTACAAAGAACGTGTGTGTGTACGTACACATGCACGTGTGTATATTCCCTTACAACTTCAATATATAAAGGCAAACAATCCAATTTAAAAATGGGCAAAGGATTTGAATAGACATTTCTCCAGAGGATATACCAATGGCAAAAAGCACATGAAAAGATGCCTTTAGGGAAATGCATGTCAAACCCTTGAGATACCACTTTATTCCTACTACAATAAAAAAGAAAACCAGAAAATAACAGTATATTTAAATATGTGTAGCTATTTAAACCCTCATTCATCACTGCTGAGAATGTAAAAGGATCCAGGCACTGAGGAACATAGTTTGCCAGTTTCCCAAAAGTTAAGCATAGAGTTTTATGACTCTATATTACCCAGTAATTTCATACCAAGAAATTTATCCAAAATTTGCCAAGATATTGAAAATGTACAGACACATCAAAACTTGCACCTGATTTTTCACAGCAGCAAATCTTTTCACAGGCAAAAATGTAGAAACAATGAAGATATTCATCAATTAATCAATGGAAGAACAAAATGTTGTACAGCTAAACAATGGAAAACTATTCAACCATAAAAGGAATGAATACAGGCTAAAATATGGATGAACCTTGAAAATATTATGTTAAGCAAAAGAAATCCGGTACAAAAAAGCCACACTCTGTATGAGCTTATTTATATGAAATGTCCAAAATAAACTCATAGAGAGAGAAAATAAATTAGTGGGCTCCAGTGGGCAGTGAGGCAGTGGGAAACGGGAATTGGGAGATTTGGAATTTCTCTTTTGGTTCTAGAAATACCCCACAATTAGATAGTGATGATTGTTACACAATATTATCACTGCACTAAAAATCACGGGACTGCCCATTTTAAAATGGTAAGAATGATGAATTTTTATGTTATTTGAGTTTAATCTTCATTTTAAAAGTTTTCAAAATCTGTGATGCTTCTGCCATCTTACAATCCAGGATTTTTCACCTTATATACTAGAACTCTTACTGGAAAATGACACTTTAAAAAAAATTTTTTTTTGTTAAATATTCTAAGATAGTCCTCTTTAACTTGAGATTTAGACCATTATTCCTGTACAAACTTTTTGTAACTAATTTTATAGCATGAATCTAAAGCATTACAAAGTTTTGCTTGATTTGTTCAAATAGGAGATAATCTAGGAAGTTTCTGTAAGTGAGAACAGGAATTTGGGTCAAGTAGCTGTTGGAATGATCCACACAGATAACACTCTGAAGAATGGGAATACCAGAGCACCTAATTATACTCATGAGGAATCTGTACATGAATCAAGAGGCAGTTGTTCAAATAGAACAAGGAAACACTGTCTGGTTTAAAGTTGAGAAAGGTGTGCATCAGGGCTGTGTACTTTCACCCTATCTCTTCAATTTCTATGCTGAACAAATAACCCGAGAAGCTGGACTTTATGAAGAACATGGCATCAGGATTGGAGAAAGACTCACTAACAACCTACGTTATGCAGATGACACAACTCTGCTTGCTGAAAGTGAAGAGGATTTGAAATATTTACAGATGAAGATCAAAGAACACAGCCTTCAGTGTGGATTGCAACTCAACATCAACAAAACAAAAATCCTTACAACTGGGTCAGCATGCAACTTCACAATAAATGGAGAAAAGATTGAGGTTGTCCAAGATTTTGCTTTGCTTGGCTCTACAATCAACACCGGTGGAAGCAGCAGTCAAGAAATCAAAAGACACATTGCTCTAGGAGAAGCTGTGGCAAAAGATCTCTTTAAAGTATTGAAAAGTGAAGATATCGGCCAAGTGTGGTGGTGCATGCCTGTAATTCCAGCAACTCTGGAGGCAGTGACAGGAGGATCGCAAGTTCGAGACCAGAGGCAGTCTGCATAAGACTCTGTCTCAAAAAGTAAAAACGTGGGCTGGGAGTGCAGCTCAGTGGTCCAGAACTTGCAAAGCATGCAAGTGCCAACCCCTGGGCTTAACCCCAGTACTGCAAAAAAATAAAGAAAGAAAAGAAATAAAGAAAAGTAAAGATGTCACATTGAAGACAAAGGTGCGCTTGACTCATGCCATGGTATTTTCAGTCAAATCATATGGTTGTGAAAGCTGTACATTGAACAAGGGGGACAAGAGAAGAATTGATGCTTTTGAATGATGGTGCTGGAGATGTCTATTGAATATACATGGACTGCCAAAAGAACCAACAGATCTGTCCTAGAAGAAGTGCCACCTTGGAAGCAAGTGTTCCTTGGAAGCAAGAATGGCCAGACTGCAGCTTACATATTTCAGACATGTAGTCAGGAGAGAACAATCCCTGGAGAAAGACATCATGTTTGGGAAAGTGTCAGGTCAATGAAAAAAAGGAAAGCCCTCCACCAGATGGATTGACACAGTGTCTGCCACAGTGGGCTTAAACATAAGTAAGATCATGTGCCTGGCAGAGAATAGGAATGTGTTTCCTTCCACTGTACATAGGGTGGCTATAAGGCCAACCTGACATGACAGCACCTAACACCACCACCACCAACAACAACAACAATAGCTATTGGAATATGGCGATGAAACAAGAAAAAAATCACATAATCACAAAAGTGCAGTTACAGAAAATGCACAGAGTACATCAATTTTGAAATTGGAAAAAATTAGCAGTGTTATACATTGGTAATCCATAAATCTATATTTATATGAAAGCATAAAAATCAAATACATAGGATATGGCTTAGACTCATGAAAGTGGAGACTAAGACCATATAAGGTGCTACAATGGAACTTTGACTTTTCTGTAATGTTTTATTTATTTTGTTGGAAATGGACAAAAATGACCCAATCTCAGTAACTCAGGAGGTAGAGGAAGATGGCAATTTCAAGGTCACAGGTAGCCTGCACAATTTAATAAGATTCTGTCTCAAGATAAGAAATGGGCTGGGGTGCAACTCAGTGGAAGAGCACTTGCAAAGTATGTGCTAGGCCCTGGTTCAACCCCAAGTACTGAAAAAAAAACTGGACAAAAAAATAGCAAAGTACGACCCTCTGGGCACATGTTCCTATAATCCTCACTGCAACTCTGTAAAGTACTTCTATTGTCATCTCCACGAAACAGAATAGGAAACTGATACACACAGAATGACTGAGGAACAGTAACGTGCCCAATGTTTCACAGCAAGTAATGACAAACCTAGAGGCTGGCCCCGATCCAGACACATTCCCATTATTATAGACTTCTTACTTTATTTTGAAGAGAGTGTTTGTTTGTTTGTTTTAGAAAACAGAGCAAAAGTGAACAGACTCATTGCCAACCTGGTATGTTTTGTTTGCTTTGTCTTAAGATAGGCAAGTAAGTAGTATATTTCAAACTGGTTGAAAATAATCCTTAAGAAGTGGGAGGGGACAACTGCAGTAGCAAAGTCGGTATCAGGTGATTGGACCCAGCATCCCAGAGGAAGAGCTGCTGTGGAAGGCACAAAGGAAGACCTTCCATTACACAGACAGGTGGGGATAGTAAATCCCTACAGACAGGAAGTAGATCATTGGACAGAAGTGTGGAAGAGGAAGTAGAGTCGTGAGCTCATTTTGAGGATGAAGGAGAGATATTAGACCTTCAAGGAGAAGGAGGAAGGTGGGAAATACTGTCAAGGAAGGGAGAACGGGAGGCATGGGGGGCCATGGCACTGTGGTTGGATTGGGGAGAAGGTCTGAGTGCTCACTACAGTTTGTAGTCACAAATTTTAAAATGAGACAAATCAGCCCACTGGAATGCTTTTCTCCTGCCATGTTTATTGGCTTAGGGGCTGGTATTAAGCCAGTTGCTACTTATATTTAGTTAGAGTTCACCTGGGCAGTTATGTAAGAGATTTAATTGAGCACACAAAGCAATAAAAGAGTGAAATGTCACAGTTGTGTCCAGAAAAGTACATGTAGTTTAGTGTTGCTGGTGTAAAGAGTGGGCAGAGAGGGAGGTGTAGAGACAATACTAGGGAAATTGGAGGCTTAGTGCTTTCTGTTGGCAGATAAATCTACAGAAATATCAGATAGCAAAAGGCATGCAAAGTCATGTATGGTAAGAATTTACTTCGAGGTCATAAGTAGAGATCCAGTGAAGAGTTTTAATGAGAAGACTGATTTGTTTAGTTCATATTTTGGGGGAGATTACCCTGGCAACAGTGTGGTGCCTACATTGGAGTGGGTAACAATTAGAGATGAGGATTCTGAGGTAAGCAAAGGAGTAGCCAACAAAAGACATCCACCTCCTAATTCACAGGAGCTGAGCACACTTTGCCTTACATGGCAAATGGGGTTTTGCATGTGCAAGTTAAGGATCTTGAGATGAGTGGATTACCTGGGTGGGGCTAGTGTAATCACAAGGCTCCTTATAAAGGAAAAAGGGGAAATTAGAGGAAATATTACTGCAGAAGCAGATATGAGAAGGAGAAAGAGAGAAGAGATGAGAGATGAGAGAGAGAGAGAGAGAGAGAGAGAGAGAGGACTTGAATATACTATACTGCTTTCACAATGGAAGAAGACAAGGAGTGCATGATGCAGCTTGTCTTGAGGAACTAGACAAGAAACAGACCACCCCCCCCCCAAGATCGTCCAGAAGGTTCACAGCCCTTCCAACATCTTCATTTCAGCCTAGTAAGACTCCAGATCCTCCAGACTCTAAGAAAATCAACATGACTTGGTTAAGCAGCTAGGACTGTGGTAATTTGTTACAGCAGCAACCATATTTCGGCTAGGACTTCATTGCAGTAATCTAGTGACTGATGGAGACTCCTGAGCAGTGATAGGAATAAGGATGAGTTCACGGGCACTTGTTAGAGTACAGCTATGATAATTGAGTGTTCTGCTGTCCGTATCAAAAGGAAATTTGCTCTGAATTAGGAGATGTGGCAGATAGCTAATTAAACACAGTCATTCTTCTCATTCTGAAATACAAAGGTGCTACTGGACAGTTGCAAGGAATTACAATTCTCAGTCTCCTTACAACTAAGGTTCACATGTCCAGTTTTTGCCAACAGATGGTGAACACCATGCCACTTCTAAAATCAAAGATGTTACAAAGTGGATATGCAGTCTCTTATCCCTCCTTCTGCATGTGCTGGCTGAGGGTAGAGGATGCTGAGGCTCTGGGTAGCAAGAGCACAGTCAGGTGAAGAGCCATAATGTCAAATGAGGCTTCCACATCTCCACATCCAAGACCCTTGGTTGAGCAGAAATACATAGGCATGAGTGTTGAGCAAAACATAAAGTTCCATTTTTTAAAGACATTGATTCGTTGGGATTTATCTATTTTCATCCTAAAAACTGGCGATATAGCTTGGATGCTGTTTTCAAAAAATCCTAAAATATGTGCCATTGTTGAGTGGATGGCAGAAATTGATATCAGAGGTGGGAAAAATGGAATGTCATGCTGTGCAGTGGCAACAGACTTGAAAAACTTGGCCAACAATAACAAAGATGTACCTGTCAAATTTGTAACTTTAAGTTAGAAGGCTGGTTATGGTAGCTTGTTATTGACTGCATTTAGCAAGTTATTAGAGGAAAGATGAGGTCAGGATGAACCAATCCCCACTCAAACCACAATGAAAGGAACAGAAAGAATCCAGCTATTTGGAGTTTCAATTGGAAAATCTGCATGGTTCTAGAGCTCAAACGCTAACAGATAAGACTAAAAACATTTTGAACAACAAAGACCCTTTAACTTAGTTTTGTTCAGTTAAACAAAGCAACTCAGTTGTGGAACAAAAATCAGATTAAAGGTATTTCCTTCCCACAAAAACTATTGTTTTAAGATAAGCACCATAAAGAAATGTAGGGTAAGAAAGTGAAGAAATAAGAGCAACCTAAGAAAAATATCTGGGAAAAGAACTTTACTTATAATTTATTGACATATGGAACTACCAGAAAACAAATAGAACAATAATCTACTGTTTTGCTTAATCCACAAGCTTAAGCAAAAATGCCCTTGAATGGTTAAGTGCTATTTTCAAACACTAAAACTTGCACGAAGAGAAGGCTCAACAGGACCAAAGGGTGCTCCTCAGTGCCCATTCCAGATATAGCCATTGGTCAAGGAAGACCTTCCTAAGTGTGTAGCTCAGAATCACAAAGATCAATGAGCTATAAAATTCTGGTTTGATATCTTACTAAGGATGGTTTCAACTTTCCCTGGGACGAGTGACTGATGTATGACCCCCATTTTCCCCTCCAGGGGCTAAATTCCCCATGTGTCACAGATAATCTGTTAACAACATGAAACATTTTTTTGTTTTTGTTTTTGAGATGGAGTTTCACTGTTTTCCAGGCTGGCTTTGATCTGGGCTCAAGTGATCTGCTTGCCTCAGCCTCCTGAATAGTTGGGACCACATGTCACTACGCCCTGTTCTCAAAACTAAAAATTTTAGAATTGGCTGCAATAAAAGAAAATATCACCTTAATGGAAGCTCAGCAATGTTTCAGAAGAAAGAGTCAAAAGTGGGATGTTCATAGGGTTTCAGAGTCTAGAATCCACACATTTTGAGATGGAGAGCTGTTTGAGACGGGGCAAAATGTGTGACATAATTGTCTAGTATTGTTCTGTGCTGGTGAATGAAATGGCATGGAGCACGAGCCTTTTTAAAGTGAGCTGTTGATACGTGAGCTATTTACCCAGATGAGTGCATTATTACATCTGGGGAAAAGTGATCTGTGCAAATTTTGTGAGGCAAACCATGAAATTATTTCTTGATTTACAACCTAGTATATCAAACCATGTAAATTTTTCCTGGTCAAAATTTTTCTGAACAAGAAACATAATTGTTATCTACTATATTTATCTAGGGGCTGGGATTTAGCTCAGTTGGTAGAGCTCCTGCTCTGCAGCCTCTGAGGTCCCAGGTTCAATTCCCAGCACCACAAAAATGGGAGAAGGATCTGGCAATCCGCTCCCAAGGCAATCCCAAAACAATCAGCCATTGAAAACCCTATGAGGGTTGCTATGAGTCAGACAAGACTTGACAGCACCTAACAACAAAAACAACAATATTTATCTAACACATATAGACACATAGGGTCTCAGCTCTCACTTTTCTGTCCAGTCTCCTCTGTGGAGTGGGGATCAGGGGGCTCTCTTTAACCCAAAAATTGCCAGACCACGCTCAAGCCTGATGAAGAGCACCGCCAGTCACCCAGAGAGCTGGAATTAAAGGACCTGTTCCTTGTGGGGATGAGATAATGAGGTAGGTGTGTTCTGGTTTTACAAAGAAGTTGGTACATGGCTATTGGGTTCCCAGTTGGATGGATTGTGTAAAAAAAAAAATGTTTAATCACCAAAATTGTGTGTTTCTCTTCCTTGAATAGAGCATATCTGGGAACTAGCTGTCCAGCTGTGTGACCAGGTAGAGCCACATGACTAGTTCCCAGCAGTGTGAATTGAATGTGAGTAGAAATGATGTGGGTCAACTTCAAACCTCACCTTTTAAACCTGAACCAGGAAAACAGATGTGGATTTTCTGTTTTCCCTTTCTCCATTTGGCATGGAAAGCAGATGATTTTCTAATGCTTTTGTTGCTATTAGGTATCGTCAAGTTGGATCTGACTTATGACAACCCATTGTACAACAGAATGAAACACTACCAGACACTGTGCCATGCACATGATCTTTTTATGTTTGAACCATTGTTGCAACCACTGTGTTTCTTCTCATTTTGAGTTGTGCCAGAGGCTTTACTCCATTCTGGTCATTAAAGTCGACTCTACTTTGAGGAGGCAAGTCTTTCCCAGTTGTCTTTTGAATGCTTTCCAGCCTGCAGACTCATTTTCTGGCACTATATTTGACAGTGCTTCTCAGCTATTCATAGGGTTTTCAATGGCTAATTGTTTCAGGAGTGTTCAACTGGGTCTTTCTTCCTAGTCTGTCTCAGGCTGGAAGCTCAGCAGAAACCTGTCCACCATAGGTGGCCCTGCTGGTGTCTGAAATACCAGTGGCATAGCTTTAAGCATCACAGCAACATGCAAGCCCTCCACAGCATGACAAGCTGACAGACATGTGGGGGTTTTGTAACTCTACAGGGAGGCAAAACTACAGAGGCATAAAACCTGGGTCCACAGGCTTCCACACGTGCAAAGATGTCCACAGACCAGTGCTATGTCTGTTCATTAGGTGAACTCCTATGGGGTCTAGTTATTGAGATCTGAGAGTGTACTTCTAATAGTAGATGACAGTATCCTGACTTATGTTGGGGCTTATCATAAAAGATGCAATGTACATATAAGCTCATAGATTTACAGTTGATATATTAATTGAAGATGCAATACAAAAACATATTTATAGAATCATGTCACTTAGATTTAAAAAATCTATACAAATAGAAGAAACAAGAAACAATATCCATTAAATTTTTAATTGTAAAAAGTCTGAATATTCAGACTGTTGATCATTTCTAACTTATTCTTTATGCTCTCCTGAATTGTACAAATGCTATATAATTAATATGAATTATTTTCATTATAAGGAAAATGATGGATTGTTTAGAAGATATAGCTACTAATAGTCAGATATGAGTGCCTCTAAAACACTAAGAAAACATTGTTCCTAAGCCCTGGCCCATAGCAGGGTTTCAAGAAATATCTATTTAATAATAATAATAACAGTACTCTAGTACACAGTGGGCTGGGATTTAGCTCAGTTGATAGAGCGCTGCTCTGCAGTCTCTGAGGTCCCCAGTTCGATTCCCAACACCGCAAAACTGGGAGAAGGATGTGGCAATCCACTCCCGAGGCAATCCTGAAACAATCAGCCATTGAAAACCCTATGAGGGTCACTATGAGTCGGACACGACTTAACGGCACCTAACAACAACAAGTACATGGTAGCCTTTTGTTTACCAAGATTGGGGATGTTGCAGGTGGAAGGATATGTAGGAGGTTTTTTCAAGTTTGGATTTGAAGATGCTCTTTTTTCAACAAAAATCAAATTTATTATTTGATATTTTTAAAATGTTATTTTTTAAAAAAGTGGTAATGTTCTGTAGGTAGCATCAGTATAAACTTTAAGAAGTGTTGTTGTTGTTGTTAGGTGCCGTCAAGTCGGTATCCGACTCATAGCAACCCTCTGTACAACAGGGGAAACACTATTGTCAGTGCTTCTCTGCTGTTCATAGGGTTTTCAATGGCAGAAAAGTTGTTGTTAGGTGCCGTCGAGTCGGTATCCGACTCATAGCGACCCTTGTAGGGTTTTCAATGGCTGAGTGCTTCGGGATTGCCTTAGGGAGTGGATTGCCAGGTCCTTCTCCCATTTTTGCGGTGCTGGGAATTGAACTCTGGGCCTTAGAGACTGCAGCGCAGCGCTTCTACCCACTGAGCTAAATCCCAGCCCCTTAAGAAGTGTAGGCTTCCTAGACACAACTGACCTAATGCTGTAATTCACAATTAAGAGCCATCATCAGAGTAAGAAATCACCTGGGATAAGACCAGAATTGCTGGAGGTGGTATCTTTTTTCCCTGAAGGAATGTGGAATTACCATCCCTTTCTGACTACCTGTGAGATCATGCTTTCTATCACCATGGCAGCAAGACTGATCATCTTGATTAAACAAGTTTCTGCTCTCAATCCCATAATGGTAAAATCAGCACTTCCAGATGCTGGATGAGTCATTGCTTTTGGCCTCATTAAGAAGGTATGGCCCTTCTGTCTGCTAACAAAAACCATTTAACCCAATGATTAAAACGATGAAGCCAAGCAGCAAGCAATTCAAAATCCAAACTTTGCTTAGGAAGTGGCAAAAAAACAAACCACAGCAAAACAAAATAAAATAGCAATATAAAACTACATTAACCCTTTAAATGTGTATATTTTTCCAAGAGTCAGAACCATCTGGTTATTAGAAGAAAACATCAATTAAAGTAATAAGTACAGTACAAAGAAATGCAAAACAGTACTTAAGCTTGGAGAAAAACTAGGTCATGATGAAGAGCTCCTGGCTGAATCTGTCCTATTCAGATGAGAACTGGAGACAGAAGAGAGGCTGTGTCCTCCTGCTGCTGGAGCAGATGGTTGAGTGGACAGTAAGCAGAACCCCCAGCAAACAGCTTTGTGTGGTGAGAAGCCAGTTAGGCAATTGGGAACATTCTGAGGCAACTATGTGGCTTCTGAAAGCCAGAGACATGTTTTGCTAAGAGGAAAGACAAGAAAGAGCTTGAGCTGGACCACACGGTGAAAATGTAACTGTTCAATTCAAATTTGACCATCAACTTAAGGATTCATGATCAGACTTCTCCCAGTGTTAACACACACACACACACACACACACACACACACACACACACACAGAGCAAAAAAAAAAAAAATACAGCCTTCACACTACAAGCTTTTTATCTTCTCCCCATGTGTATAGGCAGATAGCTAACTGAAGCATCATTTTTATAACACTGTAAAATGTCACCATCTTTTAGACAAAAACTCTGTGAGTATTCTGATGTGAAGATTCCTGAAAAAAATTTTGGTTCCAAAGAGAGCATCTTTGGAATAGGACAAAATGACAGCAACATGTCCTTCAAGAGGATGGAAGGGAAGGCTAATACTTTGTCAACAAGAGTTATGGAAAAGCCTAGAATATCTTTAGAGAGCTTAGGTGAACATCATCACATTGTAAAACCAAAAGACAACAGCCACAACAAGAGCAACAAAGCCCCACATTACAATGTAGAACAGTTAGGTGGTATGACAGCAAAATGGAAGGAAATAGATTCATCCAGAACTGTACTGCAAGATGAAACACATAACTGCATGTGCAATTGGAGGCGGGCTCAGGGGTATCCTTCAGTCCCAGGTGCATGGCAGATGTGTTACAGCAGGTGAGTCCTCCGTCGCTCAGAGCAAAAGTGAGCTTGAGTTTTTAGAATAAGGCATTGGGAGAAAATAAAGTAAGAAAAATAGACTTGGGCTCCAGAGACTGGTAACAAAAATGGGGTTATTAAGAAGAAAATGCAGGGCTGGGATTTAGCTCAGTTGGTAGAGCGCTGCTCTGCAGTCTCTGAGGTCCCAAGTTTGATTCCCAGCACCGCAAAATGGGAGAAGGACGTGGCAACCCACTCCCAAGGCAATCCCGAAACAGTCAGCCATCGAAAACCCTATGAGGGTTGCTGTGAGTCGGCAACGGCACCTAACAACAACAACAACAACAACAACAAGAAAATACTCAAATGTGAATTGCAAACTAAAGAAGGAAAGGAAGTTAAGACCCTGTGACCACTTGTATTCTGAAAAGTGCTAGTCGATTGTATTTCACATTCCCTAAAGCCATCCCATCAGACCGGCATTTAGCTCAGTTGGTAGAGTGCTGCTCTGCAGTCTCTGAGGTCCCAAGTTTGATTCCCAGCACTGCAAAAATGGGAGAAGGACGTGGCAATCCACTCTCGAGGTAATCCCGAAACAGTCAGCCATTGAAAACCTTATGAGAGTCGCTGAGTCGGACACAACTCCATGGCACCTAACAACAACAAAAGCTGTCTGACTTTGCTTGGGTTGGATGCTTACATAATTCTTCACCTAAAAGAGCATGGTAATAGTCAGCAACTGAGTGTGTAATAGCAAGGCAAGACTGATGGCAAAATACTTGTAGAAGTTATAAATGAGTCTTTAAAAATCTGTAATAGTGAAGATATTCTAAAAGCTCATTGTCTGCTGACCATGGGAAAGGCTACTGGATAAACATTTTCTGATTTCTCTGGGAAATCTACTTTACCCAGGAAATTCCAACAGATAATTTTTCAGAAGTCTCTGAACCTCTCTTTATGTCTCTCTACTAGCCTCTCTCTCTTAAAAATGGTCCCTTCTCAATTATCCATACAAAAACTTGTACATGAATGTTTAAAACAGTATTCAAAATAGCCAAAAAGTGGTACAACTCAAACATCCATTAACTGATGAATGGATAAATAAAACATGGTGTATTCACACACTGGAACAGCAGTTAGCGATAAAAGAGAATGAAATAGTAATGTTGTTGTTAAGTGCCTTCGAGTCGGTGTCTGACTCACAGCTACCCTACATACAACAGGCAAAACACTATTGTCAGTGCTTCTTTGCTGTTCATAGGGCTTTCAATGGCAGATTGATTTTTGGGAGTGGGTTGCTGGGTCCTTCTCCCAAGACTACAGCACCTGGTATTCCCAGGCGGTCTCCCATCCAAATACTAGCCAGGTCCGACCCTGCCTAGATTCCAAGATCTGATGGGATTGGATGCCACAGGGCTATGGCTGTAGGTGAAATAGTAATAGATACTACAAAATACGGGTGAACCTTGCAAGGGTGATGCTAATGAAAGAAACAGTCACAAAAGACTACAAAGTGTATGATTCGATTTATATAAAAGGCAAGTCAGTGAAGACAAAAAGTAGATTAGTGGTTTCCTAGGACCAGACCGGGTTGGGATTTAGCTTCAGTTGGTAGAGTGCTGCACTGCAGTCTCTGAGGTCCTGAGTTCAATTCCCAGCACCGCAAAAATGGGAGAAGGGCCTGGTAATACACTCCCAAGGCAATCCTGAACAGTCAGCCATGAAAACCCTATGAGGGTTGCTATGAGTCGGATACTGACTCGACGGCATCTAGCAACAACAACAACAGGACCAGACCTCCAATCAAACCTGAACCTGAACTCTGAACTCGTTCCAGTTCAAACACTTTTTGTGGTGTAAACTTCTATCAATGCATATGCATAGGATTAAATCCTATATGTAGATAGCAGGGCTTCAAGCTGAACCTGAACTTGAACCCTGAACCCATTCTGGTTTTGGCTTTTTAAAATTTTTCTGAATTTGAACATGAATTAAACCCCAGTGCAATATTGGGTTTGGGTTCAGCTTTAAATTTTTTTGTGTGTCTTTAGCTATTTACAAATTTTTAAAAAATTGAAAAGAATTATTCCTCTATCTACATATAGGGTTAAAATTTTAACCTTAAACTTGAACTGAATCCAAACCTTCTAAATGTTAACATATTGAACCTGCACCCAAACTTAAACCCAATTTTTCACAGGTTTGAAACTGTGTCTAAGACTGGGGATAGGGATGCAAAAATCTTGAATTATTTACATGGGTAAATTTTATGATATGTGAAATAAATCTCAATAAAGACTTTTTTATTTTAAAAGTATGGGAGAAGGACATGGCAATCCACTCCCAAGGCAATCCCAAAACAATCAGCCATTGAAAACCCTACGAGGGTTGCTATGAGTTGAACACGACTCCTAACAACAACAACAACAACAACAACAACTGCAGCAGCATTTTAAAAGTAGAACTAAGGTAATGTAGGAAAATGTAATTCCTGTTCTCCTCTGAATATGTTCAGTTAATCATTATTATCATCATTAACATCATAGTCATAATTAATATTTATTAGGGATTTGTACCATGCATGCTTTTTAAAGTGATTCACATCCATTATCTCATTCTATAACAATCATTACTCCTATTCTACATATGATAGAACCAAGTTTTAGAGAGAACTGAATAATTCACCCAAGACTACAGATTTAGTGATGTCAGAATTGTGATTCAGTCTCTCTTTCTGATAACAGACTTGCTTAATGACTTTATTACCTGTATTTTATTTTATATTTTATTTTATTTTATTTTATTTCATTTTATTTTTGTTTGAGATAGGGTCTTGCTATGTAGCCCAGACTGGCCTAGAACTATGTAGGCCAGGCCATACTCCAACTAGCAATCCTCTTGCTTCCACCTCCCAAGTGCTTTGATTATAAGTGTGTGCCACCATGCCTGGCAGTTACCTGTGTTTTAGAAATAGAGCAAAACATCCATGTTGATCCAGTGGCACTTCCCTAAAACTAACCCTGTGTGGTGATACGATGACTGTAAATCTGACATGCCCTGTCCTCCATGAATTTAAGAGCTTAAATCACATCTCTTAATTATTCATTTTGTTTATCAAGTTTTAAAGTATTTGTCTGCTTCTGAGAGCACATTGACAACACTCCCCCAGTAAAATTACTCCTTACTGGTATCTAGAGAGATCTGAAAATAATCGGGGAGTAGCACAGTGTGCTTTCAGTTAGAAGATGCTACACCTTCTCTGCATGTCAGTATAACAAACTGTAGGAGGAAATACAGACACTGAGAATGAGGTGCAGCAGTGTATCTGTGTTGCTGGATGTTCCCAAACCCATGGATCAGTGGTTTGGGTTTGTTTCTGGCTTTTGGGCTTTGGGGTTTTTGTTTGTTTGTTTGTTTGTTTTTGTTTTGTTTTGTTTTAGATGGTTGTGAATTTCTCAAAGCCTGGTGTGGAAACAGTTTGACCCTGAGATTTTCTGTGCCAGGAAGCAAGGTTGTAAATGAATAACCTCATAAGATACAGCCTCAAAAAATGTGCCCTGGCCACTTTACTCACATTTTTCAGTTCGGGGGATTTTCACTTGCTGTGGATTAGAAAATATGAGTTCAGAATCCACCTCTGGTGCATATTCCTTGCTCGGGAGTAAACTGAGGTCTAAAGAACCATGAATCTCATCTAGATGAAGTGATTCCAATGTGTACTCCAAGCAGATTTATTTATCAAATATAAGAATTTTTTGATCCCAGTGCCATGGTGCACATCCCTAATCCCAGTGACTGGGGAGGCTGAGGCAAGAGGATCACCAATTCAAGACCAGAGGCAGGCTGCACAACTTAGTGAGACCCTGTTTCAAAACAAAAATGGGAGAGGAGATGGGGTGCAGCAGTGTTAGAGCACTTGCCTAGCATCTGCAAGGCCAGAGTTCAACCCTCAATTACTGGGAAGGAAGGAAGGCAGGCAGGCAGGCAGGCAGGCAGGGATGAAGGAAGGAAGGAAGGAAACTTTTGGCAATAAGATGAATAGTTACTTCTGGGATAAAATAAAATTTAAAAACCCTCAGATTTAAAGTTATTGTCACTGAGAAAACCGAGAAGAAATAGAAAAGACATAGACTGCTGGGCATTATGGTGCACACCTGTAATCTCAGCAACTCAGGAGTCTGTGGCAGCACTGGGAGGTGGAGGCCAGAGGGAGCCTACGCAACTTAAAAAGACCTTGTCTCAAAACAAAAACAAAAAGGGGGCTGGGGGAGCAGCTCAGTGGTAGAGCACTTGTCCAGGATGCTCAAGGACCTGGGTTCAACTCCCAAGTACTGGAAAAAGAGGAAAAGACAGACTATCAGTATCACAAGGAGTGATCATCTCTATGCATCTATTAATAAAGGAATCCACAGACAACTTTGTCGCTGCAAAGACTGATAGATGACAAAAATTCACATAAGGAGAAGCAGATAACATGAGTAGGCCTGTATTTATTGCAAACAGTAAATCAAAAATGAATAGTTCTCTACAAAAAGAAAGGACCAGTCCCTGGCGTTTTCACTGGTGAATTCTACCGAACAGTTAAAATAGAAATAATACAACTTTTCTGCAATTTCTTCCAGAAAATAGAAGCAGACTTTGTACATTCTAATATATTCTATGAGGCCAGTGTTACCCTAACACCAAAACCAGATAAAGAGAAACTATAAAAGTCAATATATCTCATGGACATAGATGTTAGGACCCTCAAAAAAAAAATTGGAAAATTGAATCTAACAGCTACAAAGAGAATGATACACCATGACCAAATTGGATTTTTTCTAGGTATAAAAGGTTGCTTCAACATTTGAAAATCAATTAATGTAATTTAACACATCAATATGCAAAAAAATTAAAAATTTATTATATCATTTAGAAAGAGCATATGACAAACTTCAACACGCAGCCATAATAGTAACTCTCAGCAAAATAAGAACAGAGTGGCCTTTCTCAACTTAATAAAGAACACCTACAAAATGCCCATATCTAACACCACACTTAATTGTAACAAATTAGGCACTTTTCCCTAAAGATAAAAATGAGTCAAGATGTCCTGTCTCACAACTCCTTTTCAACATTACACCAGAAGTGCAAGCTAGTGCAGTAAGACAAGAAAGGGAACGAGACATACAGATTGGAAATGAAGAAAAATATCTGTTTTTGTCACAGTTAACAAGAATGTCTATGTTGAATATGCCAAATAATCAACAAGAAAACAGCTGCAGTGACTGAGTACAGCAAATTTATAGAATATAAGGTTAATATAAATAATTCAACTTCTTATCTATATGTCAGCAATAAACAATCAGAATATAAAATATAAAAAACATTATTTCAGTAGCATCAATGAAATGAAGTATTTAATCATAATCATAAATCTGATAAAATATACATAGAATCTCTATGCAGGTAACTATAAACTGATGTGAAAGAAATCAAAGAATATTTAAATTAACTGATATACCATGTTCATAGATTTAAAGACTCATTATTGTTAAAATGTCATTTCTGTCCAATCTCCATGAAAACCCCAGGAGGCTATGTTGTAGGTATAAGATAGTGATTCTACACTTCATGTGTAGAATCAAAAGACCTAGAATATCCCAATCAATAATGAAGAAGAACAAAGTTGGAAAGCTCATACTACCCAATTTTAATACTTACTGTATTAATCACCCTTTCCATAGTTTTAGAGGACTAAGAAAGCAGATGCAGATTATAATCACATGCAGATTGGACTCACTTGAGAGAGCTCTTGAGAGGGCAAAGGCAATTCAGTGAAAAATGGATAGTTTTTCCAATAAATGATAACAAAACAATTGGACACCCATGTGCAAAAGAATGAACGTAGGCACAGACTATATGCTTTTCACAAAAATTAATTCAAAATGGACAATAAACTTAAATGTAAAAGGGGAAGGTATAGCACATTTAGAAGACAATTATAAAACTTATGGGAGGAGAAAAATCTATATAATATTGGTTTTGGTGGTGATTTTTTATTTTATTATTAGCATGATGATGATGATGATGATGATGATGATGATGATGATTAGTGATACTGAAGGGTTAAACCCAGGGCTTCATTGAGCCACATCCCCAGTATCTCCCTAAGTTACTCAGGCTGCCTCTGGCCTTGAACTTGTAGTCTCCCTGCCTCTGCCTCCAGAGTTGATGGGATTATAGGCGTGTGCCACTGCACCTGGCTCTAGTGGTAATTTTTAAATTTTTTTCTACTTACTATTTTATTTTATTTTATTTTATTGTGGTGCTAGGGATCCAACCCAGGGATTGGCCCGTGCTGAACAAGCACTCTACCAATGAGCTACAACCCAATCCTACCAAAAGCAAAATCCATGAAAGAAAAAAAAAAAAGGTAAGTTGAACTTTTGTTTCATGAAAGACACTGTTAAGAGAATGGTAAGACAAATCAGACTGGGAGAAAATATTTGCAAAGCAGACATTTGATAAAAACTTGTGTCTAAAACATACAAGGAACTCTTAAAAGTGAACAAACAACAGAATTAAAAAATAGTCAAGAAAAAGCTGAATAGATATCTCACCAAAGAATATGTACAGATGGCAAATAAGAAAATGAAAAGATGACACAGACCTTGTAATCCCAGCAACTCAAGAGGGTGAGTTCAAGGATAGAGGCAGACTGCACAACTTAGTGAGACCCTGTCTCAAAAGAGGACAAAAGAATATGAAAAGATGCTTAATATCCTATGTCATGAGAGAACTGTAAGTTAAACCATCAATGAGATAGCACTACATGCTTGTTGTTGTTGTTGTTGTTAGGTGCCGTGAGTCAGTGTCTGACTCATAGAGACCCTACATACAACAGGCAAAACACTATTGTCAGTGCTTCCCTGCTACTCATAGGGTTTTCAATGTGGATTGTTTTTGGGGGGTGGGTTGCCAGGTCCTACCACCATATGCTTTTTAGACTGGCTGAAATCCAAAAATTTGCTTATACAAATTATTGATGAGGATGTAACAATAGGAACTTTTCTTCACTGCTGCTGGTGGAAATGCAAAATGGTACCACCTTTTTGGAAGACAGGTAGTTTCTTACAAAGCTAAACACTGCATGAAAACATACAATCCACAGCAATCATATTCCTAGGTAGTTACTAAAATTGAGATGAAAATATGTCTATACAAAAATCTATATGCAAATATTTATATTAGCTTTATTCATAATCTTTCCGAATTGAAAGCAAAAGAAAAATTGAATGGATAAACAAGCTGTGGTACATACAATGGAATATTTTCCAGCAAAAGAAGTCAGTTGGGGAGAATCTATATTCTGTGATTCAAATTTTAGGACATTTTGGAAAAGACCAAATTCTAGCGATGGTTAAAAAAAAAAATGAATGTTTTCCAGGGGCTGTGGAGGGGATATGTTAATAGGTGATGCACAAGGGCATTGCTTAAAGATTGTAAAACAATGCAGTGTAACAGCGTAATGGTAGACATAGACACTAAGATTTTCCCAAAACTCATAGAATTTTACAGTACAAAGAAAGAATTGTAATACTGCAAATTTTAAAAACAGCATATGGAGGTCAAGGGATTCATTCAAGAATGGAATGAAGAATGTGATGATCTATTTATACTTCAAATGTATGAAGCAACTTCACTGGAGGGGTGTGGGGACAAAAGGTGCTGGCTTAGAGAACTTTGTAAGTTAATGGCGTCTCAGAAGACAGAAACAAAAAATCATGCAAATGGATCTGGGAAGTGGAATTGGTTACAGGTAAGTAAGAGGAAGATGCTAGAATGATCTGTGTAATATGGATTAGAGTTGGAGACATCAATGTAAATTTAGTGTATCCTAATATAGATACGCCTGCAGCTGTAGCCCTGTGGCATCCGATCCCATCAGATCTCGGAAGCTAAACAGGGTCGGGCCTGGTTAGTACCTGGATGGGAGACCGCCTGGAAACACTAGAAGCTGTAGGCTTGGGAGAAGGACCTGGCAGCCCCCTCCCAAAAATCAATCTGCCATTGAAAACCCTATGAACAGCAGAGAAGCACTGACAATAGTGTTTCCCCTGTTGTACAGAGGGTCGCTATGAGTTGGATACTGACTCGATGGCACCTAACAACAACAACAATATAGATACAGGGCTGGGATTTAGCTCAGTTGGTAGAGCGCTGTGCAGCAGTCTCTGGAGTCCTGAGTTCAATTCCCAGCACCGCAAAAATGGGAGAAGGACCTGGCAATCCACTCCCAAGGCAATCCCGAAACAGCCAATGAAAACCCTATGAGGGTTGCTATGAGTCAGATACCAACTCGATGGTACCTAACAACAACAACAACAACAACAACAACAATATAGATACGGCCTGCAGATGTAACCCTGTGGCATCCAGTCCCGTGAGATCTCGGATGCTAAGCAGGGTCGGGCCTGGTTAGTACTTGGATGGGAGACTGCCAGGAAACACCAGATGCTGTAGGCTTGGGAGATGGACCAGGCAACCCACTCCTGGAAATCAATCCACCATTGAAAACCCTATGGATAGCAGAGAAGCACTGACAATAGGATTTCGCCTGTTGTACACAGGGTCGATATGAGTCAGATACCAATTCCATGGCACCTAACAACAACAACAATATAGATACAGCCTACAGCTAGACCACTGTGGAGTTCAATCCAGTCAGATCTCAGAGGCTAAGCAGGGTCAGACCTGATTAGTACTTGGATGGGGGACCACCTGGGAACACCAGGTGCTATAGGCTTGGGAGAAGGACTAGGCAACCCACTCCCAAAAAACAGTCTGCCATTGAAAACCTTATGAATAACAAAGATGCACTAATAGTAATGTTTCACCTGTTGTATGTAGGCTCACGATGAGTTGGACACCTACTTAAGGTTACCTAACAATAACAATATGGATATAGATGGTCACATAAAATACTACTTGAATATATGTGCACATTATATATATATACATATATGAATTATGATACACATTTGTATTTCCTTCACCTGTCAGCTGAGAGGGTCTAGAAGAAATGATACCCCAGGAGCAAAGAGTACATCTGGTACCCAGAAATTTTATACTATTTTCTAATAAAAAGCTATCAGGGCTCCTTGGAGAATTGGTTGATTCTAGTATAGGAGCAGAAAATAAATGTGTCAGTATTATCTTGCAAGGCAGAAAGTAAGAAAGTGCTTAAAAAACAAACAACAACAGCAACAAAACCTACAATAATGGGAATTTGTCAAAGGTATACCAAGCCCAATGATCAAAGCTGAAAACAATTTGATCAACAAAATAAATAAGGTTATACTGGATTACAGACCAAGATATAAATAAGAATCCCTGAGTCTATATCAACATGAATAAATGACCAAATAAATTAATAATTGAGGAGAACAGACAAGTCTGCTGTGCATAAGAACTCCAAGTAATTTATGTAGATATTGCCTTCAAAGGGGTGGAGCACATGTAACCATTGTGTAGATGGGGTCTGTGCAGGTCACCATTCAGAGTGTGGCAAGGAAAGTGGAGAATGAGGAACCTCACCATGAAGAACCTGCTGCCAGGTCCGTTTCCACTCATGATGGGTAGACTGAGTCCCCAAATGAGGAAGGTACCTTTAAAAGGCATCAGAGGGAAAATCCACCGAGAGGGGAAAAAGTACCTCAAAGCCTTTGACGGGAAAGTCCACCAAGAGGGGAAGAGTACCTCAAAAAAGGGTCTCTTCATGGAAAGGGACTTGGAATATTGCCTTTTCTTTTTCCTAAATTTGAATTGGTCACTGTTTCCTTCATATAGTAAATTTTTGGGTATTACTAATGAAAAACAAGTAATAAGTGTAAATATATAATCTTCTGACTCCCTGAGCAGTGCTCATTCAGATTGGGAGCTAAAAAAGCCTCCCTAACAGACTTACAATAAAAAAATTCTTAAATGACTTCCAACAGCTTAAACTCCTTTTGTTAACACAAACCAAAGTTTCTATACCAACATTCATCCCAGCAAGCAAAACAATCTGATAAGATAGAACACCCATTTTTCTTATTGTGAACTCAATAGGGTGACACATTTACTATAGTTTAACTACCCCTAGTTCCCACATAAGTTCAGAGTAGTTTATAATAGTTAAATTGCCTCTCGTTCCCACTAAAAATAGAGTAATCAATAACTTAGACATAGAACATAAACATAGTCACAAACACTCGGGTCATCTTAGTTCCAAGTAAACACAATTTGTCTCTAAGTTATCTCTTACTCTGATCACCATGTAACAATTTTGTGATAACTAATGAAATGATTATTGATAAAACCTTGTTGTAATCCATCAATTCTGCCAATTCCCTTTGTCCTTTTTCTGACTTTCCATATGGTTTAGTGAATTTTAGTTTCTATATATAAGGCTGAGCTATTTGGGAAATAAACAGAACAGATTCACACTGCCTCCAAGCTGCTGTGTCTGCTGTTACCCAATTGCCGACTCCTCATCTGCCTTCGGGAGACCCTGCATTTAATCTAGGCTGCAGCTGGACTGCAGCAACCTGCCATGCACAACTTTAGCCAAGTGATAGAGGCTGAACCTTGGTAATGACAGCACGGGATGCCATGCACCATTAATGGATTAATCTGTTCATGAAGTTGGAGGCCTCACCATCCAATGACTTCCAAAAAACCCCATCAGCTGGCAACCAAGCCTCTAACCCATGAGCTTTGGGGAACATTTCAGACTCAAATCATAATCTATCACCCAATAATTAGAGAGAAGAAAGAAGGAAGAGGGGGACAAGGGAGAGAGAGACGAAAGTTTATCTTAAATTCCTGGATCCCTGAATGGTTGGCAATTAGCATCTGTGCCATCAGTGCTTTTCACCAAGAAGGGTTCTAGTTGTGTTTCAACTGCAATGTCGAGCTTGTTATTCTCTATTTTCCTATCCACATTTATTACCATGGATTAAATGATTCTCTCTCTCTCTAAATGTGTGCATATATGTGTGTGCATATATATATGCGCACATATACATATAAATCCTTATTTTATGTCTGCCTATTTCAGACTCCTAAGACTGCAAACTTCCATAGCAGTGCCTCCCAAACTATAATGTGCATAGGAATCATTGAGAAATTTGTTTTTTAAGATGCATGGTGGGGGGCCCTCCCCAATGAAAGTCTGAAATAGTAGATCTGAAAAGGAGCCCAGGACCTGAATTTGTAACCAGGAAACTCTATAGTTCTGATGCAACTGATTCTTGGACATTAAGAAACATGCACTTCCGGGAGAAGTTGTTGTTGTTGTTGTTGTTGTTGTTGCTAGGTGCCGTCGAGTCAAGTCCAACTCATAGCGACCCTATGTACAGCAGATCGAAACACTTGCCGATTCTGTGCCAGGAAAACCATCTTATTTATGTTTAAGCCCATTGTTGCAGACACTGTGTCAATCCATCTGGTGGAGGGTTTTCCTCTTTTGCGTTGACCTGCCACTCTACCAAACATGATGTCCTTCTCCAGGGACTGATCTCTCCTGACTACATGTCCGAAATATGTAAGACGCAATCTGGCCATTCTTGTTTCCAAGGAGCACTCTGGTTGCACTTCTTCTAGGACAGATTTGTTCGTTCTTTTGGCAGTCCATGGTATATTCAATAGACATCTCCAGCACCATAATTCAAAAGCATCAATTCTTTTTCTGTCTCTCTTGTTCAATGTCCAGCTTTCACAACCATATGATGCCACTGAAAATACTATGGCATGAGTCAGACGCACCAGCGTCTTCAATGTGACATCTTTGCTTTTCAATACTCTAAAGAGATCTTTTGCCACAGCTTCTCCTAGAGCAATGCATCTTTTGATTTCTTGAATGCTGCTTCCACGGGTGTTGATTATAGAGCCAAGCAAAGCAAAATCTTGGACAACCTCAGTATTTTCTCCATTTATTGTGAAGTTGCATGCTGACCCAGTCGTAAGGATTTTTGTTTTGTTGATGTTTAGTTGTAACCCATATTGAGGTTATGATCTTTGATCTTCATCAGTAAATGTTTTAAATCCTCTTCACTTTCAGCAAGCAGAGTTGTGTCATCTGCATAACGCAGGTTGTTAATGAGTCTTCCTCCAATCTTGATGCTGCGTTCTTCCTCATAAAGTCCAGCTTCTCGGATTATTTGCTCAGCGTATAAATTGAAGAGATAGGGTGAAAGTACACAGCCCTGACGCACACCTTTCTCAACTTTAAACCACTCAGTGTTTCCTTGTTCTATTTGAACAACTGCCTCCTGGTTCATGTACAGATTTCTCATGAGCACAATTAGGTGTTCTGGTATTCCCATTTTCCAAAGTGTTATCCATAATTTGTTATGATCCACACAATCAAATACTTTTGCATAATCAATAAAACATAGACAGACATCTTTCTGATATTCTCTGCTTTCAGCTAATATCCACCTGACATCAACAATGATGTCCCTGGTTCCCTGCCCTCTTCAGAATCCCGCTTCATTTTCCGGTAATTCCCTGTCTATATACTGCTGCAGTCGCTTCTGAATGACCTTTAGTAGAATTTTGCTGGTGTGTGACATTAATGATATTGTCCGATAGTGTGCACATTCAGTTGGATCCCCTTTTTTGGGAATAGGCACAAATATGGATCTCTTCCAGTCAGTTGGCCAAGTAGCTGTTTTCCAAATCTGTTGGCATAAACATGTTAACACCTCTAGTGCTGTGTCTGTTTGTTGAAACATCTCTATTGGTATCCCATCAATTCCTGGAGCCTTGTGTTTCGCCAGTTCTTTCAAGGCAGCTTCAGCTTCTCCTTCAACACCACTGGTTCCTCTTCATATGCAACCTCTTGGAATGGTTGGTCATCTACCAATTCTTTCTTGTATAATGACTCTGTGTATTCTTCCCATCTTCTTTTGATGTTTCCTGCATCATTTAATATTTTCCCTGTAGAATCTGTCACTACTGCCACTCGAGGATTGAACTTTTTCTTCACTTCCTTAAGCTTGAGAAACACAGAGCATGTTCTACCCTTTTGGTTTTGTGCCTCCAGCTCCTTGCCCCTGTCATTATAATATTTGTTTTTGTCTTCTCGAGCTGCCTTCTGAAATCTTCTGTTTAGTGCCTTAACTTCATCATGTCTTCCTTTTACTTTAGCTGCTCGATGTTCAAGGGCAAGGTCCAGTGTCTCTTTTGACATGTAATTTGGTCTTTTCTTTTTTTCTTGTCTTTTTAAGAACTTTTTGCTTCCTTCTTGAACGATATCTTTTATGTCATGCCACAACTCTTCTGGTCTCCTATCATTTGTGTCTAATGCACTAAACCTATTTTTGAGGTGGTCTCTGAACTCAGGTGGGATATACTCAAGGTCATACCATGGCTCTCTTATACTTGTTCTAATTTTCTTCAGCTTCAGTTTGAACTTGCATATGAGAAGTTGATGGTCTGATCCACAGTCAGCACCTGGTCTTATTTTGACATTTTGTACAGAGCTTTTCCATCGTCTCTTTCCACATATGTAGTCAATTTGATTCCTGTATGTTCCATCTGGTGAAGTCCATGTGTATAGTCTCCGTTTATGATGTTGAAAAAAATGTATTTGCCATGAAAAGGTCATTGGTCTGACAAAATTCTATCATGTGATCTCCAGCTTCGTTTCTGTCACCAAGACCATATTTTCCAACTCCTGAGCCTTCTTCTTTGTTTCCAACCTTTGCATTCCAGTCACCAGTGATTATCAGTATGTCTTGATTGCATGTTTGATCTATTTCAGATTGCAGAAGCTGATAGAAGTCTTCCCTTTCTTCATTTGTGGCCTTGGTGGTGGGTGCATAAATTTGAATAATAGTCATATTAACTGGCCTTCCTTATAGGCATATGGATATTATTCTATCACTGACAACATTGTATTTCATGACAGATCTTGAAATGTCTTTTTTGATGATGAATGCAACCCCGTTTCTCTTTAGTTTATCACTCCCAGCATAGTAGACCATATGATTGTCTGACTCAAAATGGCCTATGCCGGTCCATTTTAGCTCACTGATGCCTAGAATGTCCATGTTTATGTGCTCCATTTCTCTTTTAACAATTTCTAATTTGCCTAGTTTCATACTACGTACATTCCATGTTCCAATTATTAATGGATGTTTACAGTTGTTTCTCCTCATTTTGAGTCGTGCCACATCAGCAAGTTGAGAACCCTTGGGTTTTACTCCCTTTCCGTCATCATGGTAGACTCTACTTGGAGGAGGCAACTCTTCCCCAGTAGTCTTTTGAGTGCCTTCCAACCTGGGGGCCTCATTTTCCGGCTCTATATCTGACAGTGTCTCTCTGCTATCCATAGGGTTTTCAATGGCTAGTTGTTTCAGGAGTGGCTCGCCAGGTGTACTCCCTATCAGGGGAAGGGAGGGGACTAATTCCTGTTAAGATAATTTATATTATTTGTCAATATATCCCCATGCCAGGAGATATTAGTTGTTGCTGCTGCTAATTGCCGACTAAGTACTCTTCATGGCCAACTTGCTGTACAGAAATTGAGTTTTATATAGCTCATCAGACACTAAGAAATAGAATAAGGGCTGACGGATTTTTTTCCTGAGTAGTGGAGATGAGCATCAATTATGGATAGGCTACTAAAACTCCCCCTGTTCCTGAGTGCACACAATCCCTTTGACAGCAATGGGTCGTGGTTGACAATGTATGAAGGAAAAAATGTTTATACCTGTAGAGATGTACTCATTTGTTCCTCTCAGTTCCCTGTTATCTCTTTTCATGTTGACCTGATACCAACTGAAGAAGATACACTTATTTTGCCAATCACAGAAATACTGCATGTGTACAGAAGTACTTCATTAGGGCCAGAAACTCTATGCCCAAGCTAAGACAACTTTCACTTAGCAGGCAGGGGAAACTGAGGACTACCAGCCCCCTAGGGCTAAGCTTCCAGTATAAACAGACCCCAAGTCTCAGCACTCTGGCAGACATTTTCTCTGACTCCTTTTGGTGCAGCCACAGCCGAGAACCCTACGCTCCCCTCACTCCTGTTACAGACCTAGCATCACCTCGATTATAGAGCTTATAGTATACTATGTCATTGACATTTTACTTCTCAGAATCTCATTGTCATTTCTCCTTGATAGAAATTATGTCCAAATTATCTGTGTATCCGCAGCTCTTGGTAAAATGCCTGAGCTTCAGTAGGAAATTTTTTTAAAAAGCAATAAACAATAGTCTAATACAGGAATCAGTAAACTAACCTTCTGGGAAAGTAGAGCTAGTTTCTCCTGCAAGCATCAAGGAAAACGATTAGTCTAGTGGTGCCGGATCTGTATTGGAACTCATCCTGGCAGTGCAGACAGCGCCCCCATGGCTCAAACAGGCATCACACCTGCCTTCCCAGATTTGTCCTAGAGGGATCGGTTGGAAAGAGACTTATTAAAAATCTACTTTAAGCCTCCAAATATTTAATACCGATGATAAAGGTCAAGCTTAAACTTATAAACACGTGTGGAGGTGGGAGGGTAGGGCTAAACAGGCATTTTCACACTTCATGGAGATTCTGAATCTAACCCTGTACAGGAACTGAAATGACATTTATAAAACTACATACCATACATATTTGTTCAACACCTTACAATTTTAAAGAGCCTTTTCTCTCCTTTATCTTTTCTTCTAAAATGTAACTCAGATACATGTAAATATAAATTAGAAACAGGGTGACCTGGGAGGGTTTATGATTCACCAGCTTCTGACATGTGCTGAATGCATCTGGGCATTGGAAGGAAATGTTAACATGTTTCCCCATCCCCACCAAGAAAGGGGAGAGAAAAACCCTCTTGTCACTGGAGCCCTTCATGCCCCATTCCTATCTACCCATGGCTCTTGTAGCTGTGCTATTTTCTACCTTTGATGTACCCTTGGTAGAAAAATAAAGGATGGCACTTATAACTGAGACTCTAACTGTAAATAAAACAGTCTAATTTCTGAGTGGTAGCAGGAAGCAGAAGGATTTCTCTTAAAATCTGAAGACTGTGGCACCTGGTGGTTTGAAAACTCTGGTAAAGAAAAACTAGGCAAAACTTTAGACAGGCCGGGGGAAAAAAAGGGAACACTGTAAAATTGATTCTTTGGTATAGATTCTGTCTATAGTGTCTATAGTGTCTATAGTGAAGCATCCACAAAACTCCCCAGCAGATAGGCTTTCTTCTGCCCTCTGCTCACAAAATGAAATCATCTAATGATTCAGAGTAGAAACTTTAGAGTTAGTTAAAACTAAACTTGAATATCACCCTGACTTGGGAAAGTCACTTTAATTCTGCGAACTTCAATTATTTTACCAAGGAAAATGAAGGTGAAAATGCCTCACAGATTATTGACAGTATTAGTCATGTAGGTCTAGAAGCATACATAGGCCATGTAGAGAAATTAGTTAGTACAGTACTCATCAGAAATGTTCCACAAACCCAGTGTCTCTACATTTGGAGCAAATGCAAAAGAACACCTAGAATGGAGAACAGGCCCCTGGCTGCCCAGTTTCCCTGTTTTGTTTTTGTTTTTGTTTTTGCTTTTGCTTTTGTTTTGCAGTACTGGGAAGTTGAAGTCAGGGCCTCACACATACTTTGCAAGTGTTCCACCACCGACCTGCACACCTAACCCCTCCCCTTCCCTTTTTTTTTTATTGGAAATTTTCAATGTACAACTTAATGTATTTCATTCTGACATGCATTTCATTGTGATATTTCCATATATGTGTTCCATTGTGCATTGCACAGATAACTACCCCCTTACCCTCTTGTGCCTCTCCTCCCCGCTATCCCACCAATGGCCTCTCTTCTACTTGGATGTCTTTTTGTGGGAATACTTTTCTGTATACCCTTGCATCCCTATTATGATTTAAGACCACCTAACACTAACCTCTCCTTTTTTTTTTTTTTTTTTTTTTGCAGTACTAGGCCTTGCACATACTTTGCAAGCACTCCACACTAAGCTGCACTCCCAGCCCCTTTTTATTTATTTATTTTTTATCTTGAGACATAGTCTTACTAAGTTACGCAGGCCGTCTCTGACCTCAAACCTGTAATCCTCCTGCCTCTGCCTCCTGAGTCACTGGGATTACATCGTGAGCCATCACACTTGGCCCCAAGTTGACCTGTTTTATTCTAACAGATTTCTTCTTTTCCACTGCCCCAGGTCTTTGTATGGATTCATGTTATGGTGCTTTCTCTTTTATTTCTTCTACACTTTTAATAGGGCTGGGATTTAGCTCAGTTGGTAGAGCGCCACTCTGCAGTCTCTGAGGTCCCAGGTTTGATTTCCAGCACCACAAAAATGAGAGAAGGATATGGCAATCCACTCCCGAGACAATCCTGAAACAATCAGCCATTGAAAACCATATAAGGGTCACTATGAGTCGGACATGATTCAACGGCACCTAATAACAGCATTTTTAATTTTCCATTTTAAGTCAAACTCTACTACTTTGATCTGCAAAAATATCTGTTTTGTATAGTCCAGCCAAATATTTCTTCATGGGTTCAAAGTCATTGTGCATTGTTAGAGTGTTTTTCGAGTGAATAAGCTGGTTGCTAAAATTATTTTCACCAGAATCATATCATTATGGTTAGTTCACCTACTCAGCGTAAATGGGCCCTAGGATATGGTATTTTGCTAATTTAAAAAATCTCTTTACTGTAAGCTTTTTATTAAGCCATATATGATTAATTCCATTAAAAGACTCTTCTTCTATGTTTCAAGTAAAAGTGTTATAGGAAATTAAGTGCTAGGTAACTGGGGGTTTTAAAGACAATTTTTTCTATGTATAATCCTAAACTGATTTCTTTCTACCATCTATGAAATCAAGGAACTGCAAGAAGCATGGTTACAGAAAATAAAAACCTCCTAGCAACGATCTCACACAAAACAAAAATAATCTAATGCTTGCAGAAATGGTCCCTTGGAAATAGTGGCTCATTTGTTTAGAATCTTACTGTTATTAACTTCTGGTGATCAGGGAATAAGAAACGGAAAGTATGCCACAGAGAATCATTAGGGACACACTGGATAGAGATAACCCATTTAGCTGACAAGTCACACAATGCAGTTCACTTTAAAAGTAAACAAACACCCCAAAACAAAGAAAAACATTTTTTTGATTTGGAAATGTTAGTGGGATACAGAGTAATAAGTCATTTACTGTATCCATCATGTAACTATTAAATCAATAATGAAGCAAAAATTTAAAACCACTGGTGTAGAGTGTGAATTACCCCCAAATCCTGGCAGATCTCTAAAGTCTGCAAAGAAAGAGACTGTTTCAATATTACTGTTCCAAACGAATAGCAAATGCTAAATGTGTTTAAAAGGAAAAGAGAAAAGATAAATTCTCAGCTAGAATTTGGCAATGTTTTTTTTTTTTTTTTTTTTTTTTTTTTTGAGACAGGGTCTTGCTAAGTTATGCAGACTGCCTCTGGCCTCCAACTTGCGATCCTCCTGCCTCTACCTCCCAAGTCACTGAGATTACAGATGTGCACTGCCACACATGGCTGGAACTTGGCAATGTTTACATGAGAAATTTAGAATGCTTGGTGGCTCTTAATACTTGTGGCTTGCAATGCACTATGCTTTTTTCTACAAGGGCAGAGCCTGCATGGCCAATCCTGCTCTGAGTGCACAGCCTCTCCCGGAACCATCTGTGCATTGCCAGAGCCCCTTGAATTCATTCTTTTGGCTTTCTTTGTGCTGCCGTGTACTGGAACTCTTAAGACTGGCATATGAACCCCGACTAAATTAATCATTGTGTCCACATGGAAAAGTTTCCCGAGCTCTCGCTGAATACAGAACACGTATTACTCTTCAAAGAATTTAAGGGTCTGATGTGCCCCCTACAAGCCTCACATATGACAGACCCGAGGGAGTGGCGTCTTCTCTTTCTGGGCTGTGGCAGCAGCATCATAGAGCAGAACCAGCCACAGGGTTACAGCGTCCTTGCTCTGTGTCCTCTCCTTTTCCCTTGCCTGCAGGTCCCCACATTGGTGCTGGATGATGATTGCTTAGGCACTAAAGGGTTTACCAGTGGGGTTGTTGAGATACTAAAGGGATTGGCCAGAATTTTTACTTACGCCCACAAAAAGCCACTAAAGGCTTTTTAACTGAGGAGTCAGAGATGTGGATCATTTCAGACTTGCAAAATAGAATGCTATAAAAATTTTAGCGTTATTTGCCTGATAAAAGCTGGAGAATCGAGTCAGATGCACTTGCCACAGAAGATTTTGACCTGAATTTATCATCGGTGTCTCAAAGCTTCTTCACTTTTTCTCTGTACACAGAATATATATATATATACATATATATATATATATATATATATATATATATATATATATGTATATATATACCAAATGAAATGTAATTGAATCAAGTATTTGGTAAAATAAAGTTTTTTGTTTTGTTTGGATCCATGACAACAGAACAATTAGGTCTGCTTGTACAAATAGCTATTTTAAGCTAAGGCTTCTGAGAGTTCTTCACAAAATGTATTCTTCAAAAACAATGGCTGAAGTTATTTTATGGGTTTCAGTCATAAACAACAGTCTCCATACAGCTGCTATTTCCCTTTGCAATGCTAGGATGAAAAGGAATTGGCCTGCAAATAAATCCCACACTCACTCTTCCCTGTGCTCAGCCATCTCTTCCTGAATGGACAAGGCACCCTTCCTTCACATCTTCACTCAGGGATCAACTTTGGTGGGACTTTCCCTGCCTGCTCCGTGCAAGACCACACCCTTCCCCTGTGTAGCTAGTTCCTACTGGGCTTCTCTGGCTCATTCATCTCAATAGGACTTTTACCATCTGCCTCCTTACATGTTTCATTCATTTAGTTTACAAAGAGCTCTTCCTTTACAGGAAGGGACCTTGGCTTCTGTAGTGCTATACCTAGAAGAACTAAGAGAGGGCCAGGTGGGTGGTAGTTGTTAGGTGCCCTCATAGCAACCCTCATAGGGTTTTCAATGGCTGATTGTTTCACAATTGCCTCAGCAGTGGATTGCCACGTTCTTTTCCAATTTTTGCCCTACTGCCAATCGAACCCGGGACCTCAGAGACTGCAGAGCTGCGCTCTACCAACTGAGCTAAATCCCAGCCACCAGGTGGGTAGTAGGTGGTAAATCAGGACTTCACGAATGAAAGAGGGAGAGACTTGTGTGGTTGAAAGTTTACTTTGCAGCCATCTCCGTAGTCATTTTACTTGAATTGAATTAATTTATGTATCTAGGAAAATACGTCATAAAAGACCTCTGCAGGGCAAGTTGAATGTGTTCAAACGAATAGTGATAGTAAAAGTGATTTGCTATTTTAAAGCATTATGAAACAAAATCTAGGAAAGGGCAGTGTCCAAGGAGGAAAAACCCAAAAGTTCTCCATTTGAGTAAAGAGACGGATTCTCCCAAGTGCCCAGCAATGCTTGGACCGCCACAGCTATAGCAGTGTGCATGCCTAGAGCTGTTATGAATGGGTGCGTTGGCTGTGTCTACTGGCGGATATGTAGCTCCTTCACAGGTAACTGATGAGGTTGCCAAACCTTATGAACTGAAAGCGAAGGAAAGATTCTCCTGAGCTGCCCACAGGCTCCACCTGCCGAGCGTTTCCTGTATCTGAGCTGGAGGTGAAAAAAAAAAAAAAAAAAAAAAAAAAAGATGCTTACTGTAGCCAATGAGCCCTTTTGCAGGAGCGCGGCATTGTGAGGCCTGCCAGGGACAGCGCCATCTCCGGGGCTGCTCAGAACTTTCTGGAGCCTACTTGGGCTTTCTGACGCTGTCATCAGGCATAGCTCTTGGCGCGTCCCTGGGCGAGCCTGGCTGCCTGCTGGCGCTCCCTGCTGCCTGCTTGGCACGGACTAGAGGAACGTTTACAGTTTGCTGAGTTACAGAGAGGGCAGCAAAGGCTTCAGTACAAGATGCAATGGCAGCCCGCCGTGGCTGTGTAACCTCAGAGGGGCTCTTGTTCACGCGCTGAGGGAACAGGCCCAGGACAAGGCAGCGTCTGTGCTGCCCGCAGTGTGGCACACGGAACACACAGTATGGCTGCCTCCCTCTGCCTCCATGTTCATTTGCCCTTAGCTTTCTTTGCCCTTGATCATTGGCCAGGGGCTTTCAATGTCCTAAATTCTATGACATTTTACTGCCTAGTCATTTGATGAAGACTGTGCAGGGAATGTTGCCGGAACCACTGCCATATCAACACACAATGAGGGATCCTCAGCTCTCAGGTACTGCATTCCATTCTAATAGTATGGAGGTAAGAAGATTTTCACAGATTAATTCACTTTCTCAAGAGAGAACTATGTTCGCCTTACTTTAAAATTGAGCATGCCATACTTTGCTAGCAGAAGAGGGATTAAATAATGTGAAGTTCCCCCTCCTAGGCTCTGGAATCGGCGCGCTCTGCCTCTTATCATGGCCTTGGCTACTTCTTAGCTACATGTGGGTGGGCGAGTCAATAAATCCCTCCATGTCCCCATTTCCTTCGCTATGAAATAAGGGTGATAAAATTATTTACCACCCAGGGCTGTGGGGAGAATTAAATGAAACCAAGTACATAAAGGATTTAAGACCACACCTAGCACAAAATCATTCAAAATCAATCATTCAAAATCATTTATTACACCATTATACTGAGAAAAATACATCCAACTTTTCTTAGTCCAAATATGTGATGAATATAAAGTGTTACATAGGTATCCCAGCCACTTACCAAGTATCAGTGCCCATGGGACCAGGAAGGGATAAAAGATAGTTATTCACAACAACAACAACAACAACAACAACAACAACAACAACAACAACAATAAATCCACTTCAGCTATAACCAGTCAACTGTCTTCTCACCATTTTTAAGAAGTAATTAACAGGCTTATGTTTGTTTATCCAATTTTGTCTCCTCCTCACCATCTGTTCCAGGTGCTAATCAGTGCTGCAACAGTCAAGGGAAAAGGGAAGAAATTGGGAAAGGACAAGCCAGAAGCCCAGATGACCTCAAACAAAGCCAAGGCTTTGGATCAGTGAGCAGAGCTGACAGGCTGTGCAGTCTAGAGGATCGGGGATTTATGCTTTGAGGTCAGTGCCTACTTGGGGTAGCCCAGGAGCTGGTGAATGGCTCCAATACACACGTTCACCTTATTCTTTTCCTTTTTTTCTTTTTTCACATTGTATTTTTCTACTGTTACAAACCTAGGGAGAGCTACAAAGAGTTAAAATGTTGTTAGTGAGTCTGAAAAATGTGGGGACTTAGTTTCATCCTTAACCCCAGAATTCAGCTTAGATGGAGGTGAGGCCTGGCTATGGGACAGTTTCATGAGTATTAGAGATCAGCTTCCCCACTCTCTGCACCCCACTGCAGTGACAAATCTCATTGTTCTGAGTTAGTAATTTTAGCTGTGACTATGTCTCCTTTTCTCCAGGGTAAGTCAACTGTAGCTGACCAGGTTTTCATGACCACATGACCAAGTTTTTGCCACTGAAATCTTAGCACAGATGATGGTGTCACTCGCAGAGTGAGTCGAAGCTCTTAAGACAGCGCTAGTCTTCCACATGCATCCTCCCTTCCCCTGCTGGCCCCATGGGGGTGTCTGAGTCACCCTATGGAGGAGATCTATCCCCAAACCAAACATTCATGTGGGAGGTGGATTGGTATGTGGATGAGAAATAAAAGTCGTTAGTCTTTGAACCATTACTCTCATGGTTTGACCTATTCCAACTAACATATTGCCTTAAATTCCACTTTTGGAAATGTATTTCTTGGATTATGGCTTTTCCTTTCTTTTATCCCTTCAAAGAAGATAAATATATCTGGATTCTATAAAATATTGTTATTGTTGTTGTTAGATGCCATCGAGTCAGTATCCAACTCATAGCGACCCTACATACAACAGGCAAAACACTATTGCCAGTGCTTCTCTGCTGTTCATGGGGTTTTCAATGGCGGATTGATTTTGGGAGTGGCTTGCTGAGTCCTTCTCCTAAGCCTGCAGTATCTGGTGTTCCCAGGCTGTCTCCCATCCAAGTACTAACCAGGCCCGACCCTGGTTAGCTTCCGAGATCTCATGGGATCAGATGCCACAGGGCTACAGCTGCAGGCAGAGATATAAAATATTATACTTAGTAATTTGCCTGTAGCTGTACCACTGTGGTGTCAGATCCTGTGAGATCATGGAAGCTAACCAGGGTCAGATCTGGTTAGTACTTGGATAGGAGACTGCCAGGGAATACCAGGTGCTATAGGCTTGGGAGAAGGACCTGGCAACCCACTCCCCCCCCCAAAAAAAATCAGCCATTGAAAACCCTATGGATAGCAGAGAAGCATGACAATAGTGTTTCATCTGTTGTACATAGGGTCGCTATGAGTCAGATGCCGACTTGATGGCACCTAACAACAACAACAACAACAACTTAGTAATTTGTTCTCAGTGAGATGATTCCATCAGAGATTTGTTGAAAATATTATGGCATGGGTCATGAAATAGAGAACATACACAAAAGTAGGAATATATATTTAAAAAGAGAAGAAATGAGCAGAACTGTGAAAGAGTAGGTGAGAGTGACCTTATGTTCTTCACAGCTTCCACGAACCAGCTCCAAGGGCCATGACAAACTTAATAAGACCAAACCCAATCCTCTCCATATTTATGGAGACTTGCACTGGTTTTGAAATGGAACATAATGGATTCTCCTCTTGGTGAGTGAAAAGCCAATAAGTATAACCAGAAGATTAAAGAATGGAGAAGCATTTAGTATCTGCAGCACTTAAGGAGAGCACTGGAGTTATTCCAAACGCAGTGCCTTCCCCAAACAAAAAGAGTGAGGGTTTTGTTTGGGGAGTCTATACATATTCATGCTGGGATTTAGCTCAGTTGGTAAAGCACTGCGCTGCAGTCTCTGAGGTCCCGAGTTCAATTCCCAGCACTGCAAAAATGGCAATCCACTCCCAAGGCAATCCCGAAACAGCCATTGAAAACCGTATCAGGGTCGCTATGAGTCAGATACTGACTCGACGGCACCTAACAACAACAACAACATACATATTCATATAGGAAAGCTCTTTGGTGGTAGGTATATTCGTAAGCATGCTTAGTTTAATATGTATATTACTATATTAATATGTATATTACTAAGCATGCTCAGCTTAATATGTATATTACTGAGCATTCAAGAAGGAAAAATGGTAGGCATATTTCTGGACATGCTTAGCACAGCGTCATGGAGCACATGTTCAAAAGTTAAAATGGTGGACAGGAACACTCCTGCTCTTGCCCAGCTTGCATCATAAAGATGACGGACAGGAATAGTTCTGGGCATGCTTAGCTTCTTTCACCCAGAAAAGTGTTAGCTGAAAGAAGAAAGGACACTTTGAAGGTACATTAGTATAGGAGTTTGCCCCTAATGGCACCTGTCTTACCTAGCTGCTAATAGTTTTTCTCGAATTTAATTGAAGAATTGGTTCTTTGGGTGTTTGCTGTTCTCTGGGGCAGTCTTAAGGGAGCTCTAGTCTATGGATTGAATGCCCAAGAAGCACCAGCTACTATATGATATCTTTTCCCCTGCAAGGGTTAGCAGACCTCTGATGCTATGGTTGAGAGTAAGGTGAAGCTCACCTCTGGAACTCAAACTCAGTGTCATCAGGTTGGAGGATCCATTGGCTAACGTGATGCCTGATCTTTTTCATACTTATACCTGCTTCCAGAGGAGCTTTGAGCTACTGGCATCACTTAGGCTCTGCTGCCTTCTCTGGTGTTGTGAGATTTCTTTCCCAGACCCAAAGAGCCATTTTGAAATTACTTTGGTTTAGTAGAACAACATTTATTAAATACCATTTGTCTATTGTGCACTAAGTATTTGCCAGTGCATATAATCAGTTCTTTTTCCTTGAAGATGAAGAACTTAAACTCTGCATTCTGGGAGATTCAAGTTCAGAAGGATAGGGCTGGCCTCCGTTACTGCAGGACCCAAGACTGAGGAGAATATGAGCCAGCACAGGGAGGTGGAATAGAGGAGTCTTTTTTTCCTCTCTCATCTTTCTTTTCCATCAGTGAGAGGCCATTGACCTTTCCACAGATCTTGGCTTTTGATTCAAGTTGGCTTCTAATATAAAGCCCTGGATCAACATCAAATCTTGGTTCTCTGCACACAATCTTGGATGATTATAGAGAAATCCTGGCCAAAAACAAATAAGACCTCTATTCATCCATGTCCATTTGGTGTGGGACTCCAGTTGTTTTAGAGATAGCTCAGTTACCAGATCTGATAGGGAATGGGATGATGTCATAAGGATCTATTTTCTCCATTTATTCCTGAGCTAAACAGGAAGACCAATAAATACTGCTGTGCTGTCTTCATCAAACTGAGTTCTTATTTTTAAAATAATCCGATCTCCTCTGCTTATTTTGATGGTTATTTATTCCATGTATTCAGTACAAAAGAAGGAAACATATTAATTCTTTAGTGAAGTACTATTAAAAGAACACCCATGGACATTGAGAGGCAATCCACCAATCAGTCCATTACATCTGCGGAGCAGATTTCACACGCGTTTAACAGTAAGCATATTTATTACCTTATTCTTCACATTGTCAAAGAGGGGAGTTCTTGACATGAGTAGAAAAAAAATAGCGTAAAGAAATGGAAGAGGAACTGGGCATGATGGCCCATGCCTGTAATCCCAGTGGCTCAGGTGGCAGATGCGGGAGGATTGCAAGTTTGAGACCAGAGGCAGTTTGGGTAACTTAGCAAGACCCTGACTCAAAAAAGGTTTAAAAAAAAAAAAAAAAAAAAAAAAAGGCTGGTGTTGCAGCTCAGTGGTTCAGCACTTGCAATGCATGCAAGCGAGCGGCACTGGGTTCAACACCCAATACCACAAAAAGAAAGAAAGAAAGAAAGAAAGAAAGAAAGAAAGAAAGAAAGAAAGGGAAGAGGCAAGCCCAATTGCAGCTCCAAATCTATGTCTAAACCTGTATTTGTCTCTATTTGCAAAATAAATCTGATATTTCCTCCTAAAAGCATCTCCCATTTATCTCAGGCCTTTTAACTCCTAAAGCTTTTTCCCATGTGGTTCTCAGATTCAGAACTCACAGGGTGATGCCATTCTTCATCACCCTCAAATCATTACACTCAGACTCATGGTAACAGAAAAAAGATGGGTAATTAAGGAAGAAGAGTGACATCCTTGTGTATATGTTCAAGCTTAGATTTGGTTTAGAAATATTGGTTGGAACTGAGCATGGTGCCACATACCCGTATTCCCAGCACTTGGGAGGCTGAGGTAGGAGGATTGCAAGTTCGAGGCCAACCTGGGCTACATAGCAAGACCCTGTCTCAAAAAAGAAAAAGATTGTTTTGAAAAATTAATTTTGAATGTGGAAATGCCAGTACCCTTTTAGAATAATCAGCTCAGTTTGCCATTGTTCAAATTCAGGGGTCATTTGTAATTTTGCAAACAATGACAGCGTGTATGACCGTAAATTGTAAGAAAATCCAGAACTCTAGTCTGGTGACTGGGAGGAAATTGTGTTGCTATGTGAGTCACATACTTTGTTGAGATGTGTGTGATTCAGGGCTTATTTTGTGATTATCTGGAGGAAAAGAAGAACATTCATGCATTAATCAGATTTCTAAATAAATATTTATGAACCCAAACACTTTCTGAGGCAATATAATGCCCCACACTCAGCTTCAGCCAAGTGTAAATCAGCATTCTGATGAGGTCTCATTTTAAAGAAACACTAAAATATACAAATATTTCACTGAATGTAACACATAAATTAGTCGGAATTTCTGCAAGGTAAAGGTCAAAATTGTAGGCCAGGTGTGATGGCACATACTGGTAATCCCAGAACTCCAGAGGTGGAGGCAGGAGAATCGTGATTTCGAGGCCAACCAATAGAAATGAATCTAATGAAAATTTCTTTCTCTGAGATGTTTCATTAAATTGGAACATGAGAAATAGCACATACAGTTTAATTTGTTTATATTTTATTTTATAGTATTTAGTATTTGTGTGTGTGTGTGTGTGTGTGTGTGTGGTACTGGGGGTTAGACCCAGGGCCTCGAACTTACATGCTTTGCAAGTGCTGTACAGCTGAGCTACACCTCCAGCCCATTTTTTACTTTTCTGAGACCGAGTCTCATTAAATTACACAGGCTGCCTCTGGTGTGTCCAACTTGAGATCCTCCTGCCTCTGCCTCCTGAGTCACTGGGATTACAGGCCAGTATTTAGTATTTTTTTCCTTGTAAAAGTAATATATTTTTAAGGGAGGAAATTTGGAAAACACAGAAACCCACGAATACTAAGAACTAATAACTAATTCTTACATTCAAAGATGGCTCCTGTTCATCTGGCCCTTCCTCCATGTGTTCACCTGCTCCTGTGTGTTTGTGTGCATCAGATGCTAAATAACACTTTTCTAGCTGACTCCAAGCTTGGAGGTTTTGTGAGTCCCTAATGGTCAAGAACTATAGGTTCTTAACCATCCTCCATGCAGGGCAAGGTTAAGAGCTGGAGAAACCAGCTTGATCTCCTCAACCATGCCTGTGCTGGCAGAATCTAATAAAGAGGGGTAGGTTGCGGGGACAGGCAGGCCTGGTGGTGAAGGGTCCTCTGCAAACTGCTGCAAGTGGTCTGTGAATTTCCCTCTCATGTCTCCAGCTAAGCATATGGAGCTTCAAGGCAGCCAAAGTCTGGCCTTGGGCCTCTGGAATTTGGAAGACTGAGATCATCTGTCTCCAGACCAAGAGGCTAGTGTGGTCATTTGTCAGCAGAATAAGACAAGACAGAGGTCTACTTTGGTATGACCTGAGCTTCCAGATATTAACAGGGCAAGAATGCCAGAGAGCCAAGTGGACCAGAGAAGGTAACTGGTCTTGAGCCGGCCAGAGAAGGACTCAACATGAGCACACAGCAGCACGAACACAGAGCTGGGGGCTGGGGGAAGGCCCCGGGTCAAATCTCTCTCTCTCAGTCTCAATCTCTCTCTCTCTCCACCTCTCTCAATCTCAATCTCTATCTATACATATTTCTTTCTCTCTCTCTCTCTCTCTCTCTCTCTCTCTCACACACACACACACACACACACACACCTCTATCTCTCCTTTCTCTCTCTCTTTCTCTCTCTCACACACCCACACCCACACAAACATATACATATCCACACACATACACACACATATGCACACATGATAGAGAAGACACATCTATCCCTCCTAATCAATCCTTCCTTCCTCCCTTCTTCCCTTGCTTTCTCTTTCTCTCTCTTTCTCTCCTTTCTTTCTTTCTTTCTTTCTTTCTTTCCTTTCTCTCTCTTCTTTCTTTCTTTTCCTTTGTTTCTTTCCTTTCTTTTCTTTTCTTTCTTTCTCTCTTTCTTTTCTTTCTTCTTTTCTGTACAGAGGGATTGAAACCAGGGCTTCTCTCACACTAGGCAAGTGCTCCACCACTGAGACGTACTCCTAGCCACTCTTTTTTAGTTTTTATTTGGAGTCAGGGTCTAAGTTATGGAGGCTGCCTCTAGCCTTGAACTGGAGATCTTCCTGCCTCCACTTCCCAAGTCACTGGGATTATAAGCATGTGCCACTGCACACACATGTGCCACATTTTTGTTTCAGAACGTTAGTAATGTTTATATTTGTACATGTCTTCCTGCCTTGCAAGATAACATTTATCACACATTCTAGAAATATTCATTTAAAACTTTCCACTGTGTGTGAAGTCTATGTATAAATGAGTTTTTAAATAGTTACTATAGCTGTTAAAAATAATAATAACCCTTATCTTTGGCAAGTTGCATTCTATTTCTTGATAATCTTATTTTTAAAAGGTTTAATCTTGACACCATCATCAGGCTCTTAATTTTCTTCTCATTATTTGTTAGACCTTATTCCTAGACTACACTACAGCTTCTCCTCTGTTTCTGGACCCTTTAAATCCATTAATCCTACCCTGCACCTTGCACGTGTCTGTTCTGGTGAGCAGGGTCAGCTATGTAACATGCAAACGGTACAGCATGGCCTTCCAGAATTCCCATGATTTAATGCAGAAATCTTTTCAGATTTATTTATCGTCCGTTCCCTCAAACTACCTTCCTCTGTCAGGGAAATTGGTCAGTTCATACTCCACGTTTATTCTTCCTGTTTTCCATTGCTCCAGGCAGGCTCTTCTTGCCTACTTAGGAATGTTAGCTGAAAATTCTAGCAGTGAAGGGAAGAAAGAGAGGGATTGTATTAAAGGAAGATAGTGAAGGTTGTTTCAATTTTGGCTACTATGTGTTCAACTCACCCTGTTAGGGAAAGGTCTTGGAGTCATCCAGCCCACAGCTCTGTCTGCATTGTGTAGGTAAACTTGTTACATGTAAACCCTCAGCAGCATTTCCAGTGCCAAAGCCCTAGAGCTGGGTGGGCCATTTCCACTCTAGACTGGCAGCGTCTACCTTGGACAAATGGGTGGTCACCTGCTGTCCTCTAGTGGCCGAATGGGGAAATTTTCGTCTGTGCAATAATGAAAGCAGCATCGAGGGAGCCTTTTGTTTGTAGCGAGTTCACCGGTAATAATTCAGTGCTAGGTTATTTTATTATTTATATTAACAAGTAGCTAAACTTCTTTTCATAAAAATCATTTAATGGGCGTTCCTCTTTTTGAATAATGAGTATTTACAAAGTTTTCCTATGTTGATCTCACTTCTGCATTTGTCTAAAATTAAAGTGTTGGCTATGTGCTTTCAATGCTTCATTACCAGTATCTACTTTTACTTGGGTTTAATTATCTATATAATAACGCGGTCCTAGCCCTCTTTCGGGATAGGATTTAGCTCAGTTGTAGAGCGCTGCGCTGCAGTCTCTGAGGAGCCGAGTTCAATTCCCAGCACCCCAAAAATGGGAGAAAGGCCTGGCAACCCACTCCCAAAGCAATCCCGAAAACAGTCATTGAAAACCCTATGAGGATCACCATGAGTTGGATACCGACTCGACGGCACCTAATAACAACAGCAATCCCTCTTTCAAACAGTATGTGGATGGAAGATAGGAAGGAGGGAAGGAAGGAAGGAAAGAAGGAAGGAAGGGAAGGAAAGGAAAGGAAAGAGATGAAGAGAAGTAAAGAAGGAAAGAATTCCATACAACTAGAGGTTACATAGTACCTGGAGAGTCCTTCTTTCCACAGACACATGGAGAAAAACTGGCAGTAGTTTTACCATTCACACTGATATATAAATTGCATTTTATACACACAGACATACTCTACCTCTTCCTTCAGCTCTTATTCACATAAGACATATCTTGAAGATGACAGCTATATAGTATTATGCATCCTATTATAAACATAAAATGTCTTAAAAGATTTCTTTTACATTATTAGAAAGAGATAAGTTTTCCTTTCACATGGAGACTGTGAATAAATCCCTTAAGGTCAAACTGTTGAATCAAAGAATTTCATACATATTTAAATCTGAAAGTCATTGTCTTTGCATATGGCTTCCATGGGCATTGTGAGCCCTGTTTTCCCACACTTGAGCTAATATTTGCTCTTATGAAAATTATGGTTGTGTCCAAACTGATAGTTTGTTGTTTTGTTTTATGGTTTCTTTAATTTTGAGACCAGGATGATTTCCTGAATAAATAAGTCATTTGAAGTTTTTCATGTGTCTGTGTGAACAATCTGTTCATACCCTTTCCTGTTGTTATGTCTTTGGCATATTTTCTTATTATACAGTCAATAAATTCATGATTTTCCATTTTTGTTTTAATTTAGCCTATAGTATTTTTTGTATGGAAATTTAAAATATTTACTTAGTCAAATGTATATTTTTAACCCCCCTGAAAAAGCTTCTAGTTTTTTCTTGCCTACAAAGATCCTCCTCACTGAAAGTAATAAACTGTCCCAGATTTCTTTCATTATGTTTACAGTTATTTAAATGTAAAGAAAAAATACATTTAAATAACTGGACTACCTGGAATTTATTTCACTAAGAGGAAACAAATAGAAATTTAACTTTATTTCTTGCTTCAAAGTTTTAGTCATTTGAACTAACACTAGATAAAGTGGTCTGCTATTTTATGATTGAATTGAAATGCTATGTGTACTATACACCAAATTTCCATTTATTTTGGATCAGTTTCTCTTTTTGGAGTCCACATCTGTGTGGCCAAATATAAGACATAATCAATTCAAGGTGAGAAAAGATTTACTTCAGCTCATGGTTTCAGAAGGTTTAGTCCATAGTGGCAAGGAGGGTGTGGAGGAGCAGAAGGTTCACATTAAGGTGGTCAGGAGGCAGAGAAAGTGTGAAAGAGCCAAGGCAAGATATAACCCAGAGACCCACTCCCAGTGACATACTTCCTGCAACTAGGCCTCAGCTCCTACCTTTCATCATCTCCCAATAACGTCATTATTTATGAATTTATCAAGTTATTAGGCCAGAGCCCTCATGATTTAGGTAACTCTGGAAATGCCAGAGGTGTGTTTTACTAATCTCCTGGGCATTTCCTAATCCAATCAAGTTGTCAATCAAAATTAACCACAGCATCGAGTGAGTTTGTTGCTCTAATGGTCTATTGCAATACTAGTACTAAACCGTTTTATAAACAGTAGCTTAAAATATACTTTAATATTTGGTAGGACTACCAGTTCTTGTAAGAACATACCCTAATTTATTTGTTTGTTTGGTTGGTTTGGTTTCTTTGTTTTCTGAGACAGGATCTGTGATTGGTTTGGTTTCTTTGTTTTTTGAGACAGGATCTGTGGCCTCAGACTCATGATCCTCCTGCCTTAGCCTCCAGAGTGCTGGGATTACAAGCATGCACCATCACACCCAGCTTCAAATACTTTTTTAAAATATAAATTTAAGTTATGATTCTATAAGCTGTTTTATTGTGACCAGATTACATTAAAAGAGAAATTAAAGAAGAATTGATGTTTTAAAAGTGCAGCCATAGCCCTGTGGCATCTGATCCCATCAGATCTTGGAAGCTAAGCAGGGCGGGGCCTGGTTAGTACTTGGATGGGAGACTGCCTGGGAACACCAGGTGCTGTAGGCTTGGGAGAAAGACCTGGCAACCCACTCCCAAAAATCAACCTGCTATTGAAAACTCTATGAATACAGAGAAGCATTGACAATGTTTCACCTGTTGTATGCAGGGTCACTATGAGTTGAATACCGACTCGATGGCACCTAACAACAACAACAATTATTATATACAAGATGGTGTATGTTCATCCATTTATTTTAGTTAAATCTATAATTTTAAAAATCTTTACCCTTAAACCTTTCACCTTTGTTCATTTCTTGTTAAATTTATAACTAAGTATTTAATCTCTATTGTAAAATGTATGTACCACTTCCTCTGTGTGTGTGTGTGTGTGTGTGTGTGTGTGTGTGTGAAGAACAGTTACACGTTTTCTAGGCTGATTTGAATAGATGACCAAGTTTGTGACAATATATTTTCTTTCAGGTGGTTCTTTTTGTTTTTCCTTGTTAAAACATATCACCTGTGTATTAATAATGTTCAGTTCTTCTTTTCCAGCATTTGTACTTTATCTTTTCCAAGTTGCATTGACCAGTGCTTCCCTATAATTTTAGATAACAATAGAAATAATGGACTTCATTGTCTTATTCACAGTTTTAATATTCATCATTAAGTGGATTAAATTTAGTAAAAGGGGCACATATTCTCTCCTTCAAGGTTTTAATTGATTTTTTAAAATTCAGGTTTTGAGGAAAAATCCTTTGGAGTAAAAGGCACAAATATTGATTAAAAGAAAAATTATTTGTGAACTACATCCTAAAAAGTAATTCATTCTGATTGCATTGTGTGACAAACAAAAGAATCCTTTATTTGTTACACATTCATTCTTTATCTTCTTATGCTTTCTAATAAACAAATTATTTAATGACTACATGAAATTTGACCCCTTGACAAGAGAGGATTCATAAATATATCATATCTCATATCCCCTTAACAAACAGCTAGGCCAACAACTGAGATACAAATCCAAGAGCCATTGATGATCACAGGGGAGGAAGAGAAGTGTTAGGGGCCAGGACAGCACAGATAAAGTTTTGTCTACTATTACAGAGTGTTGCAAAAGCTGTGCTAAAGTAGATGTAACATAAAAGCTCTTGACCTAAATTTATCTGAACATTTGTTAAGGAAGGGTTATTCACACATGCACACATACACACACAGAAACACACAAATTTTGATCATTTTAAGGAGGAATATTTCTCTTGCTATGTTCTTTAAAACATATCAAAATCAAGAATAGATGCCAAATTTTAGCAAATATCTCTTGGCAACCTATGACAATAATGGTGTATTGGGATTTTTCCTTTACCTTCCAATGTGAGAAATTTTATGAATAGCTATTAGTAATGAAGGGCTATGTCTGTCAGTTTGCCACACTGTGGGGCCTTGTCTGTTGCAATGAGGCTGAGAGCTCTGCTACTATAATCTCGGACATGAGCAAGGTTATCCATGGTGGACAGGTTTTCAGCTGAGCTTCCAGACTAAGACAGACTAGGGAGTAGGACCTGGTGAGCCACTCCCGAAACAACTAGCCATTGAAAACCTATGGATAGCAGAGAGACACTGTCAGATATAGTGCCGGAAAATGAGGCCCCCAGGTTGGAAGGCACTCAAAAGACTACTGGGGAAGAGTTGCCTCCTCCAAGTAGAGTCTACCATGATGACGGAAAGGGAGTAAAACCCAAGGGTGCTCAACTTGCTGATGTGGCATGACTCAAAATGAGGAGAAACAACTGTAAACATCCATTAATAATTGGAACATGGAATGTACGTGGTATAAATCTAGGCAAATTAGAAATTGTTAAAAGAGAAATGGATCACATAAACATGGACATTCTAGGCATCAGTGAGCTAAAATGGACCGGCATAGGCCATTTTGAGTCAGACAGTCATATGGTCTACTATGCTGGGAATGATAAACTAAAGAGAAATGGGGTTGCATTCATCATCAAAAAAGACATTTCAAGATCTGTCATGAAATACAATGTTGTCAGTGATAGAATAATATCCATATGCCTACAAGGAAGGC
>VMDO01001074.1:0-108756 GCA_007922755.1 Pedetes capensis
ACTTGGAGGAGGCAACTCTTCCCCAGTAGTCTTTTGAGTGCCTTCCAACCTGGGGGCCTCATTTTCCAGCACTATATCTGACAGTGTTTCTTTGCTATCCATAGGGTTTTCAATGGCTAGTTGTTTTGGGAGTGGCTCGCCAGGTCCTACTCCCTAGTCTGTCTTAGTCTGGAAGCTCAGCTGAAAACCTGTCCACCATGGGTAACCTTGCCCATGTCCGAGGTTACAGTGGCAGAGCTCTCAGCCTCATCACAACTCCCAAGCCCCCACAGTGCGGCAAACTGACAGACATGTGGGGGAAGCATATATATATTGTTGTTTTTCTCCATTCATCTATTGACAGGCACCTAGGATGATTCCATACCTTGGATGTTGTGAACAGTCAGGCTTGGTCTTTTATAATAACCACTTTTGTGAGAACTAGCCAGGAAATTTCTAGAACTACATTAATCTCTTCCAAGAGCAGTGTTCCCAAAGACCCAACCACCTTTCACTAGGCCCCACCTCTTAAAGGTCCCTCCACTTTCAATATTGGTACACTAGGAACCAAGATTCCAGTTCAGAAACTGTTGAGGAACACACTCAGCCCACACCCATGCCATTGTAAGAGGTTTCCATTTTTAGGTATAAATCTTTTTTTTTCTTTTTCTTTTCTTTTTCTTTTTTCTTTTCTTTTCTTTTTTTTTTTTTTTTTTTTTTTTTTTTTTTTTTTTTTTTTTTTTTTTTTTTTTTTTTTTTGGTACTGTGTGACTGAACCTATGATCTTGCATATACTTTGCAAGCACTACACCACTGAGCTGCACCTCCAGCCCATTTTTAGTTTTTTAAATTGAGTCACGGTCTCACTAAGTTATGCAGGTTGCCTCTGGCTTTGAACCTACCATCATCCTAACTCTACCTCCCCAATCACTGGAATTACTGGCATGCACCACCACATACAATGCGAGAGAGAGAGAGAGAGAGAGAGACAGAGAGACAGAGAGACAGAGAGACAGAGAGACAGAGAATGCTGGTTTATTCAGAGCCTTTTCAGCCTGTCTGTATGGCCTCTGCTCTGCTATGGAAACACTGCTCATCTGAGAGTTGAAGGCTAAGATTTAACTACAAGGAGACCCTGGGAACCCACTTCCTCTCTCCTGACCTTATTTCTCTCATTTTTACTCTGTGGAAGTTAAATTGGTTCGTTTTGAAAGGCCCCTCCAGCTCTAAAGCCCTCTGATTTTTCTTGTCTGCTGTTATGAATCCTAGCTCTGCCACTCAACCCTTGTGACCCTCAGACAGCAAAATATCCAGTTCTACAAAATATTACAAAATAAACAAGTAAGCTACTGAAGTGTGATGGGCATTGCTAGAATCTGTAGGTCAGCGTGAGGAGACTTTGACATTATACTTTAGAATCTTCTCACCCATGGACAATATACATCTTTCCACATATGTAAATCTTTAGTTTCACTTAGCAATGTTTTGTAGTTGTCAGGGTTTGGGTCGAGCATTTTTCAGTCAAATTTGTCTCAATTTTTTATGATTCAAAGATATTTTTATTTCAATTTCTGGTTGTTGATTGTTAGTCTATAGCCAGGAGATTAGTTGTTGCATATTGATCTAAGATCCTGGAAACTTGCTAACCTCAGCTATTGATTCTAAGACTCATTGGAAACTTTACTAAAGTTAGTTTTGCCTACAGCTATAGCACTATGGTGTCTGTCCTGTCAGATCTCAGAAGGTAAACAGGATCAGGCCTGGTTAGTACTTGGATGCAAGACCGCCTGGGAACACCAGATACTGTAAGCTGGGGAGAAAGACCCAGCAACCCACTCCCAGAAATCAACCTGCCATTGAAAACCCTATGAATAGCAGAGGAGCACTGACAATAGTGTTTCACCTGTTGTATGTAGGGTTGCTGTGAGTCTTGACTGCACCTAATAACAACAATAACAAAGTTAGTGTGGTGGCTCCTGGGGCTGCCACTTATCCTCAGCCTTGGTCCACACTCTTTGAGTGCCTATTGGTAGCACTCACATCCTCTGCTTCTGTCAGAAAAGGAGTAACATCATAAATTTTAAATGATCACAGAACCACCACATGGTTGTAATATGCAGACAAGTCTCTCTCTGCATCCTGCTGATCAGCACTGGGCACTCCTCTGGCTGCACAAGCCAGGGAACCATGTAGTGGAGGGTTTTCCTTTACTCGTTGACCCCTTGCAGCGGACATACTTACATGGACTCTCTCACTTCCTCCTCTGCTGAAAAGGCAAGGATGGCTAGACTGAGTCTGATGTATTTTGGACATGTAGTCAGGAGGGACCAATCCTTGGAGAAAGACATCATATTTGGGAGAGTGGCAGGTCAACGGATAAAGGAAAACCCTCCACTAGATGGATTAACACAGTGACTGCAACAGTGAGCTTAAACATAAATAAGATCCTGTGCCTCAGACAGAGTCAGGGTATGTTTCCTTCTGCTGTACATAGGGTCGCTGTGAGTCAGACCCGACTCGACAGCACCTAACATCAACAACGAACCTCAATGCTTCACTTCTAAAATGGAGAAGCAATAGTATCTACCTCAAGGATTTGTGCTGAGGATTAAGTGATGATCCCTGCAAACTATCTGGCAAGTTACATGTTAAACATTCTCAGCACCTCTTACCTGTCTATTATTTGGTGCAGGGAATAGCTGGAGGAGGTGGGTATCATGATTCTGGTAGTGCAATTAAAGTTCAGAGGAGTCCAGTAAGGGCATGAAGGTCACCAGCTAGACACTGGCAGACCCAAAGGCAGTAAGGGTCTTATCTTCACTGCCATGGGAGGGGGTACACCCCAGCACCTGGTGGTGACCCAGGAAAACTTATCTGCCAAGCACATCAGCTCCTGCTCAGGCACAGCTAAAGGACCTGTCCCAGGGTAACTAGCACACTGCACCTGGGGAGAGAATGGAACAGCACCTCATCACCCCACACATCTTCCTTCCTGCACTTCCAAACTAGGCACCAGGTCTTATCCAAACAAGTGGGACCCTGTCCTCCTCACCCATTATCACCACACCCCAGACCCAGCTTAGAGTTGTGCTTCAGGTGTGCTCCAGAGCACAGCATGACTTCTCATCCCAGTCTTCCCTCTGAGCATCTCCAAGACAGCCCTCTGTCTCACCTTCCTGGTCTCCACGATGTCACTTCTTAGGCACATGTGCAAATGCGCTTAGTGTCTTCCATCTATTAATGCCCTGATCTCACAAGTACTCTGAGAGGGCATCATTGTTTTCCTCATGGTACCGATGGAAAAGCTGAGGCCCAGCTTAATTACAGAGGTTAAGCAACTTGTCCCCAGACACACAGCTAGTAAGTGGCAGCAACTGGATCCAATTCCAAGCAGTCTAGACCAGAAGTTGGCATTTTTGAAGATAATTTCAAATGTACAGAAAAGCTGCAAGAATATTACAAATAACTTCTATATACCAGTTGTTAATATTCTCTTCTTATCTCCCTCTCTCAGGTATCTGAATTTTTGAGAATATGTTACCAGATGTCCCTTTACCCTTAAATGATTCAGCATGGAAGTCCTAAGAGATTTAGCACTCATTTACATACCCAAAGGAAATTGTGTAAGTCAGGGAACGTTGGTGCACAGATCCTTTACATGCTATCAAATCTTATTAAAATTTTATGTTTTCCTAATAATATTTTTTGGTTACTATTTTTTTCTGGTGCCAAATTTTCATGTCTCTTTAGTGCTCTTTGTTATATTTATGGTTGCATTAGTCCATTGGTACATTGCTGTGACAGAGAAACCAACTGAAGTAAACTATGGGGGAAGAGAGTTATTGGTGGCTTATGGCTAGAGGATTGTCATTTATAGCAGCAGGAAGGCATGAGGGCAGGGCAGGTAGGGCAGGGCCCATGGCAGAAAACTTCACATCTTCTCCATCAGGAAGCAGAGAGGGGAGAGAGTGACTGGATAAAACCCCCATGGCCTGCCCTCAGAGGCCACATCCACAAAGCCAGTCCCACTCCTAAAGTTCCATAGCCTCCCAGGACAGCACCAGCTAAGGATGAAGTGTCCAAATACATGGCCCCATTTCTGCTGATATTAATTTTGATCACTCAAGTGATCAAGTTAAGGTAATATGTTTCAGGTCTCTCCATAGTAAAGTTACTGTTCCCCTCTGTAAATGGCATGTGATCTGTGGGAGATGCTTTGAAAGCCAGTAAGTGGCCTGTTGCCATCAAATTTGTACATACAGCTTCAGCATCTTTGGATGATTCTTACTGGAGTGAAGGAGAGTTCTACACAGTAGGGGCAGCTTGTGCTCCCTCCTTCTCTCGAAATTTATTAGCTGATTTTCTCCTATCCTCGCCTTTGTTCATTTGCTATCAGTAGGAGCTCATGAGTTTTTACTCTGTATGTGTTAGGATCCACCACTATCACTTATTTTGATGTTTAAATTGCCCCAGATGTGGCCAGGAGACATCCTCTTGTTCCCTTGGCATGTCCCTGACTCTCTTGGGACACTCTTTCCTGCACGATCGATCCCAGCCTCCCTTAATTCCTTCTCTGTCTCCACTGTAAATCCCCACTTCTCCAAGGAAGTCTGTTTCCTTTTAGAAACCAAGGTGTGGGCACAGGGTGCTGGTTACTGCCGGTGCGTTGTTGGTAGAGCCTGTGCTTCTCACCATTGGACCATCCTTCCCTTCACACAGCTGCTCTGGATTCTCTTCTCACAGGGCCACCTGCAGGAGAGTGCTGGGGCTGAGACCATGTGGGCATGGCAGCTTCCATCTCTGGAATTTTGACTAAAGCCCCTGTGAGAATTAGGGCTCATCCTAGAGAGGTATGCTCACGTGTGTGTGTGTGTGTGTGTGTGTGTGTGTGTGTGTTCCAATAGTTTGAACCTAGACTATCTCACATGGTGGGGAGCCCTGGACAGGGATGAGATCTAGAGGTGCAAATATCCCCCTGCCCCAGGACAGCCAGTGCTCACATGTGTGTGCACACACTCACATACACACACATGCATTCGCTCATTAAACACACATAAGACATCTATTATTGTTAGCAATAATTATGAGTAGTACAAAGACAATCCATGACAAATTCTGCAGTCAGGTAGCTGATTGGAGAGATAAAGTGTATAAAAATAGCAAATACAATAATACTATAACATATGTAAATGGAGTAAGACAGAAGGAAAGTGTTTGAGAAAAGACTTTCTCATTAAAGACTGTTGTATGCATGATTCCTCCAGACAGGACATGGGCTCGCCTTGATAATGGCTATATTGATACAAAATACCTGGCATGCCCTCAGGGATGTTTGCCTGCAACCATGATGGCAGAATGGGTGGAAATATAGAAGCTAGTTAAGCCTATTTGTAATGTGTCAGCATTCCCTCCTAGAGGGAGGGGATGGAGGGTCTCAAGACTCACTATTGGGGAGATATATATATATAAAGAGAGAGAAAGAGATTATAGATAGATAGATATCAGTATATATGATATATATGATATATTATATATTAATATATTACATATAATAATAAATAAAAATAATAAATATAATAAGTAAATATATTTATATAATATAAAATATTTTTAATTAATTTAATTAAAGTTTAATTTAAAATATTGTTATTATAATAATAAATAGAAATAATAAATATGATAAATATATTTATATAATATAAAAATATAAATAAATATATAAAAATATATAATATATGTATAATATGTATGATTTTATATATATATATTAAACAACAGGCTAGAGAGAAGAGGGGGAAATCTCATTGGTTGTACAGCTGCCCATGAAGCTGCCAGGGAGAGAGGACCACTCTTGTAGGAAGCTCGCTTGGCAGAGAGAGAGAGGCCCACTCCTGTGAGGAAGCCCACTTAGGAGAAAGTTAATGATGGTGCAGCTTTGAGACATGTTGGTGAGAACTTCTTGCTGGGAGGGAATTCCTCCCCTTGAGTTGGGTGGAACTCATAGCGACCCTCATAGGGCTTTCAATGGCTGACTGTTTTGGGAATGTTTTGGGAGTGGATTGCCATGTCCTTCTCCCATCCCCGCGGTGTGACTGTATGTAAAGGCTCCTCACAAGGTACCCACACCCTGAATAAGTCCCCAAATAAACTTATGGCTCACAATGTTTATCATGACCTATCCTTGGTCTCTGTGTTCCCTTTGGTTTTCAACTAACAAGGACATCTGTTGGCTTCTTTGGAAATAGAGACAATATATTTTGATTGAGAAGCAACTAGAGATTTCAGATATCCAAAACGTTCCATTTACCCATTTTCCCCTGACTTTATTTAAACAACAGAACAAGCAGCTATCCCGTGGCTTGCCCCCACCACGTTGCCCACCACACCATGGCTCAGCACTCACCCCAGCTCCATGAGGTGGGAAAGGTGGCTCCAGACCCTTCAGGGACAAGAGAAGGGGTGGAGGGAGAAGGGGGAGTTGGAAAACATCACCTCCCCTCAGTATTCCAACTCATCCTTCCTGAAACAATCTCAGAGATAAGCATTTTCTGTGTTTTTATAAACTCTGAAATAGTAATAACAATTTGCTCCTAAAAGATAAAAGATCCCTATCACCTTGATGCAATTGTTGGAGCTAATACTGAAAGTAACTTTACAGTAAGATAAATACATTTCATAAGTTTACTTATGGGCCAACACATGGATAAAACCCTATATCTTAGTGATACAACATTCAGTATTTAGCTTTCAAAATAACAATAAATGACTCAAATGTGTTTTTAAAAAGTAAAAAGTAAAAGTAAATAAGTAAGTAGGTATGCTACATTAGCAGCCCCTAATCAGGATGCAGATAAATAAAATAATAAAACAGTAGGTTAACATAAGTAGGAGGGGAAAAACTGCTTTTTTTTTCTTCTGGTTAGAAATGCCTTGTTAAAACAATTTGCATTGTAACCAATCATTCTGCACTCAGCTTATGCTTTTTGCCACTGCACCTTCTCATTGCTCACTATGCATACTAGGGCTAAAGTGAATTCTATGCCTTTGTTTCCTGGCCTTGTCCTGTTGAATAATTCACTGCTTGATGCAAGTTCCAGGGGCTATAGCACTGGGAGCTGCAGGGAGCTGTGATGCCCCAAAGTCCCAACATTTTGTCTTTGATAAAAGTTCCCCACACTGATCCCAAGCCCCAGTGGGGGGAGCAGGCCCTCCCTGATACTCTATGTGAGCAAAAGTAGCTTGCAAGTCACAAGCTGCCCCCTAACCACCTCCTCTGCCACCCTGTTGTAGTAGGAGAGGGTTTATAAATTTAAAAAATTATGGAGAACCATATCGATAGACAGCAAAAGCTGTCAGAAGATAAAGAAAGAAAGAAGAAAGAAAAGAAAGAAAGAAAGAAAGAAAGAAAGAAAGAAAGAAAGAAAGGAAGGAAGGAAAGAAGGATGGAAGAGAAAGAAAGACAAAGAAAGAAAAGTTGTATGGAGTATGCCAAGGCTGCAGCCTCCTGACCAGAAATGCAAATGGACGGAGAGTGTGGAGGGAAACTTGGAGACACACCTTGTGCTCCTGGGTTACGCCCACAGGGATGTGCTGGGACACCCTCATCTCACCCCAGAACCAGAAGGTGAGAGAGCAGTCAAATGCATCCCTCAGATGCTCTCTGCCCTGGAGTTTGGGATCATACTTCTACTGAATGAGTATTCGCTGCCTGCTGGCTAATGACACAAAGATGCCACGCACAGCCCTCGCTTTAAAGAACCCACAGCCTGCTCAGCAATCAAGAAGGAAATAGACAAGTGCCAAACATGGGAGTAAACTGTAAGGACAGAAAAGTATAAACGAGGCCTTGAAGCAGAGGCAGACTTCCGACTGGGTGCCATCAGAGACGGAGTAGGGGCCTTGGGCCAGAGGCAGCCCAGGAATGTCAGGGGTCAGCAGTGGCCTGACAGGGGGAAAGCATAAGGTGCTCCGACCTCCGTGCTGTTGGATCCCAGAGCTTAAGACATGGAGAGTAGAGAGCTGAGGCTTCAGAGGGCATTGGGAGCCAGGTTGTAGGCAGCATCTCTGCCAGGCTAAGGACCATAATGGACAGCAGAGCCAGGCAGTGATCTAAAGAACTTGAGCCACAGACACTTGCAATAATGGCTAGTTAGTCATGTGTCCCAGGAAGAGAACTAAGTGGGCACCATGGTGAATTCCTGGTTGGTCCATGTGAGCAGAACTCTAGATCTAATCAACAGATTCAGCCTTAGACCACTGGAGTGGAGGGTCTCCTCAATCAACTAGCCCCCTAAAAGCCAAGTTCAAGGTCCTGAGCCCCTAGAATGAAGCTGGCTTGAATGGAACTTGAACAAAGGAGAGAGCAAGTCCCAAAAAGAAAAGACCCCATTCCACAGTCAGAAATGTACACTGCTAATCTTCCTCCCAGGTTTTTGCAAAGGGACCTCTGGCTACTTTCTGGGGTGACTGTGCACTTGGAGAAGAAACCCCACTTTCAGGGACTACAGGACAATGGCTCAGAATGACACTGATTCCAAAAGGTGTCAAAAAGCTCTGTGGTTCTCTGGTCAGAGTAAGGTTTATGCAGGTCAGGTGATCAATGCAAATTTAGCACAGATGCATCCCACAGGAAGTCCTCTGCATCCCCTAGTCCCATCCTGTGGTTATTGGCCCAGTTCTAGAAGGTATAACCAGTTCTAGAAGGTATATTCTAGAAGGATACTCAGACCCAGCAATTGGCACATCAGCTCTCTGACCTGGGGAGGGCGGGGTATTACAGTGAGAAGGGCCAAGTGGGAGCATTGTGACTGCCTCTGCCTACAAAATCATATGCCAATAGTAAGTCTCCATTCCTGGAGAGAAGGGCCTGGGGCACGCAGTGGTGATGGTGTCCACCAAGTCCACATAAATTAGTTATTTGGCCTGTGCAGAAGATGAGTGGCTGGTAGGGATGTTGGGGATTGCAGTGAGCCTAACTGGGATGTCTCCAATCACAGTTACTGTATCAGATGGGCTTTCGCTGCTAAGGTAAATGAACACATCTCCTGGTGCCTGTTGTGCAGCTACTGATCTGGTGGATACCTGTTTTCCTTCTTTACCTGTTAGGAACAACCACCAAAACAGTTCTCTTTCAGCTGGCTGGGACAGCAAGGCCCCTTCACTGTCCTACCAGGGGGGTAGACCAAGTCTCCAGCCTTAGCTCATAATTTGGGCTACAGGGACTTTGATCCCCTTTCTCTTCCAAGGACATCACATTAGTCCCTTACATAAATGGCATCAAGATAATTAGACCCAGGGAGCAAGGATCATCATCTATCCCAGGTAGATTGATAAGATATGCTTGTGCTAGATGGTGGGAAGTAAGTCCCACAAAGATCCAACGTCCTTCCACGTTAGTAAGATTTGCTGGGGTCCAGCGGTCTAGGGTGCATTGAGATAACCCTTCTGATGGGAAGGGCATGCTGCTGCATCTGCTCCTTCCTGAGACCAGCAAAGAGGTGTGCAATGATACCTAGTGGATTATGAAGGACTTGGATTGTGAGGCAACGTGTTCCTAATGGGGGTGTATTACTCTACCCCACTTACTGAGCACCCCCAAAAAACTGCTAGTTTTGAGTGGGGCCTAGAGCAAAAGAATCCTCTGAAACAGGTTCATGCTGCTGTGAAAGGTCTTCTGCTGCTGGGGCCATCTGGTCCAGCTTGAGATGTCCATGACAGACAGAGGTTCTACTTGGGACCTTTGCAGGCCCCTGTATGCAGGTGCTTTAGGATTTTGGAGCCAGACTCTGATAACCTCTACAAAAAACTACTCTCCTTTTGAATTAGAGCTTGTGGCCTGCTACTACTGGGTCTTAATGGAGACAGACCATGAGCCAACAACCTACCTACCGAGCTGAGCCCCCCTGATTTACCAGTGCTGTCTGGCTGACCAGGCTGTGACATTGAGCGTGCACAGCAGGCCCCAAGTACCAAGTGGAAGTGATGCAGATGAGACTGGCACCTCACCACCTCGTTCCAGCCCTGCTCAATGTCACAGCTCCCCCTGCCTAGGTGGAAACTCCAGAGGTTTCAGTCCTTTGTGATGCTGCAGGGTGAAAAGGAGAGGCACCTTACTTTACCCATGCTCCAACTTGCCACACCAAAGGAGCTACCCCCCCACCCCACCAAAACCAGGCCAGGCTCACAGAGCCTGATGTCACAGCACCTGTCATGGAGGCTGCTGGGGTGGATGGCTGCACAGAAGCCAAGGGTAGAGCCGGCTGAGCTCACAGTCAGCGAGTTACCATTGTTCATGGTCACACATGAGGGCCTAGGGACCAGAGGGCCCCTTAATGACAGGGTAATACAGTGAAATGGAAATGCTTGTGCTTCAGGGGCTCTCCCTGGCCTGCGTGGCTGATTTAATGCTGTGGCTGGGGGCCTTCAGAATGATATATTAATTTATTGGCATTTATATTCAAGGGCTTGAAGACATTCTAACGGAATATAATTAAAATTAGCCAACCTGACACTTGCTGTCCTCCAGCCTGTGAGAGAGTTGAGAGAATTGATTTGCTTCTGCAAACCTGGGAGTGCTTTGGAATCAACCCAGTTTCAGACAACTGTTTTGCAGCGTTCAGTCAGAGGAGGTGAGGTGAGAGCATATATTAGCTACATTTTAAAGCCCTTATTCAAGTTGCAGAGGCACTTTCCTGGCTTGCTCCATAGATTTGATAATGTAGTGGTCTTTTAAAGATTGTTGGGGAGGCAGTGACAAAAAAGGAAAAAGATTAATCAAAGGATAGTTCAGAGTTTCCAGTTAAATCTGCTGAAAGCAAGTGGATCACAGAGCTCTCTGCCCAATCCTAACAGGATGAGCAAAACCTGCTTGCAAACTCAATGAGTAAACAGATCAATCCATCAAGTAGTTGTACAACTTAAAATTACATTTGTCCTGCAGTGTCTATCTGGGATGGGTGCTACGACTCCCATGGATCCTACAATCCTGGGAGGCTGAAGTCACCTTACACAAAGTAGCATGTTGTTGTTAGCTGTCATCGAGTCAGGTCTGGCTCATAGTGACCCTTTGTAAAACAGAATAAAACACTCCTCGACTCTGTGCCAAGCACATTATCTTTTTTATATCTAAGCCCATTGTTGCAGGCACTATATCAATAGATCTAGTTCAGTGTCTTCCTAGTTTTCATTGACCCACCACTCTCCCAAACATGATATCCTTCTCCAGGGATTGGTCCCTCCTGACAACATGTCCAAAATACATAAGATGCAGTCTAGCCATCCTTGCTTTCAAGGAGCACTCTTGTTGCACTTCTTCTAGGTTGGATCTGTTGGTTCTTTTGGCAGTCTATAGCATATTCAATATTTGTCTCTACCACCATAATTCAAAAGTACCAATTTTTTTCCTGTCTCCCTTATTCAACAGTCAGGCTTTCATACGCATATGATGCAACTGAAAATACCATGGCACATCTTCATTTTCAATGCATCATCTTTAGTTTTCAACACTTCAACAAGGTCTTTTCAATAGCTTTTTCCAATGCAATGCATCTTTTGATTTCTTCATTGCTACTTCTGTGGGTGTTGATTGTAGAGCCAAGTAAAGCAAGATCTTGGACAACCTCAGTCTTTTCTCCATTTATCATGAAGTTGCTTATCGACCCAGTTGTCAGGATTTTTGTTTTGTTGATGTTTAGTTGCAATCCATACTGAAGGCTATGTTCTTTGATCTCTGTCAGTAAATGTTTCAAATTCTTTTCACTTTCAGCAAGTAAAGTTGTGTCACCTGCATAACACAGGTTGTAAATGAGTCTTCCTCCAATCCTAATGCCACATTCTTCTTCATAAAGCCCAGTTTCTCGGATTATCTGCTCAGCATAGAGAGTGAGGAAGTACTGTGAAAAGATACAGTTCTGACACACACCTTTCTTGACTTTAAGCCAGGCAGTGTTTCCTTGTTCTGTTTGAATGACTGCCTCCTGGTTCATGTACAGATTCCTCATGAGTACAATTAAGTGCTCTGGTATTCCCATTCTTCACAATGTTATCCATGCAAATTGCCCTAGTATTTACAAAGAACTTGCACATGCCCTATCACGTAACTTAAATCATCTCTAGATTACTCACAATACTAAATACATTGTCAATGTTATATAAACTGCTATTACACTGTATTGTTTAAAGAATAATGATGAGAAAAAAGTCTGTTTATGCTCATGAATTTTTTTCCTAATATTTACAGTCTGTTGTGTTTTTGCTTGTTTAGTGCCTTCAAGTCAGGTCATACTCATGGTAATCCTGTGTACAACAGAATGAAACACTACTCAACATTTTGCCACGTCCATGATCTTTGTATATTTGAGCCCAATGTGGCAGATATTATGTCTGAGTCATGCCACCTCAGCAAATGGAGTTCTCAGGGGTTTACTTTATTCCCATCACTAAGGTCAACTCTATTTTGAAGAGACAACTCTCCCCCAGACCTCTTTTGAATGCTTTCCAGCCTGGGAGGCTCATTTTCCATCACTATATTTGACAGCTGTTGTTGTTAGGAGCTGTTGAGTCAGGTCCGACACATAGGAACCCTATGTACAGCAGACAAAACACTACATGACAGTGTGCCATGCCCAGCACTATGTCATTGCTTCTCTGCTATACATAGGGTTTTCAATGGCTAATTGTTTTGGGAGTGAGCTGCAGGGTCCTTCTCCCTAGTCTTAGTCTAGATACTCAGCTGAAATCTGTCTACCACGGGAGACCCTACTGGTATCTGAGATAGTGGTGGCATAGCTTTCAGCATCACAGCAACACACAAGCCCCACAGCATGACAAGCTGACAGACACATGGGGGATTTTCAGTTTGAAGCTGATTAAATTCGCAGATGCAGAGCCCACAGATACGGAATGCTCACTGGATAAAGTTGTTAACTATCTACTATGCCTCCATAAGCTTGGGGAAAGACAGAATAAAATGAACTTGCATTGAAAACGAAAAAGCTAATGAACACATAAATTAAAGGCCCCCATTCCTTCAAATAAAGTTTCTCCAACAGCAGCCTGAGAATGGGACAGGAGTTGGTGTGGCCCTCCACTGGATGGGAAGATGGTCACACTCTGTCTCTTCTGCCCCAGTCCAAAGAAGCACAGGCAGGTGTGTCCGTGAAGGCCTGAGCGTCCTCACCAGCACCCCTGAGGTAGCAACAATTATTAACTCCATTTTACAAAGGAGGAAAACAAGACACAGAGAGGTTAGGTATGTGGCCAAAGGCCACACAACTAATATGTGACAATCTGGCTCCAGAGTTCTTGCAATTAACCACTTTACCAGGAGAAATAATAATAACAATAAAAATCCACAACAATAAAAATTAGAATTACTGTTATATGATTTGCCCTGGCCTGCATGCTGTTTTACGAGCTTTACATACTTACATCTTTTAATCCTTGGGGCTTCTCTGTGGGATAGGTATATTATTGTAACTCTGCACTGAGGAAACTGGGGTTAAGTGAGTGGACAATGACCACAGTTGGAAAAGAGAATGAGAACAGAAGAGGTGATCGTGAGTAGAAACAGGCCTAGGGAATCAAAATGTGTCCCAACACATGGGATGGCAAACATCTTCCAAAAAAAGAAAAGGCTCTGAAATTGAGAGGGGGAAAATATTCTATAGGTTAAAGGAAACCATATTCTGACCCAGGAAATTTTTACATGAAGTGTGTAGCATTGAAATTTCTTATTTCCAGGACAACTACTAAAATGAGAGGGTAAAGAAAGAATTCTCCAGCCATCCTGACAAATAACAAAGCAGGAAGGTAAAAAGAACCAATCTAGCCTCAAACTTCTCCAGAGCAACATCAGTGTCAAGGACAAAGGAGCAAAGTCTACAAATCCTGAGGGAAACACAGTGGATCATAGCAACCCCATCATTTAATTTAGAAGCCAAGGTAGTTTTAACATCACTTAAGCAATAGGCTGGTACATGCAAATATGAAAATATGTTGTTGCTATTAGGTTCTATCCAGTTGGGTCCAACTCATAGAGATCCTCATAGGGTTTTCAATGACTGATTGCTTCAGGATTGATTTTGGAGTGGATTGCCACATCCTTCTCCCATTTTTTTGTGGTGCTGGGGATCGAACCCAGGTCTTCAGAGAGTGTGGAGCAGCACTCTACCAACTGAGTTGAACCCCAGCCCCATTACACAGTGATTCTAGGAAGCCTCTACCTGACCAAGGGCAGAGCCATTTTGTCAAGGATCAGCCTTGTTTAGTTTGGGTTTTCTGGTGCTGGGGAATGAATCCAGGTCCTAGCACATTCCAGGCAAGCATTCTACCATTGAGCTACATCTGGTTTGGCTCAGTTGGTAGAGTATTGCTCTGAGTTCTCTGAAGCCCTGAGTTCTATCCCCAGCACCACAAAACTGAAAGAAGGATGTTGCAATCCTCTGCTGAAGCAATCTCAAAACAATGAGCCATTGAAAACGCTATGAACAGCAGAGAAGCACTGACATAGTGTTGGGCATGGCAGAGTATCAGGAGTGTTTTGTTCTATTTTACATAGGGTCACTATGAGTCAGACCCAACTTCATGGCACCCAACAACAACAGGTGCCATAGTACATGCCTGTAATCCTAGTGACTTGGGAAGCTGAGGCAGGAGGATGGCAAGTTCAAGGTCAGAGGCAGCCTATGTAACTTAGCAATACCCCTGCTCAAAATTTAAAAAGAAAAATTAAAAAGGGGCCAGAGGTGAATCTCAATGGTAGAGCACTTGCCACACTGGCAGAAGATTCTGGGTTCAGCCTCTTAGTACTGGAAAAAAAAAAAAAAAAAAAAAGAAGCAAGAGAGAGCTGTTGCTATAGGACTGGGAGTAGGAGATGGTGAGAACTAATGCCATCAAGCAAGGTCCCCAGAATGATCATTCTGGCTGGCCTGATGCAGGGTCCCACTCAAGGTCAGTGAATTCACTGCTCCCATGGGTGCCTGCTTCTAACAGTGCTTGGCTGAAAGCCAGAGCTAGCAAGTGAGGAGAAAGCAGAGCAAAGGGAGGTCTTGCCCAGGTACAGAGTTTCACCAGACTCCTTGAGGGAAAACTGAGGTGTGGAAGCAAGCAATCCCCCCAAGAAAATGAAGCTAGACCTGGACAGCAAGATGGCAGAGCGGGGTGCTGCCTCGGGAGGACACAAAGGGACTGAGCTGGGGGTCCTCACACAGCCAGGAATGGCTATAGGAGGGGAGGGGCACTGCCAGTGACCAAGGGGCATTTTGAAGTGGTGGTTCCCAGAATAGCAAGGTTGCAGACTCATGTGGGTCTGAGCTGCTGACCTGAATGCCCAGGGATGGCTCCTAGAGAAAAGGAGACCAAGAGGGCAGGGCCAGCTGCTTCCTGTGTGTCATCACGCTGAAAGCTGACAGCAGGTGAAAGGCAGACCCTGAAGCAGGCGGTACCTCTCAGGTAGAGGACAGGGCTGGGGAGCCAGAGGTTACAGAGACCAGAAGAGCAGCAAGTGCTGGGGCGGGGACCTTGGAGGAGCAGAGCTTCACAAGAGGCCACATGGTCAGGAGGAGGTTGTGGGTCCAGGTCACTGGGTTCACCAAGGGCGTATAGACAACAGCTCCCTGGCAGCAGGTGCCTCAGTTGGGGCATTGGTGACACTCACCAGGATTGGAAAACTTAATTATCATTAGAAACCAGACAGAAGAACTTAAATTGACCAAATGGGAAGAAGGAAATAACGCTCTTGGGCTGAGGGGACAGAGGTAACTAAATCCGTGTGGACTGAGCCTGGGGTCTGAGAGGCAGCAATCATTAAGGCCCTTGAACCTGTCCTTGGAAACTAGGCAAGGGCATTACATCGAAATGTCACATGTAGGGCACTGCCTAGACAGGCAGTTCACCCCAGGGCCTATCAAGGCCCATTGGAGGACTGAGGCTTGTTCCCCAGGCAGTCACCTTTGCCCTACATCAGGGAACTCAGGGTCATGGAGCTCCCCAAGATGGCATTGGCATCTAATCCCTTGCCTCAGACCTCTCGACACTGATTGACTGTTTCCAAACCCCTGAACGGCTCCTGATTGGACCATTCTGGAACCACCCCAATTGGCTACTTTTACAAAACCAAATTTGAATATCCCCTCTGATTGGCTGAAACCCGTATGGGGTGACTGCCTCTGATTGGTCCCCTGGTAGCCCCTGGAGAGTATCTAAGGGCAGTACATGGAGCAGTCTGGGTCCATTCCATCGAAAAGGACAGACAAGGAAACAATAAAGAGCTATTGGAGAAGAGCACTCAGAGTCGGTGTCTTCACTTGGAAGAGAAGAAGCAAGGAGCTGCCGTGGGCAGAAGCCTCTGAGCCTGCCTTTCTCAAGGCTTCTCAGAGCAGCTGTGGGCATAAGCCTCCTTTCTGGGTGGTGCAGCTCCTGGGTGCCTGGCTCCCCCTCACCAGAAGACAAGTCTTTGGAGGCTGGTTCCTGCTCACGGCCGGAGCGAGTCCAGCAGCAGTCACATGAGATTTCAAATGTGTGCCTGGGGCCCTGAGTGGCAGTGGCAGAACCAAGAGCTCTGGACGTAGAACCTCCTTGCCTCCTCCCCATGGGTCTCCCTGGACTCACAGATGAACTGTGTCTGCACCTGTAAAGGGGAAGGTAATTCCCTTGGTTGTCCCAGGGGTAAAGGAGCTGTGTGTGAAGGCCTGGTGTGCTGTGATGCCAGCACTCCAGGTGTGGAGTCAGAGAAGTTTCCAGACTCCCAGGAGGGAGCCATGCGGGAGTGCTCTGGGAGGTCTGCCTGGAGGCATCAGATGGTGAGGGGCTGCGGTCCCAGCACATTGGGGTGGCCTGCCCTGGAGTTGACCAACAGAGAAAGACGCCTTCCAGGGTTTCTGCTGAGAGAAGCCAAGCCAACTGCCAATCCTTAGGCCTCTTCAGAGACAAAATCACAACAAATCTAGTTTTGCAGATTTTTTTTCCCCAGTACTGGGAGCTGAACCCAGGACCTTGCACATGCTAGGCAAATACTCCATCACTGAGTGGCTCCCCTCACTGCCTTTGTTTGTTCGTTTATTTGTTTGTTTTTTGAAACAGGGTCTTGCTAAGTTGTACCGGCTGCCTCTGGCCTCAAACTCACGATCCTCCTGCCTTAGCTTCCCAAGTAGCTGGGGTTACAGGTGTGTGCCACTGTGCCTGGCTAGTTTTGAGGATCTTAATTGGCTTTATTTGTGATTCTAGAATGAGGCAGCAGTCTGGGCCAAAATTGGTTCTAATGCTACCCCACTACTTCCTTTCTGGCCAGAGAAAAGCAAGTGACATACAGGAAGTGGAAATGAGGTTCACAGAGAGCTCAATTGGTTATAGTTCACGTCTGTCTGTCTTATTTAAGCATGATTTGAACAGGTGACCACTTGTGATTGGCTGAGTTTCAGCTACTTGTTCCTAGAGTAGGTTACAGTCTGTTTGCACATTAAGTTAGCTTACAGTTCACTATGTATATGTATAGAGAAACCTTTCAGTCAAGGGTGCCCTCCCTTTTGGATTCCCTGGACTTCGTGAAGGAAAGAGGAATTATCTTTGGCCACATATGGAATATAAAATATACTTAGTGTGTACACCTAATAAGCAGCAGGCGAGGGGAGTCATGACAAAATGCTAATAAAGATAAATGCTAAAAAAGACAACATTCAAAGATGTTGTGGGACTGCATTGCTAGCTGACCTGGGCCACATGTGGCCTGTGACCCACAGGCCTGCTTTAGGCCAAACTTAATATACACAGGGGAGACAGCTTTAAGCCAAATGTAACAGGCCCTTTCACCCTGCTCTGAGGGTCTGTCCTGGGCTCCGACGGGCAAGGGGCAGGGCACTTCTCCTCCTGATGGCCTCTGCCTGCTTTTCCTGCACAGATCCCTGATTCCTACATTGAGGAATAAATCAAAGTGACATCTAAGAAAGCGAGGAAGACTAAGTCATATTTGGCTAGCAAAGCTCAGTGGCTCCAGGCCACCTTGTTGCATAGATTTCTCTGCTGGAGATCTCCAAATGCTCAGCGCCGGCCAAGCACCGAGGGCCTGATGCTGTTACCAGCCTATAGCACCCAAATTCCCCAGCCCAGCCCTCAGTGGCAGATCTTAGAACTCTCATGCAATATCATTTACAGAAATTGGCAATGTACAAGCCAGGCGCGGTGGCACACGCCTGTAATCCCAGTGGCTTGGGAGGCAGAGGCAGAAGGATCGCAAGTTCAAGACCAGAGGCAGTCTGCATAACTTAGGGAGACCCTGTCTCAAAAAGTAAAAAAACAAACAAACAAACAACAACAACAAAAAACTGGGCTGGGAGTGCAGCTCAGTGGTCCAGCACTTGCAGCACATGCAAGCATGAGGCCCTGAGTTCAATCCCCAGTGCCAAAAAAAAAAAAAAAAAAAAAAAAAGAAAGAGAAAGAAAGAAAAAAGAAAAAAAGAAAAGAAAAGAAAAAGAAATTGGAAATGTGTGCCTTACAGTGGGCCCTGGTGGGAGGCAGGGTGTGCTGCACGCCTCTGTGCCGTAGCGTGTGCCTCTCCCCAGGAGTGACAAGGCAGTGGAGGCTCAGGGAGGGAAGCGTGGGACAGGCACACAGCTAATGATTCTAGAAGTGAGAGAGCTCTGCTACCAGAGCTTGGGATCTTGCTCTTATACCAGGAGGCTTCAGCAAGAGCAGGAAACTGCAAGTCAAGTGAAACCAGGGAAGAATTCCCTGCTCACGTCCTGAGCCCTCCAGTCCAGCAGGCAGCCCCTGGGGCAAGGCTAGGTATAGGCACAGGAGATAAGGAGAGGAAAAGCCTCTGCCTCAAGTTGCTCCCAGACAAGTTAGGGGGCCTTCTGGGGCCAAGCGAAATCTGCTTACAGGACAGTAACCCTAGAAATGCCTGGCCAGTAAGTCAAGGGCAAAGGTGAGGCAAAAACTACAGTGTAGTAAGACACAAGACGTCCAACGTGCAGGCAAGGTCAAATGCCAAGACTTACCTGCATGCCTCAGTTATACATGCAAACATACACGTGCTCTGATGTGCACACACACTAACACATGCACACTCGCACGTGCACACCCCTGCATGCACATGCACACCGGCACAATCACTGTCTTAGGCCACCGGGTCTGTGCTTCCTTTATAATTCATGGTATTCGACTCGGCTGTGTAGACGGCCTAGCGGGCGGGAGGGCATACATGGAAGGGCAAGAATGCTACACGAGGCTGGCTGTGTCACTTTGAAGTCATCTCGAAGCCTTTTTGTCTAGGCTCCTTGTGACACATGGACAATGGTTGTCATTTACGCTGTTGGCCAAGTTGTCCAGAGTGCCTGCTCTCCCGGCATATGGCAAGAGTGCCCACTCTCCCTGCATATGGCATTTCCTAGCCAGTTGAGGGTAGGCAGGGCCCTGTGACGAGCCCCGGCTGATCAGCTGAGTGGAACAAACGTGCCATATGCATCCCCCCAGAACCCTGCTCTGCCATGACTGCCCAGCGTAGGCGGCTGTCTTGGAGGGCGGAGCCCCAGCCAAGCACCGAGGGCCTGATGTAGAGTGAGATGCACAGGGCCCCTGTTCCAAGCCACTAGAACGCGAGGTACCTGTGATCACCACCTGATCTCACCTGCCCTCACTGACACAGGTCCATCTGTCCTGCTGCAGACACACAGAGCTTCAGCCCACCCGGGAGCCAGCCTCGCCCGGGAGGAGTGTCCTTCCAACTTGCGCAGTTTTCTCTGGGTGTTTTCCACCTGACACGTGCCCTGCCGACCTCATTCACCCCCTTTAACAAGCCATACCTGAGGGTGCGCTCTGGGGCAAGCCTTGAGCAGGACAGCACAGAGGACCCTAGTGCGACTGACATGCAGGGACAGGGAAGAGACTCAGGTGTGGTGGTCTGGGAACCTTCCAAAGAAGGTAATGTGTGAGTTGAATTCTAAAACCCAAAAAAGAATCGGACAAAGAAGATGGAGAAAGTGAGTTCCAAGCAAGTGAAAAGGCCCAGGAGAGAGAAAGTGGCAAATTAGTCAAGCACCACTGTGCTGTGTGTGGCATGCACTGTGCCTGTGTGTGCATGTGGGCTTGCCCACAAGTGTACGTTTGTGAGAGAAGATGTGCATGGGTGTGTGTGTGGGGGGGGGGGTGTCTGGGTGTATGCATGTGTGTATGGAAGTGGACATGAGAATTGCACATTTGCACAATAATTGTGCACAGCCTCTGCATGGGCTCTATGGGGGGTGGGCAGAGGCTGAGTCCAGAGCTAAGGCTGACCACAGGTAGGGACTTGCATGCTAAGGGCACAGGAGCCACAGAGGGTTTGGCAGGTGCAGCCCCCAGCTTCTGCCTGGCCCTCTGGCAGTAGTGAAGTGGACGGAGAGATGGAGGCTCTAGGGAAACCAGAGAGGGGAGACCCAGCTGAACATGAGGCAGTGGGTGCAGCAGGGGTGGGCACTGTGCCTCACTAAGGAGCTGAGGCCGGAGCGAGGGAGGGTGGGGGAGACTGAGCTGCCTGGCTTCGTGGATTCAGTAGCGCCCCAGGCAACCCCGGGGGAGCACTGGGCTAGGGCCACAGGGCCAGGCTCCAGAGCCATCAAGAACAAGTGGTGCCGCTCTGAATCCGCAAGTCTGGTCACCCTGTTATTTCACTTCACTCTGGACGAAGTCATCCAGGGAGAAAGGACAGAACCTCAACCCCATTTCAGTGAGGTGGAAGCAGGCAATGGGCCACACAAGAGGCCCAGCCCCGCCCCTCCCCACCCCTACTGCTGTAGGCATCCCAGGACCTGGAGGTCTGCGGGGAAGCTCCGGACCTTCGGACCTTCGAGGCTGGATTCCTGGTCCCTATTCCCCAACTACCCGGCCTCGCACCTGAACCGCGAAGGCGGAGGCGAGGCTGAGATTGTTTTGGCCACTTGCTGCTTCCCTAAGGTGCAACCTGGGGTAAATCGCCCACCTTTTGGGTTCTCACAGTTATGCGGGTACACTGTTTGCTGGAGAGAAAAGCGAGAGCGGCCCGCGTCCTGGAGTCCCGCGGGTGAGAAGGGAGGAGAGGATGGGGAGGCTGGGGGCGCAGAACCCTCCAGCCTTCATCTCCTAGAGGTTTGCCTCCACCGCCCACCCTGGCGTCTCAGGGAGGCCAGGGACCGCGTGCCGAAGATTCGGTCGCTCCCGCTCCTTCCTGGGCAGGGGACATCCCGGCTGGAACAGCCACAGCCTCGGGTACCTGGGCGCTGGGACGTGCCTGGCCACCCCGCCTCCTCATGCAGACTTTCTGCTGTCCTTCAAAGCACAGTAGCCCCCACCTGCCTTCCTCCTCTCCCTTTCAGCCCTATACCCGCCGACGACCCTGGGACCGTTCTCTTGGCCTCCGTGTCCTCAACTGTGCAGGAAAAAGCAGAAAAACCAGGATGGCTAGGTGCACGTCAAGCCGGACTATTCCGGGTTCTTTCCAGCACCGCAGAGCCAGGAAGCGCCCTCAGAGATGCATGTGACGCGCGCGCCCTCTAGTGCTCGGTCCTCGCCGCTGCACGGTCCTAGCTGGGCAAAGGCGCCTCTGGAGAGAAGGGAAGGAAGGAAAATGGAGGGGAAGGAAGAGCTCTGTAAATCGTCACTTTGGGGAACTGATGAGTTAGAGTCAGTAGGGAAAGAGATAGGTAAATAAAGCTCAAAATGAAGGAATAATGGGCGAGTATAATGAGTGCTTGAACAATGATGAATCCACCAAAGTGAACCAGAGCCTAGAACAAGTGAAGGAGCAGTGGCACCCAGTCAGTTAATGGCCCTCTGGGTGACAATTTCCAAATGTGTCATTTAGAATAAAAAGTCAGACTGCAGATGGTCGTGTGCACGGAGGGCATGAAAGACTGCCCTCCGCTCCCATCTGCTCACGCCTGGTGTGATGTTTAGGTGCCAAGCACTCCAGGTTCTGAGTTTCTCAGTACCTCTGCCTTTTCCACTACTGGAAAAAGCAACTGCCCCTCCTCATTTTGGGTTGAGCACTGCCCAGCCCTGTGCATCCAGCTGCTGCTTCCCTTCCAGGCTCACCTGCTGCCTGTCTCTCTCTTCAGGTCTTACTCACTAGGAGCACCAGGACATAGCTAACAAAAATATCCCCAGGATCTGCTGAGTGCCTGGCACATAGGAGATGCTCAGGATGTAGCTGAGGAGCAAATGAAGAAAGGAGGGCAGTTCACCCATCCTACTGACCTATCGGGGCTGACAGCCAGAGCATCCTGCCCCAGAGGGAAGAGGACAGGCAGATTGGATCTAAGCAGAGGGTCCAGTATGGGTCTCACCATACTAGCAGGGGTGCCTGGGGGAGGTGGCAGGTTGTTAAGTGCCTGGCCTCACTTGGGACGCAGAGGTTCAAGGAGCTGTGTTAATTAGCTCTGATGATAATCACAGTTGTATTGCTGGGATGGCTGGGTTCAGCCTTCAATGATAACAGCATGACCTCCATCCTCCCGAGGCCCTGTAATCTACTTCCCCACTTCCTTTGTTCCAGGGAGCTTGGCACATTTCAGTGCCGCCCAATTAAAGGGTCTCTCACAGTGTGTGGTCCCAAAAGGGCTCTTTCCCTGTGACCCAGTAGGGTCTCCTACAATCAAAGCAGAGGCCAGAACGCCCCAGGAGCTCATTTTCTCTTCCCCGTCTGTACAGTATGATCTGTTTCATCTCTGCGGTCCGGCACATGCCACAGGGCACCACAGTTTCCCTTTGTGAATCTGCGTACAGGAGGGGAGACGTGTGGAGTCTCCTGGTTTCAGTTTAGCACCTCAGGTCTCTGCCCAGGAGCATGGCTGAGGGCAAAGCAGGAAGGCTGGCTGGGAAGCAAGAGATCTATTCCCCTCCCGGTGACCTCTTCCATCTCTGAGGAGCTCGAAGAGTCTATTTCCACCTATTGAATGGCAAACCAGAGCCCAGACACAGAAGAGCCACACAGTGGCCATGCAAGGACTGCATGGAGCCCAAAGCATTGCTACTACCAAACCTGCAAGCTGCCCCTCCTTCCAGTCTATCACCAAGCCCCTCCTGTGGCCCAGGCCTTAGAAAGCCACGTCCAGGAAGGCACACTCACCTCGTCTAAGGATGTCATCTCTGTAGCTGGCCTGCAACTGGAGCCCAGGGCCACATGAGCCCCCAGCCCAGCCCAGAACAATACCTGCGTCTGCTCCTGCCACATGCTGAGTACAATGGTCCCCACAAATGCCACGAGGTCTCTCCGTGAATGCTTCTGGTGACCCCAAGGGGAGGGACTGTCCCTTCCATTAGTGGTTTGAGGGATAAGACTCCTTATTAGCAAATGCTTCTTTGTGTGGACTGAGACCTGTCTCCTGGCGATGTCTGCTCAGAGCCTGTTTCACTCTGGGGGATGCAGCGTCAGCCAGGCCCTGCCTGCACAGAGACCCTGGAGGAAGTGGGAGCCCCCACCCCCTCTTCCACTCCCTGGTCCTCCCCACACTCAGCATCCCGACCCTTTTCATGGCTCCTCACTGACATCTCACCCTCTGGGCCCACTTTCTCCCATGAATGTGATTCCTTCTTCCACCAGGGAGTCCAGTTGGCTCTGCTCCTACTAGAGCACAACTCCCCTCTCAGTGGGCCACCAGCATCTGGCCTTCTTGTGTGGGTCAGGGGACTGCAGAGGTCTGGGGAGTTTACCCACAGATTCTGGGAGCCCCACCCTGGCTCAACTGTCTGGGACCTCCTCCTCCCTTTCCCGCAGCTCTGCTGTCCTGGACTCTGTCCTCCAAGCCCTCAAACCCAGTGAGGCTCTGGCTTGCTATCCCAGCTTTCATGACCCAGAGGGACACGCTGCTGCTGAGCTCGGACTGGGGAGGGGTGAACCCACCAGGCCTCCCTTCCTCCAAAGCCCCACCACCATCCCCACCTGCCCTTGGCCTCTCTCCCAGGGATCCCCGTAGCTGCTTTCAAGTCTGTGTTATCCTTGGGGGGATCATTCAGCTGAGGCTGCTCGGCCCTCAATATTGGGAGGGGTGACACCCACCTTTATCCCGTCTTCTTCTTGTAACCTGCCTTGGCCTGGAACACCTCAACTGATCAGCATGTGTTGTTACCCCAGCTTCCCCAGGAATAATGACAGGTGGCATGCCCTTCTCTCCAACACCCCATGATAGGACACAGGATGGGAGGGGCCTCGGGACCAGGAGGATCCAGGAAGGGTGGGTCCTAGGGCAGGTGGGACCCAGGAAAGCAGTGCATCCCTGGAGGCCCCTTGGTTGTCTCTCAGGGCCGCCCCTGCCTCTGTCTACTCTCTCTGGGCCTCTCAAGTGCCATCATCCTTCCCTCTGCACTGGGTGTCCACAGATGGGTGGCAGGTGCCCTCTCTGGCTGCCCTGACACCTGGATGCTGAAATGGCCTCAATCAAGCTACCCCAAGTCTTCCTAAGGCCCTGGACCACGGCCAGGCTCATTCGCACGCTCTCCACAGATCCTACTGGAGTGATGGACTGGAAAAATGGAGAAATGATTGAATAGATGAGGCACTGCCTCAGAAGAGGGGATGCTGTCCATGGCCGGAGCGCACATGCCTGCTATGCCCACACCCAGAGCCTCTCCAAAGGGAGCTGGCTGTACCATGGAGAGAAGGGGCAGCGGCCTCCGCATAGTGACAGGTTTTAATTTGTAATTGTTTCCATCCTCATTTCCTGCTTCTGCTCCACTGTCAGGCTGCCTGCACTTACATCAGTTTTGTCCTTTCTCCCCGAGGAGAAGCTCAGAACGCCAAGAGGGAGCCAGAAGTGTGCAGAAGGCCCAGACAGGGCAGAGGGATGTGGGTGGTAAGAGGCGGCTGTCAGCTGCAGGAGGGGCTAAGGCAATCCAGACATCTCTCCTAGTGACAGTGGCTGTTGGGGGGAGCATGTGGGACCTCACTCCCTGCAGGATGCCCCAGGACCACTGTGAAAACAGGCTTAGTGGGTCCATTTTAAAGATGAGAAAAGTAAGGTGTGAAGAAGTTAAATACCTTGCCTAATGCCACACTGTGAATGCGCACTGGAGTCAGGTTTAATCCTGGGACTCAGAACCTTGGCTAGAATGCCCTGAGGACCTGAGGCCCAGGTGCCTCCATGCAGGATGTGACCTGAATCTTGCTAAGGCCCTAGTCTCCAGCCCCCCTCACCAAATGAGAGAGCCCACAACCTCAGGCTCAGTGCCAGCACAGTGAGCTGTAGCCAGTATGAACTCAATTAGATAAACTCATGCCAGGTGGCAAACACAGACACATGGCTGCTTCTGCCTCAGACACCAGGGCACTGGTGTCAGCAATGAGCCAGCATCGTGTGCACCATGCAGGCACCTTCTACAAGGATGGAGTGGAGAGCTGGGAGGGAGAGGGAAGGAGAAGGCAAAGCTTCCTCCAAAGGAGACTGGGGAAATTGGGCTGGAAAGAATCAGTAGCATCTGGAGCTCACTCCATGAGGGTTAGGGCCCTCCATGCAGAAAAATGTGGTGGTGGTGGGGTTCTGGAGGGCACACAGGGTGAGCAGGAAGCTGCTGTCAGGGCTAGCTAGGTGGATGGGCAGATGAGTGCATGGATAGATGAGTGGATGGATGGATGAGTGGATGGGTAGATGGATGGACCAGTGGATGGGTGGATAGGTGGATACATGAGTGGATAGATGGATAAGGGGATGGATGGATGGACTAATGGGTGTATGAATGCATGGATGGATGAGTGGACAGATGGATGGATGGATGGATGGATGGATGGATGGATGGATGAGTAGATGGATGGATGGATGGGTGGATGGATGAGTGGATGGATGGATGGATGGATGGATGGATGGATGGATGAGTAGATGGATGGATGGATGGGTGGATGGATGAGTGGATGGATAGATGGATGGATGGATGGATGAGGGGATGGGTGGATGGATGGGTGGGTATATGGATGCATGGATGGATGAGTGGACAGATGGATGGGTGGACAGATGGATGGATGGATGGGTAGATGGATGGATGGATGAGTGAGTGGATGAGTGGATGGATGGATGGGTGGATGGATGGATGGGTGGATGCGTAGATGGATGGCTGAGAGTTTTCACAGCAACCTCAATTCAAGGAACAGCAACCACAGGTGCCCTCAGGATGGGAACCTCTCCATTGCTTCAGCTCTCTAGTTTCTATTTTTCCTTTATTCAAATAACACTAGCCATGGCCCAATAAATCAATTGCAGAACCACTAGTGAGTGCCCTCAGTCTAGCCAGCAGTGCCTCTGCACACTGTCTGTGGATGGGCGTTTGTGTGTGATTGTCTGAGTGGGTGTGGGTGGTGAATATGTGACGGTGCATCAGCTGATGAGTGTACAAATTAGTGGTTCCCTTGAAGCAGAATGGACTTAGATACACATCCAGCCAGCCAGCCAGCCATCCACCCACCTATCCACTCATCCATCTGCTCATCCATACATTCACCCACCCACCCATCCACTCATCCATCCAGTCATCTGTCCATCCATCCACTCTTTCCATCCATCCTGCCACCTTGTTCCCAGCAATCAATGGGGGTGGAGGCAGAGATATGCTGGCACACCTGCCCCAAAACTCTTTCTCCCCTGGAGCACCAGTCCCTCCTCACCCGACTCTCAGGTCCTTGGTTGGAGGCCTCTGCTTTGTCTTTCTTCACCTGCGGCATCTGAGGAAGCATCGCATGTTCCAGAGCCCCACGAAATCCTGTAGTCCCCACTCCCACGATCAGGGGGTTGAAGCCAGAGTCAAGGCTGGACCTCTCCAGTCTGGGCCCCATATGGCCCCCAGTGCTTCATTTCTCAGGATGCCAAACCCAATCATTCACCTCGCCAGCCAAGAAAAAAGCAAACCAGCAATAGTAAGTTCACGTGGAGTGATTTCACCAAGTAGAGCTAAGGGAAATTGTCCTCCAGCCCACGCCTCAGGGAAATAATCTGTGTTTGCTTCCTTTCAGTGGGACCACAGAGCCCTCGCTGCCTCTGCTGCACACCTGTTACCACAGAAATGAGGGGACAGACCACATGCTGGCTCTGCTGGAGCAAATGGCAAGTGGTCACATGGAGCCACATGGGTCACTGGTTGTGGGAGGGCTGTTAAGCAAGACACACCTAGGGTCCCACACCTGACAGTGGGTCAAGTTGTTTTCCTTAAAAAGATGGTGTCCTCCCTGTGTTAGCATTTTCCAACAAAACAGGATCAGGAGAAGTCATGCAGGTGACATGCAGGTAGCTAGACAGGTAGATACATGACAGACAGGTAGGTAGAGGTACATAGATGATACATGGATAGATAGATAGGCAGATGGACAGATAATTCTCTTATAAGGAATTGGCCCATTCAATAATGGAGGCTGACAAATCCCAAGCTGCAGTAATAAGGCCTGGGAACCTGGAGAGTAAATAGTGTCAGTTCCGGTCTGAGTCCAAGTCCAACTGAGGTCCAAGCTGGACACTGTCAGGCCCAGGGCACACATTCCCTCCTGCTCAGTCCTTTGTTCTGTTCAGACCTTCACTTTGTTGTATGAGGCCCTTGAGAGGGCCATCTGCTTTGCTCAGCCCTCCACTCAAAGTTTCATTTACCCAAAACATCCTCACAGACACACACACAGGAATGTTTGATTGACTATCTGGGAATCTGGGGGCCCAGTCAGGTTGACAGGTAAAATGAAGCACTGCACTCCTGAATGTGTGCTCACCCACGGCAGCTGCAGTGGGGATGTGCCCAGGAGGTGGATGCTATTTATTTGTCTGGCTGTCTGTGGCCTGTCCCCTCCCTAGAACCTACATGCTGTAACAGCAGGTACTGCCTGTGTCCCTCACTGCCCAACCCCAGGGCCTACCATACAGCCAGCATGCAGAAGAGGAAAGGCCCAGAAAAGCATTGTTGAACTAATGAAGGGATGTTCGAGCCAGGGTGCCAGAGCCTCCATACTGCTCAAAAATGTTCTGAGAGTTTTCCTGTATTTCCCCAAGAGGTCTAAAATGGGTTGTATCTCATCTAAAAAAATAAGAAAAAAGCTTATGGTACAATTTGATTTTTGGAAAATGCCAATTCATGAAAATGACCACATGTACCAATGTTTTTCCAACCTAGGGCCAAGAGAGGCATCTTTCTTTACCCCCCGACCACTGTGCGGACCTCCTGGTCTCTGTTCTGAGTAGTGGGGCTCTCTGTTCAGGTGACATGAAAGGGTCATTTCCTATAGCCACACAAAGGACCATCTGCTCCTTCATTTGGTCCTCAGAGCCATCCATGAACAATGCAGGCTGACTGTACTTTACAGACAGGGAAACTGAGGCTGGGGGCATTCCTGGCAATTGTCTGACACACAAGCCAATGAGAGGTGGAGTGGGCTCAGGGAGGTAAGGGCTCGCTGAGCCAGGACCCACACGTAGTCAGTCCTGCTTTCGGACCAAATCTCCTTCCCAGCTGTATTTCATTAACGCAGCTATGTGCTCAGAAAGTATCTATGGGCGAGCATGCTGTGCGTGCTCTCTGAGCTGGCAGGGTGCACACACAGCCCTTCCTGTGGACCCAGGTGTGTACGTGTGCATCTCCAGCTGGGTGTTCACACCTCTATTCCTTGCCATGCTTGCGTTTATCTGCAGGTGGCTTTCTGGGGGAGGCAGGCAGAGAGGTGTGTTCTTCATAGTTGGGGGAAGACACAGAAGCAAGAGAGAGAGAGAAAGAGAAAGAGAGAGAGATAGGAGCAGTGTGGCCTGTGAAGAGTTTCATTTGGGTGACAGGCAGGACTGAGAACAGGGCTGGGATTAGATGGGCCAAGGACCTCAGGGGCTCCATCTCTTAGGAGTTGGGGAAGCGCTCCCAGCTGGTTGAGTCTCTCAGCCCTGCTTCCTCATCCTTATAGGAGGCTCACGTGGCAAGAGTCAGCCAGCAGGTTTGGAAGCATTGGTCTTGGATACAAATCCAGGGAGGAGGGAGGTGGCTGGAAGCCTGGAACAGGCCAGACCAGGCTAGGGGTCCAAGGACTCATGGGAAAGGGAAAGCAGGGTGTGGCTCGGGAGAGGTGTGGAAGATATCAGATCAACCGCTCTCAGGACCCACCGCTCCCAGATGCCATGTGCCTCCTTCAAACCCCAGGAAACTCCCGCCTCCCTCCCTGGACACCTCATCTGCTCTGGAAGGGGGCCCAGCCCAGCTCTACCACTGAGGGTGGTGGCCCCGAAGGTGCCTTTAAAGCCAGGATCTGTCCTCTCACAGCGACGGGGCTGGGACAGAGGAAGGAAGGAGCACATACCTCTCCCAACGAAAGGAGAAAATAATAAATGTCCTAGTAAAAATTGGGAGAGTAGACTCTCGTTTGTCTGTGAAGCCTCATGTACAAGGAGTTTTATCAGCCATGAAATTAGCCCTTCATGCTTTCCTACACCTGCAGCCGGGGAGGGCTGGGGCCTGTCTCAGCGTCATTTGCAAGCTGCAAGGGACTCTTCTCCCACTGGCTCAGCCCTCCCTGCTGCCCTTGGATGATGTAAAACTCAGTCCATCTCATGGCAGCCACTGATATGGTCCAGGCCATGCCCAGTCAGGGCACTACCAGGGCAGCAAGGACACAAGGCTGTCTCTGCCCTAGCTGACTTCAACTGCTACAACGTCGCTTTGGAGGAGCTTCTGAGCCTAGACCCAGTCTCTCCACTTGTGAGGATTCCAGCATTACACTTACATAATTACACATGTGCATGAAGGCAAGCATGACCCTGGATGAGCTCAACCTCTCTGCATGTCAGTTTCTTTGTCTCCAAAGTGGATCATGAGCCCTTGTCTGCAGGTAGAGGAGAGGAGCTGCCTCAGGGTGAATTCTGCCTGGGCATCAGGCTCCTGATACCCCTATTTCAAGGGGCAGCCTGGGCCTTGGGAAGCCTGGGGCTAGGCTGAGCAGGGCTGCTGTGTCATGTACACACACAGGTGCACACACACACATGCCTGCTCACAAGCACTCCAGAGCCCTGAGCTCAGCACATACACAGTCTGATGGCTCCACTCATCTGGAATACTTCTCTGTGCCTGCCTCTCTCTAAGATAACTTCTGGCAGCATCCACGGAGCTAAATGTCTGACCCAGGTATTTCAGGATGAACAAGCATCAGAAATATTTTCCTCCATTTCTGCCCTTGCCTGGCCCAGTGTTAATTCAGGTGACTGCCCCCTTAAAGAGGGAGAAAGGAAGGTCCATTCCAACTCTCCCTGTTCTCTCCCAGCTCCTGTGCCCTTTCTTCCTTCCTCCTTCCTCTTTCTAGGACAGTCTTTGGGGCTGGGGTGTCCCAAAAGAGCCCCCTAGGGACTCTGTTGATACAGTGGGACTCCAGCATGGGAGCCGATCCCCCTAGGGTTGGGGATTGAGATCCAGCAGCCTTCACATTACCCCTAGACTTCTTGGACTAGTGGGGTCCGCACTTCCACAGTATGCATATCCAGCCCTGCCCAGCAGGCTCTGAGCCTTATCTTCCTTGTGCTGTGCAGCCAAAACTTAGGTCCAATAAATAGTAATGGTACAAACAAAGGTTGGACAACAAAACAAGGGTGGACCTCAGGCTCTGCAGGGCCCGTGGGCCTCCTGTCTATGGGCAGTATGAATGCACCAGGGGGCCAGAGAACCTGCCTTTTCACCAACAGGACTGGGTTACCTCCTTCTGCTCACCCTCAGGACACCTGCTGGCCTCCCAGAGACGACCCCCACTCAGGACAGCCCTCCCCTTGCTAGCCCAGATTCTCCCATCCCTGTCATCTCTAGCAGCTGCATCACCGGTCCCTCCTGCTCTGGGCGGGCAGACACTGTGAGCTGCCCTTCACCATAAGAAGGAACACAGACCCCTGCTGCCCAGGGCTGACCCTACATACCCAGGCTGGGGGCCTGCAATGCCAAGCTCCTCCCAGCTCTGGGACAGCAGGGACATCTCAGGCTTTCTATCCTCCCTGCCTTACCCAAGATCTCAGGCTGCCAAGTTTCCCCTTTTTGGAGGCAAGAAAGCATTTGCCTTCTTCCCACCACCGTTTCTATGATCAAACTTACCACTTAATGAGATGCTACATTTTGGAGTTCTTGTTTTTGTTGTTAGGTGCCATCAAGTTGAGTCCAACTTATAGTGATCCTATGTACAACAGAACAAAACACTCCTTGACACTGTGCCATGCCCAGCACTACGTCAGTGCTTCTCTGCTATTCATAGGGTTTTCAATAGCAGATTGTTTCGAGATTGTTTTGGGAGTGGGCTACTAGGTCCTTCTACAATTTTTGCAGTGCTGGGGATGGAAAACAGGCCCTCAGAAAGCACAAAGCAAGCCCTCTACCAACTGAGTTAAACCCCAGCCCTGGAATTCTACTTAGAGACCCAAAGGCCAGGAACTACAATTTTTTCTCTGAACATGCTCGGCACTTGTACAAAGATCATCTTTATGAGACAAAAAAAAAAAAAAAAAAAAAGGCTTTCATTGCTGGGAAGCATAGAAGGGAAGCCAGATTGTCAAGGTTCAAATTCCAGCTTCACCACTTACCTGATGTGTGAGCTCAAGCGAGTCTGTGTCTCAACATCCACACGTATAAAATGAAGATTGTTACTGTAAAGTGATGGGAAGAAGCACTGAAGAATCACTCAAAAATGTAGCTATTTATTTTAGCTATTTTATTTTAGAAATGCAATCAACCTCTCCTTTGTCTCTTAGTTTCGAAGACATCTGTTTTACAGGTTAATAGCCCAGGAGCAAAAAGACTGAGGAAGGGACCCACAGACCAGGAACAACTAAAGCAAGCATGGTCAAGAAAAGCCTTAGTAACCTCTCACGAGTCATCACATGACACTTCTGACTCCCAACCAGCCTTGGGGCAATACCCCCATCCTCACATAGGACAGGTAACAGATACTTGGAGGGAGAAGCTTCTCTGAACAGCAGACATCTTGCAGCTGACCAGCTGGGCCTGATGGTCCACATGGCAGCCACAAGCCACAGGTGTCTGAAAAGCCAGCCCTGGAGTGTGGCCATTGTGGGCTGAGATCTTCTGCGAGTGCAAATTCACCTGGGATTATAAAACTGAGTGCAAGGAAAAAAAGGATATAAAATACCTCATTAATATCTTTTATATTTCAGGTTGAAATAATTTTTGATATATTGGGTTCAATAGAATATATCATTAAACTTAATTTTATCTGGTTATTTTTAATTTTTTTAAATATGGCTATGGGAAATTTTTAAATCACCTTTGTGGATTGTATTTTATTTTATTGGATACACCAAGCTAGATATTTCCTCCTTTGGCATCGGCAGGCAGCAGTGCCTGACCCCAGCGGAGCTCGCGTTCCACAGCTAGCTAGGGCACCTTAGAGAGTCCATGGTCTCCCCTGAACCCCTCATGCTTCCACACAGGCCAATGGCTGAGGACCTCACTAGGGAGTGGCCTGTGGGGGTGCTAAGGGGATTGTGAAGCAGGCACACTGGGCACAGTGGCCACATCACCCATGTATCTGGGGCTGTGGTTCTTCTTGCACAAGTCCAGTGACACAGATGATGGCAAGGGTTAAACCAAGCTGCCTTGTCACTCACAGATAGGCAACAAGGAACACCAGAGGCCGAGGACCCATAGGAGCTGGTCCCCAAGGCTCAGGAAGGCTGCTCAGGACTGGGAAGCATCTGCTTGTGCCCTGGGAAAGCGGTGCTTTGGGCTTCACACCCTGGGGACCATGCCCATCACCACTTGGCTGAAGTGTTTAGGACATCTTGTTTTAGGGGAGATAGGAGTAGAGCGGAGCTGTTCCGACCCGTTCCCCCATCTGAGGAAGTTGCATTTCCAACACATTCTAGTTATTCTTAGAAACTATAGCAAGAAAGGAAAGAGAACCACATAGGTCCAAGTCCATCTGCAGAGCTGTCCTGCAGAGACTGTCCTGGCTGTGACAAGAGCAAGCCCCGAAGGCCTTCACAATCCACCCTCCTGTGGTCACACACTCAGGGAGGGGGACCAAAACCAGGAGTCCATCGCTCACTTCGGGGCAGCGGGTTTCTAGAAAGGGCATTCCAGAAATGGCACAGTCACTCTTGATTTTAAAGGCCATTCTTGACTCCAAATCAAGAAGTCAGTTAGGATATGTGGTGGTGTGGTCTTAGGTACTAGGCGCAAATATCAGGTAAAGTAGCCATGGCTGCCAAACATTAAGAAAGGTCAAGAAGTGGGACTTAGTTTCTGATTGGCAGTAGGTGGTAAAGGTGAAAGTGAGTGAGAGTCAGGCCTAGGCTCCAAGGCTTTCTGGCTTTGTCAGATGTGTGATTCCTGAAACCATCAGCCATTGAAAACCCTATGAGAGTTGCTGTGAGTCAGATCTGACCTGAGAGCACCTAACCAAAACACAGAAAATGCCGGATAATGTCCTAACCATTTTCATGTATACTGTTTATTTTCCCCTTTTTCACAGATGAGAAAACTAAGAGCCAGAGAGGTCGTGACCCCAAGCTTGTAACCACCACCCCACACTCCTCTCCAAGAGGAACAGCTGCTATGGCATCAGTAAGAGGGAAAGCCCTGTTCCACCCTCAGGAGCTCCTGGGGCACTTATCCAAGCAGGTGTGGAGAGGAGGGGCCGGGGCCACCTCAAAGCAGTAGGAGAGATGGAGAAGGGAAACGCTCTGCTGTGAGACAGACAGGAGGAGGCTGGGAGCTGGAGGAGGATGAACCTGGCAGGATTTTCTTAATGTTGGAGGACTCAGGTGGATTTAAATGCTGCCCAGAAGCAATTCACACAAAGAGGTCTGAAGACCAAGGACAGAGAGAGCAGAGGTGATGGCGTCAGATCCCCAGGGAGGAGGAGGGGCTGGAGCTGAGAGTGCGTTGAGGGATTGACCCTGAGCAGTGGGTTACCCCTACTGAGGAAGAGAAGAGAGAGGGCATTGGGAACTGGGCAGGTGAGACAGAGAGATGGAAAGAGGGAGAGGAGGGACACAGGGAGGGGGGAACAAAGCAGCACACAGGTCAGTTCGTAATCTTGCTGGGGGAACTGAGCATTTCTGTCTGATAAAATCTCCTGCTTGCCCACTAAAAGGAGTGTCCCCTGAGATGAGGGGAAGCTTAAAGTAGTGGTGTTGGGGTGAAAAGTGTTTTAGTGGTCACCATGGAGACAGAGACTCTCCATCGGTTCTTCCTTGCAGGGAGTGCCTGGGACTTATGGGATGACCATGCTGCTGCGGCACCCACAGGGCCAGGCATGAAAAGCTGTTACTCATAGCTAAAACCACTAACTAGATCATGCAGTAAAGCAACACTAACTCATCACAGGTCATGACGTAAGACACCACTCTGTATGGACCTCCCTCTGCCTGCCTTCTGTGCCAATCGCTCAGGGAAGAGGGGTGGAACAGGGCGAGGACAGGATGAGACCTTCAAATTGTCATGGGTGCGATGTGTCTCACTTCTCACCTTAGAGTGGCCATGCAGGGTCAGTGCCCACCTCTGGGCTGCGCAAGGTTCTGTTGGCATGGCCTGTGCACACAGGGAAGCCGCTACACTGCTAATTCTCAGGCAGAGCGCTGATATGCCGTAATTAAATTAACTCAATGTGTGCTATAAAATAAAACTAGCATGACCGGTCACCAAACTCCCCACACAAGGTCGTGATCAGCTCATTTCAGGAATATTTATTCACTTCAAATCCTTGGCACTGTCCAACCAACAAGGACTGTTAGCTCTTATAATTTAGGCTTCATTTTTTTTCTTCCTAGAAAAATAAATTACCTAAACAAATTGAAAAGAATAAACAGCTTGAATTGCAAATTATAAAGTTGCCTAGTCCAGAGGTACATGAGGCTGTTATTCACAATATGCCACTTTAAGATAAGTTAATAAAGAAATATAGAAGAGAATCAATTTTTGGTCATCATTAGCATATACAGTACAAAAAGCTACAAGGTATTCAATTAATTCTCGACCATAATTATGGAGCAGAAGCCTCACACATAATTATTTTTTCTTTTTGCCTTCACTGTAATAGGAAATGCCATTTCCACAGAGGATGAATGGCTGCTGCCCAGCCACAGGGCCCAGGGGCCCCAAGAACTTTATGGGGGAGCTTCAACCCTGAAGGTATTTCATAAATTTCTCACATCCAGAAAATCATAATTACCGTCCATGAAGTCTTTTCCCATTTTTTTTCCAGCTGCCATCTGTCAAGAAGTGCTGGCCACCTAAACCTCATGTAGCTTGTGCAGTCGGTAATTAATCCCAGAAGACAGCCAAGCTTACTGAGAATGCATTATTTTAAAAAGATAGAAGGCAATTCGCCCCTACAAAATCCTGCATGTGGAGGGTAGCACTCCCATGTCATTGTGGAGGAACAAAATGATCATGGAAATGATTTGCAAAATGCAAAGTTGGTGCTTAAGATGATGTGCTAAAAACAGAAGTTTGAGAGTGGACTGTTTCTCCATGGTGGCTTTGAGACTGGTGGGCTCTGGAGGCAGTTCCTGCGGTTGCTTGCTATGTTTTTGCACATAAAACTGACTTCAGAATGTGTTTAGAGAATCTGAATTTTCTGATTGCCAACTCAAGTTCTTGCTCTTTTGCCCGCACATCAGTCACATATGCCTCTGAGGGTGTCACCAGAAAGGACATCTCTACTTGCTGAAGCTTCTGTTTTTCCTTTTAATGCGTGTTTCCTGGGTCTCAGGAACATGCACTGTCCTCAAGTCCCATCTTCCCTTTTCTCTGTGGTTGTGGGGCTCTTGCCCCAAAGTGGGGTGCTGCCTATCTTTCCTGCCTGCCTCACTGCCTCTCCCTCTCACCTCCTTCTCCAGCTGCCTCTTCTGCCCCCAAAGCAGATGTGAGATCTAGCTGGATGCTCAGAGTCCTATGCAGCTGACATGTGGCCAGTCAGAACCATCTCAGAGGTCCTCACAGACAACAGCAGTGGCTTTGGTGCCCCTTGGGGCACCTGGCTGAGAAGACAAACCCACCAGGTGTGGAGAGCTGTCCTGGTATCACCTGCTGAGCCCCTGGACTGGGCCACACCTGAGCCATCTTGCCCTGGCCTCTCAGGTAAAGAATGAATGTATTCCCTTTGAGTAGCTTTCTGTCCATTGCACTTTCAAACTCCTGCCTGGACAGAGCACTTAGCCTGGCCCCAGCTGCCTTTCCTCTGACCTCCTGACCTTCCCTGCCCATGGAGCAGCCCCAGGCTGCAGGAAAGCCAGCCTCCAATGAGGGCCCTGGCTCTTCTCCCCGGCAGAGCTCCGCACAGAGAGGCTCAAAGATGAGCAGGCCCAGGATGGGTGAGAACAACTTTCACAAGACTAGGGGCTGCTCCCCGCTCCCTGCCACAGCCCATAGAGGGGTCTTCTAGGGCTCCCCAAGGCCCAGACATGCAGGCTCCCGGTATTCATTCAGAAGATGCTGTGGAACACTTGAATGCAGAGAACACGCCCAGAGGCCAGACAGACATGGCCAGTGGCCTGCCCAGCATCTGCTTCTCCATCACAGTCTAACCTCACTTCCACATGCATTCATGCACAGATCACACACACACACACACACACACACACACACACACACACACACACGAGCTCAAACATGAGCCTGCATACACCCAAACACAAATACCTGCACGCACACCCAGCACATGCACACACATATGCAAGTCCAGGCACTCACATGGGCAAACACAAATATAACATAGGTGAACATACACATGTGCACATTTGTGTATGCACATTTGTGCATGCACATATGCACTCATATTTGCACATACGTACATGTGCACACATGCACTTGTGCCCATAAGTATGTGTGCACATATGCATACACATGTGTACACTGAAACTTACCTCCATTTGTGTACACACATGTGCACCCACACTCATGTACACACATGCACACATGTGCACATACAGATGCAGAGGCAGCCATGCTTGGCAGCTCTATGTCAAGACACACCTCCACTCCTCTGCCAATCATTCCTCTCTGCCACCTCTCTTCCTCCCTCTCCTTCCCCTGGCTACTTCGGACATCTTTGGGATGCAGGCTCCTCACGGAGGCCTCCCTCTGAACACGGTCCCCCAACACCAGCTCCCACAAGCCCTGGGTTCCACCACACACACAAGCCTGCAGAAAGCCCACCTTCCCTGGAGGCTGTGCCTCCCACCTAGAACTTGGCAGATCTCTGCAAATGACTGGCTCCTGAGCCTCTGCAGGTGGCCAGATGAGCTCCTGGGTTCCTTGTAGTGAACGATGAACTTAAAGAACTTGTCATTTCAAGAGTCCACCAGACTGGAAGGAGAAGGTTGAGCCCCGGAGGGTTCTGAGGAGCCCATGCTGAGCCAAACCCAGTGGGTCACTAGACATTGGGGCCCATGGCTACAGGCCCCAAGTTCTATACTACTCACTCACCAATGAGGCTCTGCTGGCCCTTGGCAATCTAGACCACCTCCCTCCGAGGGCAGCAGAGGAGATAGCCTTGCCACCTGCTGCCTTCAGGTCTTCACCAGAGCCTGGACACCCTAGGCTGGCCAAGGCCTAGAAACAGAAGCCTTGAATCCCGAAGCATCAGAGCCCCAGCCCCTCCCACCAGGGCAGAGCTTTGCACAGCCCTCAGGTCTTAATGGACTTGACCCAGGTTTCTGGGCCACTGGGCTAAAAGAAGACAACCTGAGGATTGGTCAGCTTTTCATCAGCACAGCAAAATGCCTGAGGCAGCTTACTCAATAAAGAGAAAAGGTGGATTTAACTCGCAGTGTTGGAGGTCTGAGGGCCTGGTGCAAGTGCTGGCTCAGTTCTGGTGAAAGCCTAGTGGTAACTGGAGGATGGAGCACATGCCAGGACAACTAAGTGATCATACCTTAAACCAAACCATGGGCAGAAAAACACAGCATGCCAGGCTTCCTTCTGAGGGCACCCTCCCCAGTAGGCCTCCCACTGGGACTCACTTCTCAAGGGTCCCACCATCTTCTAGTAGGTCCACCCTGGAGATCAATCCCAGTGAGGATATGGGGGACACAGTCAGACAATCCAAGCCACAGCCTGAGAGAACACTGTTAGCAAGGAAGCTGCTGTGTCTGGGCCATGTGCTGGAGAAGATAAACGTCCAGTCACCCAAGATCTAAGCACATCTCAGGTCTAACAATCTCTGACTGTTTAGGCATAAATTAAATGCACCATGTCTCTTTCATTATAGACACTCTGAAATATTAAAGAAGGTTAATAATTAAGGCTAATCTTGAACCAGTTCAAAGCCCCAAGACTAATGATCTGAGCCAGTTGACAGTTCTGAGACTTCTCTGTCATGCGAAGGTCTCTCCCACTGTCACTCTTACCTTTTTCCTTAAGCAGGTGGACTCTGTAGAAAGACTTTAGGAGCTGCATCACTTTCTTACATCTTTAGGGAGAATTCCAGAGGTTCATAGTTTCTGCTCAACTGTCTTCATTCTTCTAACCCCAGACAAACAATCAATTTGAAGTATTTGGCGTCTTTTGCTTTCAGTGTATGTGAATAAATATGTCATCCATACACCCCGGGAACTTAGCAACATGGCATTTCAATATTTCACTGTCTGGGTACATACATTCGATGCCTGAGTCCCAGCTTGAATTGCAAATTCATTCTACATCTTTTTTCAAGGCCCTTCTAAAATATGGTCATCAGCATGTTCAAAGAGTGAAACCAGATCCCCCACAACTGTCTGAGTTTAGGTCTAGGCCCAGCTGGTGAAAAGTGACCTACAAGCATCATAAAATTGAAAGAAAAATGAAGCTACACAGTGATTGTCTGTATGAGTGATAGGGAGCTACTTCATGGGACACTAAAGAGCAGAAGAGATAATACTAGAACAAAGTTCCAAACTAAAAATTCAGTCTATGGCTAAACAAACACTGTTTTTGAAAAACCACAAAAAAATATTGTGGGAAAAATATCCGTTCATCTTGTTGTGTGTCCGTTGTGAAATCACAGGTGCTGGAGAAACACTCCATGGATGCTTGCTCTGGGTGGAAGTGTGCCTTTTGTTCAATGGGAAAATGGATTAGGTGGTACCTGGGCAAATGCCATTGGCACCGAGGAGGAACCATGAGGTTCAGAGGATGACCATATGAGAAATATGCTCCCTGCACAAATAGTGCAGGTGGAATCCAAGTATTGTTTTTCCTTTGTTTAATTTGTGTTTTCTTGAAATTCTCTCATTCCTTCCCTTCCTTGACATCCTCTTGAACCTGTCCTTCTCAGCTGCCTTCCTTGTCTCATCTCCTTGGCCACCACTTGTCCCTAGTCCACCTATCTCCCTTCACCCACTCCCCAGGCCATTATGTCACGGCCCAGAACTTCACTTCTACATCATCTCAGTGGTTCTTACCTTTACAGAGTTCCCTGAAAATTACATGAAAGCTTCAAGTCTTGTATTCAAAATAAAATGCACTTGCCCATGCACACTCACAAAGTTTGCACTTAGTTTGCTGACTGTGCGCTGATAATCTGCCACTCACCTGCATTCCCATGATTCCCAGATCCCTACTCTCCACCCAGGTCTCCAGCCTCCCTGGACCCCCAGCCTGCCAGCCACTGTAAGGACAATGACAACTGTGGCTCTCTATTGATCCCGTGGCACCCAGACTGAGAGAACCCAGCAAAAAATTGTTAAACAGTGAAAGAGGACTTTTAACTTATAAAACCACATGAAATGTTTTATAAATACAGAGGAAAGTTTGCAAAAGTTGACATAAATTATGATTTTAATGATGGAAAAAAGTGCTTGGGAGAACATTCTGATGAAATTGGCCTTTGGATCTTAGCTACAAAATATCTAAAGCTAAAAGGCACCTGCTATTGCTCGGATGTGTTCCCCCATATTCCTGTATTGGAAACGTAATCCACCATGTGACAGTGTCAGGAGGTGGGAACTATGGGGAGATGTTTAGTTCAGAGAGCTCAGCCCTCTTGAGAATAGCAACGCCATTATAAAGGGTTTAATGGAGAGGCCTGGTCCCTTTTTACCCTTCCGCTTTCTGCCATGTCCCTCCCCTTCAGAGGATGCAGCAAGAGTGTCCTTGCAGGATGCTACCACCTTTATTTGGGATTTTCCAGCTTCCAGAACCATGAGAAAATAAATTCCTATTCTCTATAAATCATGTAGTATGTGGCATTCTCTAATAATAACACAGAAACAGAGCCAGACAGCACCTTAGACAGAAGCCCCTAGAATGAAGCTCTGTTCCACAGAAGCAGAGAGAGAGAAGGCAGGGCTCCTCCCCTGGGTTCCCCTCAATACACCAGAACCAATCTGCTTCGCACCATTACCCCCCACACGCCCCAAGCTTATTCACCACAAGCCTGTAGGGCTGTAAAATATAAAACCCGGGGAAGCACAGCAGAGCCGCCACTAGAACTCAGACTCCCCATGAAACCCAGGTTTCCCTTCTGCTCTGTTTTTCCCCACAAGCACCAGAAGGTGAAAGGAGCCTGTGTCTGGGCAGTGGCAATCCTGTGGCCATTCTGTGCCTCTGCCATCTAACCCTATATCTCTCCAGACCCAGGAGTCTGGCAAAGACAAGAGCATGCAGGCAGATTTCCACAAAATATTTATGTTCCAAAAAGTACAGTCCTGTGTTTGTGACAGGGCCTTTGTTATTAGGTGCCATGGAGTCATGTCTGACTCATAGCGGCCCTTACAGGGTTTTCAATGCCTGATTGTTTCAGGAGTGGATTACCATATCCTTCTCCTATTTTTGCTGTGCTGGGAATCGAACTTGGGATCTCAGAGACTACAGAGTGGTGCTCTACCAACTGAGCTGAATCCCAGCCCTACAGGGCCATTAGAAGAGGCATACTCAGCCTTCACAAACATCCAGCACTAGGCCCAGCGTTCTCATGCAAGCTAGGGACAGGAATGTGATCCTGGGCTCCAGAGAAGAGCTAGGGCCCTGCCTGGCCTCAGTAAGCGTCCCTGGGCTGGCTAGCTAACCTCCATTCCCACCTCTCCTGGTGCACCCTGGCCCAGAAGCTGAATGCAACATCACGCGGGCATCCTGGCAGGGAGGGCTGCAGTCATGGTTTAAGTTCCACCAATCAGACACCTTGCTGCAGACTTTGATGGACCCAAAAAACATAAGAAGAGAAGCAAAGCATGATTGGCTAGGGTCCTAGAGCTGCAAGGCGTAAGTGGCACCGTCTAAATTTGCTAAATCACTTCCTGACTTCACAACTTTTGTGGCTGCGGTGACGAGTTCCCATGTTCTTCTGCAGCAGTAGCCATGGCCTTTCCATCTTGGCTGAATGATTCCAAGGACTTGGGAATTTTTTCCTGTAGGAAACTTATCTATATTCTTCTCCTTTGGCCTTTCTAGCCAGTCTATAAGCACTCAATTCCTTGCAGTAAAAGCATTTTTGCTCAAACCAGCTAGGCAGCCTCTGTTATCTGTACCTGAACACTTATTATGTTAGCATCTTCGCTAATCTAATAAGGGAAAAAGTTATATTCATTATACTTTTAATGTGATTTTTCTCTCCACATGGATGAAGTTGAAATCCTTTTGCTAAATTCAATAGCCATTTGTATTTCCTTTTCTTTAAACAAACTGTTCTTTTTTAAGAAATTACTTCCCACACCATTAGTTATACTTGTTGTTGTTGTTGTTGTTGTTAGGTGCCATCGAGTCGGTATCTGACTCATAGCAACCCTCATAGGGTTTTCAATGGCTGACTGTTTCGGGATTGCCTTGGGAGTGGATTGCCAGGCCCTTCTCCCATTTTTGCGGTGCTGGGAATTGAACTCAGAACAGCAGAGACTGCAGCGCAGCGCTCTACCAACTGAGCTAAATCACAGCCCTTACTTATACTTAGTCTCTCATTATTTCTTCCATTAGCATTTTAGTTTTACTTTTCACATTAGGTTAAGGTAAGCAACCAATATTGCCAACACTGTCTACTTGTTGATTCATATGCATGTTTCATGAGATATGATATAGATGTGGATTTGTCCCTGAGCCATTTCTACTTTGTTCCATTGGTCTAATTGCCTATTTTTGCACCAGAATCATTATTGTAGTAACATCGCATATTTCTTCCTATATGGCAAGCCAAACCCCTCTCTTTGCTGTTCTTATTTAAAATTATTAACATTATTTAACATTATTAAACATTTATTCTTTTCTGTAAATTTAAAAATAAGTCTATTGAAGCCCTCAGAATATCAAGCTAGAAATTTTATTAAAATAGCATTGAATTGACAGATCAATAGTAACATCTTTATGAAGTTAACTTACCTAATCATAGGAATTTATTCAGATTTTTAGTCTTTTAATAAAGATGTACATTTTTCTCTGTTGATATTTTGTGTAAACTCTATCATTCCTAGGTACTTTGTAGTCATAACTGTTATTGATATACTATTTTCTATTGTATTTGTGTATGGTTTTGCAATTGTCCATTAACACTATTGATTTTTGTAATTGACCTTAACCTACCAATCTTAATAATGGTTTTTATAGATTTAATTATTTTCTGTTGATTTTGTTGTATTTCCTTTGTTTAAAAAATCATCCATAAAGAATCCAATCCTTACAACTTTTCTTCCTTTCCTGTCTAATGTTGTTATTGTTAGGTGCCATCTAGTCAAGTTTGACTCACAGCGACCCTATGTACAGCAGATTGAAACACTTCCCAATTCTGTGCCAGGCACATGATCTTATTTATGTTTAAGCCCATTGTTGCAGACACTGTATCAATCCGTCTAGTAGAGGGGTTTCCTTTTTTTCACTGACCTGCCACTTTCCCAAACATGATGTCTTTCTTCAGGGATTGGTCTCTTCTGACTACATGTCTGAGATATGTGAGACACAGTCTGGCCATCCTTGCTTCCAAGGAGCACTCTGGTTGTACTTCTTCTAGGACAGATCTGTTAGTTCTTTTGGCAGTCCATGGTATATTCAATAGATGTCTCCAACACCATAATTCAAAAGCATTTCTTGTCAAATAGTATTTTCCAAAACTCTCATAGCTATATAAAATCTGGCAGCAAGAATGGCTGTGCATAATTTCTTCATAATTCTAAATATATCTAAAAATCTTGCATTAAGGATGATGTTTTCTGGAGGGTTTTGGTCTATAAACACAATCAATTGAAAGATGTCCTTTTCTAGTCCTACTTTGTTGTTGTTGTTATTGTTAGATGTTATCAAGTTGACTCCTACTCATAGTGACCCTATGTACAATAAGACAAAACACTCCCCGATTCTGTGCCAGGCATGTGATCTGTTTTATGTTTAAGCCCATTGTTGCAGCCACTGTGTCAATCCACCTAGTTAAGGATCTTCCTTATTTTCATTGACCTGTCACTCTCCCAAACATAATGTCTTTCTCCAGGGTTTGGTCCCTCCTGAAAACATGTCCAAAATACAAAAGATGCAGTCTAGCCATCCTTGCTTCCAAGGAGCACTCTGGTTGTACTTCATCTAGAACAGATCTGTTGGTTCTTTTGGTAGTTCATGGTATATTCAATATTCATCTCCAGCACCATAATTCAAAACCATCCAGTCTTCTTATGTCTCCATTGTTCAATGTTCAGCTTTCACAACCATATGGTGTGACTGAAAATATCATGGCATGATTGAGGCACACCTTCATCTTCAATGTGACATCTTTACTTTTCAACATTTTAAAGAGATCTTTTGCAAGAGTTTTCCCCAATGTGAAGCATCTTTTGGTTCTTGACTACTGCTTATGTAGGTGTTGATTGTACAACCAAGTAAAGCAAAATCTTAGACAACCTTAACCTTTTCTTCATTTATCATGAAGCTGCATGCTGACTCAAATGAAGATAGGGAAGGATTTTGCCACCTTCTGCAATCTGGAAAAGATCAAACATGCAATCAAGATGTACTGATAATTACTGGTGACAGGAATTCAAATGTGGAAACAAAAAGAAGGCTCAGTAGTCAAAAATATAGCCTTGGTGACAGAAACAATGATGGAAATTGCATGATAGAATGTTGTCAGCCAATGACCTTTTCATTGAAAAAATATTTACTTCACCAACATAAATGGTGACTATAGATACATACATACATACATATATATACACACACATACACACACACACACACACACACACACACACACACACACATATATATATATATATATATATATATATATATATATATATATATATATTTGACCAGATGAAACATACAGGAACAAAATTGATCACATCTGTGGAAAGAGACAATGAAGAACCCAATATCAAAAGTCAGAATGCTGTCAGGTGCTGATTGTGGATCAGACCATCAACCGCTCATAAGCAAGTTCAAGCTGAAACTGAAGAAAATTAGAACAAGTGTATGAGATCCAAGTTATGACCTTGAGTGTATCCCACCTGAGTTCAGAGACCACCTCAAGAACAGGTTTGATACATTAGACATTAATGATTGAAGACCAGATGAGTTGTAGCATGACATCAAACACATTATTCATGAGAAAAGCAAAAGGTTATTAAAAAGACAGAAAAAAAAAAAAAGACCAAATTACACATCAAAAGAGACTCTGAAACTTACCCTAACATGACAAGTAGCTAAAGAAAAAAGAAGACATGATGAAGTTAAGAAACTAAACAGAAAATTTCAAAGGGGAGCTCAAGAGGACAAAATAAAATATTATAATTTTCCTAGATTCATATTATGTGCATTCCATGTTCCAATTATTAATGGATGTTTATCGTTGTTCCTTGGGCTAGGGTTTAGCTCAGTTGATAGGGTGCTGCTCTGCACTCTCTGAGGACCCTGGTTCAAACCGCAGCACCACAAAAGCAGGAGAAGGATGTGGCAGTCCATTCCCAAAGCAATCCCTAAAACAATGAGTCATCAAAAACCCTATGAAGGTCGCTATGAGTCAGATCCAACAATAACAACAACTGTTGTTCCTTCTCACCTTGAATCAAGCCAGAAGGAGGTCCCTGGGTCAGTTTATTGTACTGTGGGGGCTTGTGTGTTGCTGTGATACTGAAAGTTACACCACCACTATTACAGATACCAGCAGACTCACCCACAGTGGACAGGATTAAGTTGAGCTTCCAGACTAAGACAGATTAGGAAGAAGGACCTGCCTGCCCACTCCTGAAACAATTAGCCATGGAAAACCCCATGTAGAGAAACTCTGACAGATATAGTGCCAGAAAATGAGGACCCCAGGTAGAAAGGCACTCAAAAGATGACTGGGGAAGAGTTGACTCCTCAAAGTAAAGTCCTACTTAACTAAAATGTTTTCCATTGTTAAATAGTTTTGGGCTACTAGAGTAGATAATTGGGACAACCACTGTGGCAGACAGTGTCCATTCTTTCCTCAGTCAGCTCTAGCACCATTAACAAAATGCCATAGCCTAGGTGGCTTACAACAAACATTTATTTCTCACAGTTCTGGATGCTCAAAGTTCAAGATTGATGTGCCAGGAGATTCACTCTCTTCTGATAGCCAACTTCCTGATACATAGTTGGAAGCCTTTTTGCTGTATCCTTTATGGCAGAGGCCTGCAGTCATACCACTATAGCATCCAAACCAATCAGATCTTGGAAGCTAATCAGGGCTGGGCCTGGTTAGTACTTGGATGGTAGACTGCCTGGGAACACCAGGTGCTGTAAGCTTGGGAGAAGGACATGGCAACCCACTCCCCAAAAAAACAATCAGCCACTGAAAACCCTATGAATAGCAGAGAAGCACTAACAATACTGTTTGGCATGCTGTAAGTAGGGTTGCTATGAGTCGGACACCAACTCGATGGCACTTAACAACAACATATGGCAGACAGAATCTCACAAGGTCACTAGTCCCATTCATGAAAGTGTTACCATCCTGACTTCATGTCAGCCTGATTACTTCCCAAAGCCTCCACATCCTAATACAATGACATGAGGGGATAAGATTCTAGTGCATGAATCTGGGGTGGACACAAGCATTTAGTCCATAATAGTTCCCCACCAAGAGCCCCTCAGTCCCTCTTCTGTGCTCTCCTCCTTGGCTTCACTGTGCTTTTGTCCTCAATTGCCCACACTAGGGATACTTTTTCAGAGGATGGACCTGATGTAACTTGGACCACATTGTCCACATGGGTAGAGAGCCAGAAATGCCTAAAGTTTATGCCCCCCTTGGCAGCCTTTAGCCATCAGATGATAGGTGCAGGGTACGAAAGCCCAGTAAACTTGCCTCGAGTATAAGGCATTATGAGGCATAACTTATGTTTCCAAGTTCTCTTGTGGGGTGAGAGAAGCTCCTCACCACAGGATTTTTCCTTAAATCACACACTAGCTTTGCTTTGCACACTTGACTGCTCCCTTCACTACCTTACCCACTTCTCTTGATAGCACATCCTTAGTAAGTCACTTGTACATGAGTACTTGTCTCAGAGTCTGCTTCTGACCCTGACTTCTGCCCTAAGACAGTCACTTCAGGAAACTCTAAGTTGAACACACACATCTGCTATGATCATAGTTCCACTCATAGATATATACAGCAGAAATTCACACATAAGTTTACAAAACACGTACAAAAATACTCATAGAAGCATTGTTCTTAATAGTGTCAAGCTAAAAACAATCCACATGTTCATCAAATTATCTGAATGGGTATATCAAATGCCTTGTATCTACTTAACAGAACACTACACATCAATAAGAAGGAGCAAAATACAACTATATCTAATGGTGAGGATGACCAATAAATCTACTGTGGCAAGGAAGAAGCCAGACACAAGAGTGCAAAGCTCCCCTCCATTTATGTAAAATGTACCCAAGCTAAGTGAACCTAGGAACCAAACTTTGTTTCTCCACATATCTACTCAGTTGTTTCAATATTATTTATTGAATTACAACTCTTTGTTCTGCTGATCTGAAGTCATGATAGTGGCTGACTTCATCAAGGGTGAGGGTTGGTGACTAGCAAGTGATGTGTGGTGACATGAGGGTTAGGGGTGGGGTCAATTGGATGTGTCCAGCTTACAAAAATTAATTGAGCTATACACTTAATGATTTCAATACTTTTCTTTAAGTATATTATTTATCAATAAATTTCTGAAAACTGTAAAATCATGAGGCCCTGAAGTTCATCTTTTTTTTTTTTTGTATTTATGGTACAACTTCATTGAGAGATATATTTTTCTTACCATTGAACTGTCCTCACATTGTTGATATACTTTGAATAAATTTGTTAATATTTCGATTTGGTTATGATTTCTATGTCTATTCTAAAATGTTAAATGAGCGTAGGATTTTTTTGTTCTGTTCTTGTTGTTGTTGTTAGGTGTCATCAAGTAGGGTCTAACTCATAGCAACCCTTGTATGGTTTCCAATGGCTGATTGTTTCAGGATTGCCTTGGAAGTGGATTGCCACATCCTTCTCCCATTTTTCTGCTCCTATGAATCAAACCCAAGACCTCAGAGACTTCAAAGTGATGCTCTACCACCAACTGAGCTAAATCCCAGCCATTCTGTTCTTATATCTTTTTGGAATTGTGGTTACATTATGAGCTGGGCGATTTGACATCCTTTTTTTTTTTTTTTTTTTTTTTTTTTTTTTTTTTTTTTTTTTTTTTTTTTTTCTTTCTTTCTTTCTAGAATAACTGGAATTTTTAAAAAGGTAAAAGATTTATGTTCTATGAAGAGAAACTGGAGTATGGAATAACTGGTATAATACAAGAAATATCACCATACAGTTGAGGAGAGCTCAGATATCATCAGGATTTGGGGCTTTGTGGTGGTTGGGGGAAAGAAGACTTGACTATTTAGTATCTGTTGGAATGTTAGAGGTTTTTAAAAAAACACTTCTCTCAATTATATTACTTTGTAATTTCTGAAACTGTGTCCATTTTGTCGCTGCCAAATTTTATTAGCATACTTTCCTCTTGTAATTTCATGGTTTTATTTTTCTCCTATTTAAAACTTTTTCCCATCTGGAATTCATTTTGAGGTAAGGTGAGCTTTGTTCTACCTGTTTTTTTCTTCCACGTGGCTACCCAGGTGTCCCCGCATCACCTGTTGAATAATACATCTTTTCCTCATGAAAGCTGATTGATGTCCCGGGGAGAGCGGTGAGTGGCAGCTCCATTATTCACGGGAAACATCAATAGAGTCAGACACGCTGAAACGGATGGAGAAGATGTGAGCCCCCTTGCCATTTCCTCCACGGAGAAGATAGAACAAAAGAAGAAACAAATACCCAGATAAGTGGGCCCAGACAGACCCCCTGCCAGCCTGTCTCCTGATGGAGGGGCCCGCTGGGGAACCAGTCATTTAGAATCAATCTCACAGTGGGGAGTCGGCAGAGGCATATATCAAGGTACTTAGGATATGAGGTTGTTAGAACCACAGAGCCGGTGCTTCTCTGTTTTCTTCCTCTGTATTTTATTCTGCAATGTCATAACAAAGGAACAGACTTATTTTGCAGGGACTCTGCCTCATCCATATGCTGGGGAAAATCCCCAGGGCTCCAAGTAGATCCCTACTAGGCGCTGGCAGTAGGCCAGAAATACCACCTCCTAGTGCAGAGGAGCCTGCAGTCGTAGCCCTGTGGCATCTGATCCCGTGAGATCTCAGTGGCTAAGCAGGGTCGGGCCTGGTTAGTACCTGGATGGGAGACCGCCTGGGAACATCAGAAACTGTAGGCTTGGGAGAAGGACCTGGCAACCCCCTCCCAAAACTCAATCTGCCACTGAAAACCCTATGAACAGCCGAGAAGCACTGACAATAGTGTTTCCTCTGTTGTACAGAGGGTCGCTATGAGTCGGATACTGACTCGTCGGCACCTAACAACAACAAGTGCAGAGGAGGGAGGGGTTCCAACAGGAGCTTGGATTAACTTTCCTCTGGCTTTGGCAGAATGGGACATAACATTGGATTCTACCTGAAACAAATCCAAGATGTTAATGCCTGAGTGAGGAGTGGCAGATTGGAAGGGAAAGACTTTCCTTCTTCAAAGGACCACCCCCTGTAAGGTATATCCAAATGCTTTCCTCTAAGGAAGCATTTATTTTGAAAATATACTCCCTCTAGTGTTCATCAGGGCTGGGATTTAGCTCAGTTGGGAGAGTGCTGCTCTGCAGTCTCTGAGGTCCCAAGTTCGATTCCCAGCACCGCAAAATGGGAGAAGGCTGTGGCAACCCACTCCCAAGGCAATCCCAAAACAGTCAGCCATTGAAAACCCTACAAGGGTCGCTATGAGTCAGACATGACTCGACAGCACCTAACAACAACAAGTGTTCATCAGGAGAAAAGAGAATAGAAAAACCTTTAGCAAAGGACTATTCCTACCCTGTCTGAATTGGGCCATTCAGCTTGGTGCACACTCCTGAACCAAGTCCAATAAGGAATGCCATGCACTGATTGGCTTGAACCTTGCTTCCTAGGCCAATCACAGGCAGAGGAGCTGGGCAGTCATAATGGGACCTCTCTCACTAGGGTCCAGCCCTCTAGGAGGGTTAGTTTCCTGAACCAATCTAGGCCTGGACTGGTAAATAGGAATAATGAAGGGTGGGCTGGGGAAGCAGTTGAGAGCCTTTATCGCAAGCTTTCTAATTTTTAAAAAAATTATGGTAAAATGTATGCCATGGTTTGAATCTAAAATGTCCCATAAAGATCATGTGTTTGAACATTTGGACCTCAGCTAGTGGCACTGTTTGTGGAGGCTATGGAAACTTTAGGAGGCAGGACTCAGCTTTCAGTAAGTGGTCATTGCAGGTGGGCCTTTGGATCTTTTTACCAAAACTTGCAGTTCTAATCATGTTCTCAGCTTGCTGTACTCCTTGTTTCCTGGTCACCAAGATCTGAGGTTTTGTGCCATGGCCCCGCCATGCCTGCCATACCACCATGCCTGCTGCCATTATGAACTGGAATCCTCTGAGCTCCCAATAATCTTTCCTCCCATAGGTTTGTTTCAGTTGGTTTCTCTGTTACAGTGACATATCAATTGATTAATACAGAAAATTCATCCCAGGAGTGGGGCCATTACTATGCAGAAACCTGACCAGGTGATTCCTAGGCCATTGGAACTTGTTTGCAGGAAGACTTTGGAAGAATTTGGAGATACGGGCCAGAAAAACCCTTGAATGCTGTAAGGGAACCTTAAAGGGTGGTTCTGGTGAGAGTTCAGAAGACAAGAAGGTTATCATCAATAGAAGTGTGGGCAGGGCTTATGGATTTTCAGAGGAAAATGAGGACTCTATAGGGCATTGGAATAGAGGGCATGTGTGTTACATTCTATCTGGAGCTTGTGTGTAGTTTTTCCATGTCCTAAAGATTTGAGTGACTCAAAAGTAGTGGACTAACTAACTTGAGAAAATATAAGGGGTATGGCATGGTTGTTGCTTGCTTCTTTTAGCCAGATTTATGAGAAAAAAATAGAACAAAAGATACAGCAGAAAGATCTGAAAAATGTGCAGTTTAAAGAGGAAAATAAGCCCTGGCTTGTCCAAAGTGACTGTGGATAGGGTCAGTTTGGAAAAGGAGGCTATAATTGTTGAAGAGATATGCTCCATTTAAAAAAAACAATAGGGGAAATATCCTGGGGAAAAATAGAAGTTGGTTAGTCCCTCTCATGGAAAGCCCCAGGGTGTGAAATGACAAATGCTTTTAAAACACATTCATTTGAAAAGAGAATAAATGAAAAGCAAATTCCCTGCTGCACAGGTGCCACCCAGGGAAGTATTTCTTGTCCTGGGCACACAGAGGCCACTGTTGCAGCTGTGGTTTAAAACAATGAAGCTACCTCTTGAGCTAGCAGCAACCCTTGGCAACATCCATATGGTACTGGTTTTGCAGGCATGAAGAATACAAGAGTTAAGGAGTTATGGAGGTTGCCACTAAGGTTTTCCAATAAATAGCCTGATGTCAGGCAGTATGTACCAGGGTTGAGTGCCCTGTGCAGAGCCCCTGAAAGGCTTACATGTGAAGCTTTGAGGGTGGAGCCTATGCAGCAATGGAGACCCCATAATGTTGGAAATGACAGTAACATGAAGCATCTGCTGAGCGAAGATTGAAGCAATGAATAGAGCCAGCCCAAGACGGTCATGTGTGCTGCAAATGGCAGGGTTATGGAGGCAGAGCTGCTCAAGCCTGTTTGAGCCCAGATGATACCAGATGCCAGATGATGACATATGTGCCAGGTGCCAGACATGGAACAACAGGATTTGTTTGTCCAGCAGGTTATCAGACCAATCCTTCCTTTCTGTACTTCCATTCCTCTATTTTGGAATGGGAATACTTACTCTGAACCATTGTATATTGCAAGTATGTAATCTGTTTTTTTTTTTTTTGTTTTTTTTTTTTGTTTTTTTTTTTGCAGGCCCTCAGCTCAGTTTGCTTGAGTCTTAATGGAAACTTTGGACTTGGACTTTGGACTTCAAACATGGTTGAGACTGTTAAGACATTGGGGGCTCTAAAGCTAGACTTTTGCATTGAGATCACCACAGACTTTCAGGGGCTGGGGTGGAGTGTCATGGTTTGGATCTAAAATGTCCACTAAAGGTCATGTGTTTTAACATTTGATCTCCAGATGTTGGCACTGGTTGTGGAGGTTGTGGGAACTTTGGGAGGGGGACTCAGCTTTGTGGAAGTGGTATTTGGAGCTTTTGACCAAAAACTGCAGTTGCAGTTACTCTTTGAGCTCTCCCTGCCTCCTGATCATCAAGATGTGAGGTTCTGTGCCATAGGCCCTGCCATGCCTGCCACCATTATGGACTGGAGTCCCCTAACTTCAAACTCCCAATAAATCTTTTCTCCTATATATTTGTTTTGGTTAGTTTCTCTGTTACAGCAATAAACCAACTGACCAATACAATATACATAAAAATTAAAATTTGTCCTTAAACAATCTAAATGTATAATTCAGTGACATTAATTACATGCATAATGTTGTGCAGACATTATTGTTGTTCTTAGGTGCCACTAAATTGGGTCTCACTCATAGTGACCCTAAGTACAACAGAACGAAACCGTACCTGACACACTGTGCCATGCCCGGCACTATGTCAGTGCTTCTTTGCTACTCAGAGGGTTTTAAATGGCAGATTGTTTCAGAAGTGGTCTGGTAGGTCCTTCTTCCTAGCCTGCACCACCTGGTGTTCCCAGAAGGTCTCCCATCCAAAGACTAACTAGGCCAACTCTGCTTAGCTTCGGAGATCAGGCAGGATGGGACTTTAGGGTGCTACAGCTATAGCCCATAAAGACATTACCACTACATATTTTACAAACTTTTTAATCACCCTAAATAGAAACTATAACTATTAAGCAAAAACATCTCACTCCCCTCTCCCCAACTCTGACCTCTTGTAACTTCTCATCTACTTTCTGTTTCTTGACTTTGTCTACAGGTAAGTGCAACCATATAGTGTTTGTCCTTTTGTGTCTGGCTTATTTCACTTCACATGTTTTCAGGGTTCATCCATGTTATGGCACACATGAGGACATTCCTTTCTATGGTTGAATAATATTCCATTGTACATACTTTACCCATTCATCTTTTGATAGACTGAGTTGTTTCTACTTTTTGGCTGTCCTGAGCAATGTTGCAATTAACATTGCCATCCAAATATCTTTTCTAGTCTCTGTTTTCAATTCGATTTGAGTGTGTATCTAGGAGTGAAATTCTGGCTAGTAGGAAAATTACTTTTGAGGAACTGACACACTATGTTCCTCAGAGTCATCACCATCTTACATTCCCACTAGCCACAAAAGTTCCTATTTCTCCACTGTGATTTTTTTTTGCATTTCCTGAGTGAATAATGATGTTGAACATCTTTTCATGAGCTTATTGGTTGTATATCCTCTTTGAAGAAATATACCCAAGTTCTTTATTCAGTTTTCTCTATTGTTTCTCCAAATAACTAGGGTTCTCTGTCTTATTGAGTTGTAGGAATTGATTACAAATCTCAGAGCAGAAACACTGACAAAAGTCTTTCCTTTGACCAAAGATTTATTCAGTTTCCTAAATCCTTTCTCACTAGGCCTGACTTTGTACTCCCCTCTCTGATCTTATGAAATCTGCTTTGAAAAACAATACTACTAAATCAGTTTAGCCAGAAGCCCCTTACTCAAATATGTTTCCACTTCCATCCACTGACAATCCACTGTGCTTCTTCATTGTAAATCCCCAGTTGTCCTTATTAGAGCAAATCTCTCTGCACTGCAAGACTTTATTGCACTGGTCCCTATAAACATTGCTGACATGCTGGAGTAGAGTCTACTTTACTACCTGCTTAAGTGCCATGAATAATTTTTCTTCAACAACCCTTATCAGATATGATTTTAAAATATTTTCTCTCATTTTGTAGTTGTCAATTCATTTTCTCAATATAGCCTTTAAAAAGTTTTTAATTTTGATGATGATTAATTTACCCACTTTTAGCTTTTGTTTTTCATGCTTTTGGAGTTCTATTCTTTGAGAATCATATCTGACAACTCCTTACCAATTGCAAGGTCATGAAGATTTACTCCTAGATTTTCTTGTGAGGGCTTTAGCCCTTAAATTTAAATTATTAATCCATTTTAGTTAATTTTTGTGTATGGTATAAAGTATGAATTCAATTTCATTCTTTTGCAGGTTGAAATCCATTTATTCCAATACCTTTTATTGATGGGATGGTTTTCCTGCTTAATGGACTTGCCACTCTCATCAAAACTCAGTCATCCATAGCTGTAAGAGTTTGTCTCTGGATTCTAAATTCCAGTGCACTAGCCCACATGTTTAACCATTGTTTTGATTACCATAGCTTCATACTGTTTTGAAATTGGGAAATGTGAGACTTTTAACTTTGCACTTCTTTTTCAACTTTGGCCATCCAAGATTCCATGTAATTTCATAGGAATATGAGGATTGGCTTCTTCATTCCTATAGTAACAACAAAGCTGTTAGAATTATGATAGAGATTGTACTGAATCTATAGATTGCTTTGAACAGTATTGACATCTTAATAATATTTTCTTCCTATCTATGAACATGGGATGTCTTTCCATTTATGGGATGTCTTTCCAAATTATTTAGGTATTCTATAACTTTTTATCAGTATTCTGTAGTTTTCACTGCACAATTCTTTACCTTTCTTGATTAGATTAATCCTCAGGTTTTATTCTTTTAGGTGTGATGTTAAATGAAATTGTTTTCTTAATTCATTTTTAAATTGTTCATTGTTGGCCTACAGAAATATGACTAATTTTTGAGCATTGAATTCATCTCTGCAACTCTGTAGAATTCATTTATTAACTCTAATAGTTTTCTTGAGAATAATTTGGGTTTTTCTATATAGGCTATTGTGTCACCTGTGAATAGACATAGTTTTACTTCTTACTTCTCAACTTGGATGTCTTTTATTTCTTTTTCTTGTCTAATTCCCTGGTTAGAACATCTACTATAATTTTGAATAGCAGTCATGAACATGACATCTGTTATTATTTGAATGTGTCCCTAAAATTTCACATGTTGGAAACTTAATCCCTAAAATTGTTTACTGATGTTATTTGGAGATGGGTCTTTTGCGACATAATTAGGATTAAATGAGGTAATTAATGAATTAAATGAAACCCTCATGAGTGCATTAGTGGCTGTATAAGAGCAGGAGGAAGCCAGGTGATGTGGTACACATCTATAATCCCACCTAATTCAGGAGGCTGAGGCAAGAGGATCACAAGTTTGAGGCCACCCTCAAACATACATAGCAAGCTCAGTGCCAGCTTGGGGAACTTAGCAAGACTTTGTATCAAAATAAAAATATGAAAAGGGCTGTGGATGTAGTTCAATGGTAGAGCACTTACCTAGAATATACAGGGCTAGGGTTCAATTTCCAGTGATGAAAAAAAAAAAAAAGAGGAAGAGAAATCCCAGCTATTAGACCCATTGAATCTCACCACATGATGCCCTGTGCCACCTTGGGACTTCACAGAGATTCCCATCAGAAAGGACCTCATTAGAAGCAGCTGTCCAATCTTGACATTTCCAGCTTTCAGAACTATAAGCCAAATAAACTTTGTTCTTTACAAGTAACCCAGTCTTGGGTATTCAACCCTGTCTTGTTCCTGATCTTACGGGAAAAGATTTTAGTCTTTTACCATTGAGTATGATGTTTGCTGTGATATTTTCATAAAGGCCATTTATCATGTTGAGAAATTTTCCTTCTCTTCATAGTTTTCTAAGTGCTTTTATGATAAAAGGGTATTGAGTTTTATCACATCCCTTTTCTGTATCAATTGAGATGGTCATGAGATCATTTTTTTTTCTTTGTGCTATCAGTATGATGTATTACACTGATTATTTTTCTTCTGTTATACTGCCCTTGCCTTCCTGAGATAAATCTCACTTTGCCATGCTGTGTCATACTTATAGATGATGTGGTTCATTTTGCTAGTATTTTGCTGATGATTTTCCTCATACTTACAAGGCATATTGGTCTACAACTTTATTTTCCTGAGATATCTTTATCTGATATTGGTATCAGATATCAGGCTAATACTGCCTTCTTCATAAAATCATGTAGGAAGTGTTACTTCCTCTTTTATGCTTTGGAAGGATCTTAAAAAGATTGATGTTCATTCTTCACATGTTTGGCAGAACTCACAAGTGAAGCCAACAGGTCTTAGAATTTCTTGGGAGGATTTTATTCCCCACTTGATTGCTTGTTATAACTATGTTCAGATTTTCTGTTTTCTTCAGTCAGTTTGTTTTTTGTATGTTTCTAGGAAATTTTCCATTTCAATTAGGTTATCTAATTTGCATACAATTGTTCATAATACTCCTTATAATCTTTTATATTTTTGTTAAGGTCAATAGTAGTGTCTTCACTTCCATTTCTGACTTTAATTTTTCTCTTCTTTCTCTTTCACACGCATACACACATGCACGTGCGTGTGTTTGTGTGTATGTGGAGGGGGGTACCTAAATGTTTATCAACTTTGTTTATCTTTTTAAAGAACCAACTTTTAGGTTTACTTTTTATTTTTTCTATTCTCTCTTTATTCTCCCTCTGCTTAAATCTTTATTATTTCTTTTTTTGTTATCTGGCTTTATTCTTCTTTCTCTAGTTCCTCAAAGTATAAAGTTAGGTTATTGATTTGATATCCTTCTTTGTTCTTAAAGTAGTCACTTACAGTACTTTTACTGAATCTTATTTGGCTTTTGTATTTTTTTTTCTTTCCTTCCATCTCTTTATCTAATTTCTCTTGTAAATTATTTGGTCCTTTGGTTGTGTAGGAGTGTGTTTAAGTTTCACAAATAAATGTGTTTTTCTATTTTCTTTCTCATTAATTTCTATCTGTGTGTCATTAATATCTGAGCAGGTATCTGAGATGATTTCAATTTGTTTAAAATTTTTTGAGATCTGTTTTGCAGCCATGTTATCATTTGGACCTAAGTGTCCTATGTTTGAATGTTTGGTCTCCAGCTGACAGTGTTGTTTTGGAGACCATAGAATTTTGGGAAGTGGAATTCTAGTGTTGTAGAAGTGGCTCCCTGGAGGCAGAGCTTGGGAGTTTCATCCAGAATCATAGTTCTGGTAAGCTCTCTCTGCTTTCTGCCTCCCCCCCACACACCATGCTGAGAGGTTACCTGCCACAATACCACACCAGGCCTGCCCTGATTCCATGTCTTCTGCCTCTATAGACTAAAATTATCTAGCCATATTGTTGTCAGATGCCAATGAGTTGAATCCGACTCATAGCGACCCTCATGGGTTTTCAGTGACTAATTGGGGATTGCTTCGGGAGTGGGCTGCTATATTCTTCTCCCATTTTTGTAGTGCTGGGGATCAAACCCAGGACCTCAGAGGGTGCAGAGCAACACTCTATCAATGGAGCTAAATCACAGGCCCATATAACCATAATCCCCCAATAAATGACTCCATCCTATAAGATAGTTTCAGTCAATTTTTCTGTAATAGCAATGACAGCTGGCTATTACAGGGCACACATATGATCTTTCATTTGTTTGGTATAGAGTAGATATGTAGGTAGATAGATAGATAGATAGATCTAATTACTTTACTATATTGTTCAAGCCTTCTATGTCCTTACTAATTTTATGTCTAGATATTTTATCCATTATTGAAAGTGATATATTGGAATCTCCAACTATTTTAGGACTATCTATTCTCCCTTTGATTCTGTCCATATTTCTTTTGTATTTGGGAGCTTTGGTGCTTGTTTCATGTATGTTCATAGCTGCTATACTTTCTGGTCAAATTTGACTTTTTTTGTAGTGGTGCTGAGAATTAAACCCACATGCTAGGCAAGTACTCTATCACTGAGCTATAATGCTAGCCACTGAATTTAGCCGTTTGTTTATATCTAATGTCTTTCTCTATCTCTTGTAGTGATTTCTGTCATAAAGTCTGTTTTGTCTGATATTAATAAAGCCATTCTAGATCTCTTTCAGTTATTAATTGCATGAAATATCTTTTCCACCTTTTTATCTTCAATTTTTTGGGGTTTTTAGAAATAATGTTAGTCCCTTGTGGATAGCATATAATTGATCATGGTTTTCAATTCATTCTGTTAATCCCAGTCTTTCATTTTGATAAGTTAATCCATTTATAATGAAAGAAAGTAATGGTAAGAAAGGTCTTGTTTCTGTCATTTCCTATTTGTTTTCTGTATATCTCATGTCTTTTTTCTCTTACTTTGTCCATTACCAGTTTCTTTTGTGTTTAGATAGTTTTTTATGAATTGTTTGGATCCCTCCTCATTTCCTTTTGTGTATTTTCAAGACATTTTCTTTGTGATTTAATGGAAATGACATTTAAGTATCTCAGTTTATAACAACCTAATTGAATTAATGCCTGCAGCCTAACCTCTGTGGCAACTGATCTCATCAGATCCCAAAAGCTAAGCGGGGTTGGGCCTGGTTAGTACTTGGATGGGAGACTGCCGGGGAATACCAGGTGCTATAGGCTTGGGAGAAGGACCCAGCAACCCACTTCAAAAATAATCAACCATTGAAAACCCTATGAATAGCAGAGAAGCACTTACAATAGTGTTTTTCTTGTTGTACATAGGGTCACTATAGTCGGATACTAACTCGAGGGCACCTAACAACAACAATTGAATTAATATCAACTTAACTTCACTAACATAAAAAACTCCTACTCTTATACAACTGCATATCCCTTTTATGTTGTCATAAATTACATTCATGATAATTGTTATAAATTTGTCTTATAAATCTTGTGGGAACTGAAAAATGGATTTACAAACCAAAAATACAAAACTGCTGATTCTTTATCGGTCCCTGTATTTACCTTTACTGGAGATCTTTATGCATCACATAGGTTTCCTAATAACCATCTAGTGTCCTGTTCTTTCAACCTGAAGGAATCCCTTTGGCTTTTCTTCTAGGAAAAGTCCAATGGTAATAAACTCCTTTGTTGTTGTTGTTGTTGTTAGGTGCCGATGAGTCTAGTCCAATTCACTGCAACCCTACGTACAACAGACAAAACACTCCCTGACACTATACCATGCCTGGCACTATGTCAGTGCTTCTCTGCAATTAGTAGGGCTTTCAGATTTTTTTTTAAGTCTAAATAGTCTTAATTTCTTCTTATTGTTTAAAGAATGCTTTGCTGAGTAAAGAAGTCTCAACTCACAGTGTGATGGTTCCGATCTAAAATGTCCCTCAAAGGTTATGTGCTAAAAGCTTGTTTGCCAGCTGATGGGTTTTAGGGAAAGTGATTCCACCATAAGGGCTCTAATCTCATCAATGGATGAATCAAATCCATTGGGGGATATTTGGTTGTGGAACTAGGAGATGGTAGATACTAAGCAGTGGGACCTTTTTGGAGTAAGTAGATCACTGGGAACATACCCTGGAAGGGTCCCCAGTCTCTTTGTCATTCTTTTATTCTCTTTTTCCTTCCTGCCTGCCATGAGGTGAGCAGTTTTGCTCCACCATCTGCTCCTTATCATGATGTTCAACCTCACCAGCACTTAGGAACAATAGAGTCAAGTGACCATGGAATGAACCTTCTGAAACCATGACCCAAAATAAATCTTTCCTCCTTTAAGTTGATTTTCTCTGGTTTTTTGTAATTGTGATGCAAAGATGACTAACAAAATAGATATTTTATTGTTGCTATTGCTGTTGTTTTTACTTCAGCACTTTAAAGATGTCATCCCATTCCCTTTGGTTTCCATAGATTCTGATGAAAAATTTAATTTTAATGGTATTGAGAATCCCTTGGATACAATGAGTCATTTATTTCTCACTGCTTTTAAGATTGTCTCTTTGGTTTCAAGAGGTTGATTATAATGTGTGGGTCTGTGAATTTTTCTACTTGGGATTTGTTGAGCTTCTTAGATCCGTAGACTCATATCTTTCATCAAACTTGGCACGTTTTGCCTATTGTATCTGCAAATATTCTCTCTGTTTCTTTTTCTTTGTCTTCTTCTGAGATTTCTTTGATACATACATTGGTCTTCCTGACTGTGTCTCATACAGTTAGGTTCTGTTCACTTTTCGTTATTCTTTTTTTCTTGGCAATTTCAATTGCCCTAATTTTATATTCGCTGATCCTTTCTTCTGCCTAGTGAAATCTGCTGTTGAACATTGCTAGTTTATGTTTCATTTCACTTATAATACTTCTTAACTCCAGAATTTCTGGTTGGTTCTTTTTAGTAATATCTACCAGTGTCTGACTTATAATGACTCTATGTACAAAAGACAAAACAGTATTGTTAATGCTTCTTTGCTATTCATAGGGTTTTCAATGGCTGAGTGTTTTTTGGGAGTGGGTTGCCAGATCCTTCTCCCTAGCCTACAGCACCTAATATTCCCAGGTGGTCTCCCATCCAAGTACTAACTATGCTCAACCCTGCTTAGCTACCAAGATCTGATGGGATTGGATGCCTCAGTGATATAGTTGTAGGCAGCATGACATGGCCTTCCATCAAAGTTACTGTTCATGTTATTATCCTATTCATGGCCCTGGGCTCAATTTTCAAACTTGGTTAAAAATCTATCTTCTCACCCCTGTAGGCACAAATGATGCTGTTTTCTGTTACTACCAGTTCCCAGCCTATCTGAGCAGGTGTGAAGGTTATCACATCATGTCCTGGGGTTTCATTCCTGGTAAAAGTTTCTGAATCTGAGGCTCCTGTAGGTCTTCAATTGAGCCAAACACCAGCTCTCCATCTCCCAGAGTGCATCTCCCCTGCCTGCCTTTCCCAGGATCTCCACCAGCAATTTCTCCTCTCTTAAGCTGTTTTCTGTTCAGCCAACCACTCTTTGCCACTCCTCAGTATTTTGCCCTCATGTTATACAAAAAGGCACAATTGGGAGTGTTGTGGGAGAGGACTGAATTTTAAACAGTATCCCTTATTATTTCCCTCCAAGCTGTCTTTCTGTGCTCCTAATCTCTCTGAGTTCCTGTCTAGATCATCAAGTCTTTTTCTGGACTTAGAGTTTCTAAGTTCTGTGGGCCCTGATGGTATACAACAATACTACCCTGGTACCCAATCTCATAAGGTCTCGGAAGCTAAGCAGACCTGGTTAGTCTTTGGATGGGAGACCGCCTGTGAATACCAGGTGCTGCAGGCTTGGGAGAAAGACCTGGCAACCCACTCCCCAAACAATCTGCCATTGAAACCCCTATGAATAGCAGAGAAGCACTGACAATAGTGTCAGGTATGGCACAGTGTGTGGGGGGGTTTCATTCTGTTGTACATCAGGTCGCTATGAGTTGCACCCAACTCTACAGCACTAAACAACAACAACAATAACAAGAGCCCTGAAAGAAAGAGTAAAGGATGGAGGAATATGTTATAGACTTATAAGCATCAATGAGGAGTTGGGACAGAGTTTCCCATCCCTTGTCGCTCAAACTGGTGAGGAAATTCCTACTCAGAAAGGATTAAGAGCTTACATTTTGAAAATCCCTAAGAAAATATCCTTGCTCTCTCCTGGGTATAAAATAATACAAACCTCAGTTAGATATGAGATACTTAAGAGCCAAGTACTCAGTTTGTTCCAGGATAAGGTCAAGGTCTCAAGAAAGAAAGGTCATGTGTGTTCAGTGTACGGTGTCAGAGCAGGCTGGAAAGGATTCTGAAGCCACAGCTAGGGATGCCTCAGCAGTAGCCTGAGTGGAGGGAGCACCAACAACCAGATGGGACCAAAGACAGCTCCTCGGGGGCCACTTTGGGCAGTTAATGCAGACTTATAACTCTCAAGGTTACAGCTGAAGAAAGCAGGTTCAAACACAAGAAGAAAAAAGAAGGAAGATCAATTTGACTGAAATCGCACATGCACATTCACAGCAAAATGGTTAACGTGAACAAGAAGTGCTGAGAACTGGTGAAAAATGCCTTAGCTAACCCAGTCTACAGCTCAGAAGAGAAGACAAAATAAAGTTACAGAAAGACTATAAAATGTATTACCTTCTTGACATTGAGTAGCTACATAATCATCTACAGAAAGGCCAAGATCAATGACTATTGTTTACAGACTATAAATAGCCAGATGGCTAGCCACCAAGGCATGGGAGGAGCCTCCAAATCCCTGGGGAGCCTGAGAGGAGCAGCCCTAATCTCCCTCAGATCCTACACTAATCAGTCCCACTGGAGTAACTGGCCAGTTTCCTAGTTCTGAAAGTTGATGGAGAATAAGGAAGACAATGCACCTGGAGAGGGAAGGAAAATGTCCAGAATATCATGTGATAATGTCCTCATATGAATGAACACCTGGAAAAGTTGACTCTTGACCTGGTATCTTCTCAGGGACTGAAGGAAGAGCCAAGCACAGAAAGGAGGAGCTAGAGATTTCACTGGTCAATAAAGGTGGCACCCAAAGATCCAGTGTTGAATCAATAGCACAAACAGAAGAGATAAAGAATGGAGCTGGGAAATGAACCAGAATCTTAGAAAATGCATGGTGGAGCACACCAGAAGAGAGAAGTTGGTAAGAGCAGCAGGTGAGAAAAGCAAGGACTCAGATCAAAAACTAGCAAAAAAATAACTCCAGAAAGCCTGCACTTCCCATCAGGTTAACCTCTTTGAGACCAGCTTTGTCCATAGGGACAGATTTGGATAGGTGCCAACCTTATCCACATCTTTCTATTTCTCAATATTGCTCAAGCCATTTCAAAGAACTGCATAGAGGTTGTTTTCAGGGACACGTCAGGATCAAGCTATCTATGCAGATTGGACCAGAGTCAGAGATCTACTTAGGGGAATGTTGAGTTTAGTTGAATTAAGTTGAGTTGAGTTGTTACTGACTAATTGACATATTAAACAGTTTAATTAAATGTTTATTCCTAATTTGCAACTTTATTTTTGGAAACAAGAATTTTTTTTCATGACTCAAATGTTTTTTCAGACCTTTGAAAAGCTAAGAAAAGGATAGTGAAAAGAAATCCCCAGACAACAGCTGTGTAAGTGGCCTGGAGCAACCTATGCAGATGGAAGTCTAAGAGTGGAAGACTTCAGGAGAGAAGGTGCCAAGAACTGACAGAGTGCCTAATGGCTGGACTAAATTGAGAGAGACTTTCAGATTGCTCACAAGTACAGGAATCACCAGTCACAGCTCTATAGAAAGCTAATCAATTCTTGCAAATCAATAACTAATTCCTAGAAAATTTAACCATTGTACAGGTAATAAAATATAATCAAAGAGTACAAGTAGCTTCCACTGTGAATATTTATATAATCACAGTAGTATAAGAATGGAATACTGATTTAACCAAAAGTTATGATATAATTTTATTGAGATGGTGGGGAACGGAAGGTAGATACAGGGCAGAGTGTTTGAATATTAAAAGTCCACTTTCCATGTTGTTGCTGTTGTTGTTCACTGCCTTTGAGTCAGGTCTGTCTTATAGTGAGCCTACTACAAAACACTCCTTGACACTGTGCCAGGCACACAATCTTTCTTATGTTTAAGCCCATTGTTGCAGACACTGTGTCAATCCATCTAGCTCAGAGTCTTTCTTGTTTTCATTGACCTACCACTCTCAAACATGATGTCCTTCTCCAGGAATTGGTCTCTCCCAACAACATGTCCAAAATTTATAACACACAGTCTAACCATTTGTGCTTCATAGGTGCACTCTGGTTGCACTTCCTCTATTATGGATCTGTTGGTTCTTTTGCTGGTCCATGGTATATTCAGTATTCATCTCCAGAACCATAATTTAAAAGTATCAATTCTTCTTATGTCTCCTTTATTTGCTGTCCAGCTTGTACAAGCATATGATGCAGCAGAAAATACCATGGCATGAGTCAGGTGCACCTTTCAATGTGACATCTTCTCAACACTTTAAAGAGGTCATTTGCAACAGCTTTTCCAAATGCAATGCATCTTTTGATTTCTTGACTGCTGCTTCTGTGGGTGTTGATTGTAGAACAAAGTAAAGAAAAATTTTGGACAATCTCAATCTTTTCTCCATTTATCATGAAGTTCCTTATTGACCCAGTTGTAAGAATTTTGTTTTGTTGATGTTGAGGCAGAATCTATAGTGAAGACTGTGTTCTTTGATATTCATCAATAAATATTTCAAATTCTCTTCACATTCAGCGAGCAAAGTTGTGTCATCTGCATAATACAGATTGTTAATGAGTCTTTCTCCAATCATGATCCTGGGTTCTTCTCTATAAACTCCAGCTTCTCAAATTATTTGCTCAGCATAGAGATTAAAGAGGTATGGCGAAAGGATATAGCCCTGACGCACACCTCTCTCAACTTTAAACCAGGCAGTGTTTCCTTGTTCTATTCAAATAACGGCCTCCTGGTCCATGCACAGATTCCTCATGAGTACAATTAAGTGCTCTCTTAATACTGTTATTCACAATGTTATTCATAATTTACTATGATCCACACAGTCAAATGTATTTGCATAGTCAATATAACATAGATAGACATATTTCTGGTATTTTCTGCTTTCACCTAATATCCATCTGACATCAGCAATGATGTTCCTGGTCCCACACCCTCTTCTGAATTTTGCTTGATTTTCTGGCAGTTCTTTGTCAATATACTGCTACAGTCGCTTTTGAGTCATCTTTAGCAAAATTTCACTTGCATGTGATATTAATGATATCATTTGATAATGTCCACATTTGGTTTTATCCCCTTTCTTGGGAATAGGCACAAACATGGATCTCTTCTACTCAGTTGGCCAAATAACTCTTTTCCAAATTTCTTGGTATAAATAAATGAGCACCTCCAATGCTGTATATTTGTTATAACATCTCTATCAGTATTCCATGAATTTCTGGAGTCTTGTGTTTTGCCAAGGCCTTTAAGGCAGCTTCTACTTTGTCCTTCAGTACCATTGGTTCCTGCTCATATGCAACCTCATGAAATAGTTGGTCATCAACCATTTTTTTTGGTGGAATGATTTTGTATTCCTGCCATCTTGTTTTAATGTTCCTTGTGTTGTTTAATATTTTCCTCATAGAATCCTTCACTATTGCCACTTGAGGCTTGAATGTTTTTTCAATTCTTTAACCTTGAGGAAAATAGATTTTGTTCTTTCCTTTGGTGTTCTATCTCCAGTTTTTACATGTCATTATAATATTTGATTTTGTCTTCTTGAGCTGCCCTTTGAAATCTTCTGTTTAGTTTCTTAACTTCATCATGTCTTCCTAGCTGCTTGACATTCAAGAGCAAGTTTCAGAGTTCCTATTGACATGTCATCTGGTCTTTTCTTTTTTTTTTTTTTTCTGTCTTTTTGGTAACTTTTTGCTTTCCTCATGAATGATGTCTTAAGAAATAAATATATGCCAGATAAAATTAAATAAAGAGATGCTGAGTTAAAGATATTGTTTTTTGCAATGGGGATGCTAACATCAGAAGAAACTTAGGAACTGAGTTTGCTAAGTACTGGCTACTATCTAATGTGTGAATAAGAGAGAAAAAGAGGGATCTGTGTGTGGGTTACCAAAACTTGGCCATGTTATAGAAGCCACAGTAGCTAAGCCCCAGGCTCTAGCCGGTTTTCCTTTCAACAGCTTCCTCCTTGGCTAGTCTCCCAGAATATCCATCATAAGTATTTTTCTTTACAGAAGACTTACAGAAGACTTTTACACTGGATATTTAGAAGATCAAAGGGAAGATTTCAGTGGAAGCCACACAGAGGCAAGTATCTTCTTCATGCTTCCATCCTCTGCCTACCTCCAATGACAGACAAGGGGACAAGGACACTCAGGGACCCTGACTGATGGAACAATGTGGTGTCACCACATTGATTGCTGAGGTGTGTCTCCAACTTCCCTGACAGTCTAGGTGCTGAGGCATACTTTCCACTGAGGAGCACTCATGGCTGAGACACACCTTGAGATATTGCTCCTCTGCCTGCACTCTGAGTAAACTGCATGGTAAACCATCCACATACAGATTTCTATCTCAGAGCCTGTTTCCAGGGAAACCCACGTAAGACAGGTACCTTCCAAGTCACCCTCATTCAATACACTAGAAAAGGGAAAGGGCACAGAGGAGCCTTGTGAGAGGGGCTGAATACTAAAGGTGACACACGGGTGTCCATTGGTTAGAACCCAATCATGTAACTACATCTCATGTCTACTGAAGTGGGGAGAGGTGGTCTAGCAGTGTTCCCTGCAACCTGGTGAATATTTAGCTGTCTCTGACAATGCTATTCCCTGTGTGTGCATGAGCATGCACACACACATGCATGCACACAGAAAGAGACACCAGAGTGTAATCTTGTAACATAATTAGAAATACATATGTGGTCTTCATCCCTGTTCTTTGGCACAGAGCTCCTAAAACTTTTGGAATTTCCTGAGTGATAGGAATGCCAGGAGCATCTTATGAAATTCATAATAAGCCCTTTTCAATCTCAACTGAGTTTGTATTAACAAAGTGACTCCTGGAGGATGGGACTGGTGGCCACAGGATCCAACTGTGTGATTGTTGGGTGGGAACATTAGACCCCAACTTCTATGAGTGAGAAGGGTCTGCAGATTGAGTTCAACCACATGAGCAGTGATTTAACCAATCACACATATATAACGGACCTCCAACAAGCTGTAAACAATGGTGTCTAGAAGGCTGTCAGGGGTGCACATGGAGGTGCCAGGAGAGTGGCAGCAGGAGAGGCCTCAAGACTCCTCTCCATGCCAGGCCCTACACTCTGCCTCTTGGCTGTCCCCTGAACTATATTCTTTATTATAATCTGGAATTTTTCTGCACAGCAAAGGAAATAATCAGTAGAGAGAAAAGACAACTTACAGAATTGGAGAAAATTTTGCAAACCATCCATCTCATAAGGGGTTAATATCCACAATGTATAAAAAACTCAAAGAAATGAATAATGAACAAATTGTTGTTGTTGTTGTTAGGTGCCATCGAGTGGTGTCAGACTTATAGCAACCCTCATAGGGCTTTCACTGGCTGATTGTTTCAGGATTGCCACAGGAATGGATTGCCATGTCCTCCCATTTTTTGCAGTGCTGGGAACCGAACCTGAGACCTCAGAGACTAGAGAGCAGGGCTCTACCAACTGAGCTAAGTCCCAGCCAAAATGAGCAAATAAAAAACTTGATTTATAAGTGGGCCAAAGGTCTGATTAGACATTTCTCAAAAGAAAACATACAAATCATCAATAGGTGTATATCAACAAGTTTTTCTGTTTTCTTTGACCAAAGTACCTGACAGAGGCAACTTAAGGGAGAAAGGATTTATTTTAGGTCATGGTTTCAGAAGATCTCAGCCCACAGTGGTGGAGAAGGTGGTCTGAGGAGCAGGGAGCAGAGCCTGTGGCAAAAGAAAGCTCTTCACATCATGGAGGACAAGGACAGAGAGGCCAACAGGAACTGGGAGACCAGGGAAAACCTCTGAAGTCCCAGCCCCAGTGACCTACTTCTGCCAGCTGAATTCTACCTCCGAATTTTCCATAGCTGCCCTTTTGTTTTCATCGCCACGTACTGGGGACCAACCATTCAAACAGGAGCCTCAGGGGCTGTTTTATATTCAAATCATAACAATGTGTATGAAAAATGTTCAACACCACTAATCATCAGGGGAATGAAAACTAAGGCCACAGTGACTATCATCACATAACATCATGATAATGATTAACAGAAAGACAAAAAATACCATGTCAAGGCTGAGGAAAAAAGTAACCCTGTACATTGTTGATGAGAGTGTATATTAGTACAGCCATGATGGAAAAAAATATGGAGGTTCTTCAAAAAACTAAAAATAGAACTACCATATGATTTAATTGTCTCACTACTGGATACATATCCAATGGAAATGAAATCAATATGTCAAAGAGACATCTGCACTCCTGTGTTTATTGCAGCACTAGTCATAATAGCCAAGATATGGAAACCACCTAAGTGTCTATAAAGGGATGAATGGATAGGGAAAATGTGGTATATACACCTACAGAATAATACACAGCCTTTAAAAAAGAAAGGAATCCTCCCATTTGTAATAATATGGATGAAACCGGGAGACACTATACTAAATGAAATAAGCTAGGGACAGAGAGATAAATACTGCATATCCTAACTTATGTATGGAATCTAAAAAAAGTCAACACCATAGAAATAGAATATTGTCTGGTGATTACAAGGACTAGAGTGGAAAGGGGAAAATGGGGAGATGGTGACAAAACAATACAAAATTTCAATCAGAAAGGAGAGAAAAAAGAAAAGTAAATAAATTGCATGAGACTCAAAAAATAAAACAGAAACGAGTAATAGCAAGTAAATCACTTTTTTGAGTTCTGTGAGCCATAATAGCAAATTACCAAACATGAGAAAGGGGCTGTGGGAAACTCTAAGGCCTGTATTTGCATTTGGCACTTGAGATGGGGAGAGGGCAATTTGTGAGACTGAGCCCTCAAAGTATAGAGTCCTTTCTAAGCCTGAGCAGGTAGTGTCAGAATTGGATGGAATAGTTGGATCTCCAGTTCGTATCCAGAGAGCTGGAGAATCGGTTCTGGACATGGAAAAGGCCTACACTTTTGGACTCCTAAGCAATGGGAGTGAAGAACAGATAAAACGCACCTGGGAAACTAAAGTGTGGGGCCCTGGGGCCCGTGGCTGAGTGGGAGAAGAGACACTGAGCCCAGAGCAGAACACCCGCAGCCTGCTGCAACACACCTCACCTAAGGGTGCTTGTCTTCGCCTGTTCACTTAAGTCACTGATGTCACCTAGGCCTTTGAAGGAAGTGAGATTTTCTGGAAGGAGATGTGAGGAAGTGAACTCTGAAGCCCATGACAGGCTTAACGGACTTGACAGAAATAACAGTGTCTCTCACAGCCAAAGGGAAGTTGTGGCCCCGTGGTTCTGAGTCTGACTGGGCTGTGTAGCTCCTAAGCTGGCTACATGAAGGAAGAAGGCTTTGCCAATAGCGCCCAGCCCCTGGGGCAGGGCCAGCCCTGGAGGCACGCACAGGCCCACCCAGGAGGCTGCTAGAAAGAGGCCCAGGATGGTCCTGCCAGGAATGTTCATGGACTTGAGGGCCCAGAAAGTTCCACCCCATAATTAGAGAATTTTGCTGTTGTTATTTCTTTGATCACTAACATAAGACAGCTGGAAATCTTTCACAGAGATGCCCTGAGCCCTGGTGAATGCCCTGCTTCAGGAAGAGAGGGCAGATGAGCTTGGTGTCCTATTCTTCCCCTCCCTGAGCAGAGGCCACATGTGCTCTCAGACACGTGCCACCCCACGGGCTCCGTCCCACTGAAGGCAGCCTCTCACTGCCCACCCCATGGCTGAGGGCAGGCCGGCAGGGGCCCTCCAGGGGTACCTATATCCCCAGTGACGCTGCTCCTCCATCACGTAGCAGGGAAGTCATTTCAGAGCTGAGACTCCTCCCATCCCTGCCCTGCGACATGGGCCAGTGTCTCTGGGGCACAGAGCCAATGAGAGTTTTCCTTTTCTTCTGCCCACCTGACTCCTGGCCCTCCTAGGGGCGGCCATAGCTTTCCTGCATGGTTTTTTTTGCCTGCCCTGGCCCTGCCGTGGGCTGGAGGCAGAGGGCTCAGCCCTGGCTCCCCCTACCTTTTGCTGCTGTGGCCTGTTTCCCTCCCTTTGCCCTCTGTGCACCTGTGCCAGCCCTCCGCAGCCCCCTAGGGCCGCCCTGCTGTGGCACCTTGTCACCCTGATGCGTGCAATGGGCAGGTGCTACCCTGCGGGCATGTTCTCCTCCCGCCTGTCTTCTTCACTGCCCGCATGAGGCAGGGCCGCCAAGGCCACCTAGCTCTGGCATCAGCCTGGTTCCTTCCCGCCTGCCCCAGAGCTGGATGCGAGAACGTGCTGACTTTTCCTAGAGCCGGTGCCACTCTGCACTCACCTGATGGTTCCCAAAGCCTGCGCTGGCCTGGCTGCTATGATGGGGAACTCAGGGGCCGGCAGCTTAACTTTCAGTGCAGTGGACCCCTTGGCGAGGGCAGCAGGCCCTGGCTTCCTGCAGGCGGAGGGAGGAAGCCAGCCCCAACTGGTTCATGAAGAGAATTTCTAGCCCCAGAGCAGAACCAGGTAGAGTTCAGTCCTCCAGAGCACATGCCCCAAATGCCCTTTCCCTCAGAAGCTGAATTAGCATCTTTTTTTTTTTTCTTGCTACTTTAAGGTTTTTACCTGCTTGCCCTCTAGTCTCCCTCACCCAACACCAGGCAGGCGGACTTCCTGACTAACAGCAGGGTTCATAAGTGTGCTGATCAGAAAGGACACCAGAGCCACCCTAAAGGCCCTCACCAGCTAAAGATGGGTGAGTTGGAGCCTCAGAAAAGAATAAGATCTTTAACAGAGTCAAACACTGTCAATATATAAAAGTCCATGAGTTTAAAAACATTCGCAACTAAATGTAGGGGATACGAGAACTCTGCTATTGTTGCAATTTTTCTGTAAATCTAAAACTATTCTTAAATAGAAACTATATTAGAAAAAGAAGTCAGTCACAAAAGGCCACATGTTATATGATTGTGTTTATATGAAATGTATAGATTAGGCAAATCCACACAGCCAGAAAGTAGATCAGTAGTTGTTAGTGGCTAAGAAAAGGGGGGAATGGGGAATAAATACTTAGTCAGGGTGAGGTTTCCTTTTGGGGTGATAAAATTCTGGAACGAAATAGTGGTGCACAACATTGGGAATGCGCTTGCTCCCACTGAATTTTACACTTTAAGATTGTACAATGGTAACATTTATGCGGTGTGCACTTACCACAATAAAAAGTGGAAAAAAACTTGAATGCATACATTGTGGCAAAATGTAAAATTATAGTAAGTATTCACCTTCAGGATAGTAGATATTTCTGGGAAGAAATACAAGAAAGAGGGGTATTAGATTCATGCTTTATTTAGTCATTTAGACATGCAAGAAATGTTTACTAAATACCTGGTATATGCCAGTCACTATTCTAGGGGACAGAAAACATGGGTAGAGCTGGGTGTGGTGACTCATACCTGTAATCCCAGTGACCCAGGAGGTGGAGGCAGCAGGATCACAAGTCTGAGGCCAGAGGCAACCTGTGTAACTTAGCAAGACCATGACTCAAAATAAAAAATAAAAAATGGGCTTGGGGAGCAGCCCGGTGGTGAAGGGCTTGCAAAGTATGTACAAGGCCCTCAGTTCAACCCCCTAGTACTGAAGAAAGGGGAAAAAAAGGTTACATATGTACCTGAGCCAATACCTTGTTATGTGTACCTTAATGGCTGGTATCTATGTAGCTAGTATTTTTACTGTAAACACTGTGATAAGTGATGTTATAAGACTGTCTCATCTAAGTGTTGTGAACTTTGTGAACTAATTTTTAATCCTATTCAACAGACCTAAGAGACTTGCAGAGATTATGTGATTTTTCCAAAGTCACATAACTAACAAGTAAGGGTTTTGATGCAGAGAATCCAATGCACTAGGTGTTTACATAAGAATGTTTTTAGCACCAGGCAGGGTGGGGCACACCTGTAATCCCAGGACTCAGGAGGCAGAGGCAGGAAGATGGCAAGTTTGAGACCAGAGGCAGTCTGCATAATTTAGCAAGACCCTGTCTCAAAAAATAAAAAATGGGTTGGGGGTACAGCTCAGTGGTCCAACACTTGCAAAGAATGCAAGTGCAAGACCCAAGGTTCAACTCCCAGTACCACAAGAATAAATAAATAAACAAATAGATACATAAATAATTTTTTAAAAAAGAATGTTTTTAGCAAGATATACCTGTTCTGTGAGATCACTTATTACAAACAAATTGAAGATTCTGGATTTAAGGACAGCAGCTAACTAAAGAATGAGATGGCCATGTAGGCTCTCAGCCTGACTGAATAGTGACATATAATCACTAAGCACAAAATCTGAGTGTTTTTCTTTGTATTAATTTGTGTTGCACACACCCTTAGACTTCATCTGTTATTCTGTGATGTGTTCCAGTGAAGAGAAAGGAACATTTTCTTGTTTTCTTTTTTTTTTTTTTTTTTTTTTGAAGCTGTGCCTGATGGGTCAGATTTTTTAAGAGAATGATGTTGCAACATTGTCTTTTAGTGTACCCTTACTTGCAACCTTCCTCTAATAGTAAATTCTGATGTTGGTTAAGACTTATGAAAATCTGAGTTAATAATGATATTTACAAAAAATAACCTAATTAATTCCCATAGGAGGTTTCTAGGAATCAACTTATATTTCAAAAAAAAAAAATGATGAAGGGAAAGCATCGAGTGTTTTTCTGCCTTTCATGCAAAAACTACATTTCAAGGTAATATGTGATAAGGGAAATCTTGTTCACTAAAAAACTCCAGGGTCGCTATGAGTCGGATACCGACTTGACGGCACCTAACAACAAAAAACTCCAGCTGGTAAATGCACAAGGACTGAGAGAATTCCAAAGACACTGTGTTGCAAACCGCAACAAAATAATGGATGCAGGTGATGATTGTCAATGGGTGTTGGCAGCATAAGGAAAAAAGCTGGTACGGAACATTGTCAGAGATGGTTCAGGCAGTGACACTGAGCTCCCACTGTCATTAGTAAACGAAGAATGACCAGACACCATGTGCCCCTGATGTGGTGCAACAGGTAATACCCACTGCCTCATCCTCACCTTGCCAAAGAGTGTGCACCTGAGCTCGATATGACCCCTGGATCTGCCTGAACATTTGCAAGAGATGTGGGTACAGCAAGGGCATCCTAAAGAATGCCTAAGTAGAGCAGTATGCTCTGAAACCCTGCAGGACAAATGACCAATTTTCTTAAGCAAAACAAAAAGGCAGAAAGAAGAACAGAGGGGATGAAAAGAGGTGTTAGAGGTAAATCACCACAATCCAACAGGGGGCGCCTGTTTGGATTCTGTTTCAAACTGATGAACTATGAAAAGACACTTTTGAGACAACCAAGGGGAATGAGAACACATTCTGCAACTAAAGAAAAATGATTTTTTTGGTTAGTTTATTTCAGTATTGTAGCTCTACTGAAAATACAGTCTACAGCTACATATGGAAGTAGTTATTGTTGAAGTAACATTACATGGAATTTGCATTAAAATACTTAAAAGAACAGATCAAAAGAGATTTGTTGTGTGTAATTTGTACATGAGGATTACAGGCTCTCTCTTCTTCATGTTTGAAATTTTCCATAATGAAAGATTAAAGTTCTACTTCAAGTGTAGAAATAGTGAGTGATGGAATAATAAAATGTGTGAAGTACTGTCCTTTGCAGTTGCAGACATTCCAGTACCTCTTGGCTCTCCCAGAAACTCACTCCAGAGACTGAGCCCAATGATCAACTCCAGCTCCACAGGGCACTGTGGTCAGGTGGGGTGGTCACCCCCAGGCGACTCTCATATGACAGGACCTGATTGGCTTCTCTGTATTTTCCATAGAGATCACAACTTTGCATGTCCACAGAGGGGTGTTGAGAGCGATCACCTGTATTATCGATAGCACAAGGGGACTGAGTAGCTTGAGATGCACCAAATAATGAATGAGGCAGAATGGCATGAGTGATACAAGGAAAGTTCAGGTGAGAAAGTGTGGAAAGATTGTGTTGATCTGGAACTGAGCTGGCTGGAAAACATGGATGAGATAGGATGATTTGGACGGGATAGGTCAGAACAGAATGAAATGATAATTTAGGCTTTACCATGAAAGTGGCAAGCAACAACCAAAAAATATGGAAGGATGATAAAGTAATAGGAATCTCAGAAGGTGTGAATACATGTGGTGGTGGTGTTAGCTGCCTTCGAGTTGTTCTGACTCATAGTGACCCCATGTACAACAGAACGAAACACTCCCCCACACTGTGCCATGCCAGGCACTATGTCAGTGCTTCTCTGCTGTTCATAGGGGTTTTGATGGCTGATTATTCGGGAATTGTTTCAGGAGTGGGATGCCAGGTTCTTCTCACATTTTTGTGGTGATGGGGATCAAACCTAAGGCCTCTGAGAGCATGGAGCAGCATACTACCAATTGAACTAAACCCCGGCTGTGAGTGCATGTGGAAGTGCCCAAAGAACTTACTGAGAAGCAGTGAGAAATATCACAAGACCAAAAATTGCCTTGTTCCCTATGACACTAAGGCACCTTCCTGCACCTCTCTGGGCCTCAGTTTCCCCACTATAAAGTGCTGCTATTAGGATCTCTCTTGCAAAATTTTAGTGAGGATTAAACAAAACAAAATGCTAGGACATAGTAGGTGTTCATTAAACAGTGGGTGTCATAATTATCACCCTTCTTACCACATCTTCTGCAGAGAACCCGCTAGGCCTGGAAGACACAGACACTGTCTGGGTCTTGACTGAGTCTACAGAAGTGACAGCTGCTGCCCCTGGCTCCCAAAACCACCTTGCTGGGCTGACTGAACAGAGCAAATGAGAGGCTGCATGTGCTTCTGGGCCGTCTGAGGATCGCTCTCCTCTGGCACACAGCTCTCAGGAAAGGCCATGCCAGCCCCTCTCACATGTGTCTACTGAAGGAGCTGGAAAGGGTCCCAGCACTGAGAATGAATAGCCAGGAGTGGGACTGGCGGGGGGAGGGAGGGGGAGACTATGGGACTGTCCATCACCCCGAGCCCTTTGTCCCAGCACACACTAGGCTTGCTTCTCTCTAAGGGCCAACCCTGCAAGGACAGAGTGAAGCCTGGCAAAGGGATTTTTGGCTCAGCGCAGTCTGGGGTGACCTGGGAAGACAAGACTGCAACAAGCCAAGACTGGGCAGAAATCTCCCTACAAGAAAGGCCTCCATTCACCTCCTGGTCTAAGGGGCAATCACAGCAGGGCACCTTCTTAGAGTGGCAATATCCTACAGAGGAGGTGCTGGGGCCACCCAGACAGGCCCTGAGGAGTCAGGTGGAGAAGAGGCCCTGGTGGCTGTGCACACTGAAGGAGAGGGAGGTGGGGTCTGCAGAGCAGCGTGGACCAAGAGGAGCCCAGGGCTATCAGACATGGGCAGGGACAGGTGTGAAGGGCATCAAGAACAGAACTGGCTAGGGAGGTGCTTCCACATCCTCCGAGGGCTGTGAGGTGCTTCCACATCCTCCGAGGGCTGTGATGAGGCTGACGCCAGCCACCTGTGTCGACTTCCGGTGAAGTCTCCATCCTCCCAACCCCTGCCGAGCCGATAGAGCTTTCTGTGGCATGCAGAGTGGAGGCGTTTCCTCTCTGGCCACAGCAGGGCCGTGCAGAGGTGGCCTATAAGGCTAAGGGGCCCTAGCAAATTGGGGCTGAGAGAAGATGAGATGCAGGGAAATCCAGAAGTCCTGAAGAGTCCTAGGGTTGAGGGACTGAGGAATCCTATGTTGACCTCAAGGACAGAAAGAACCTTGCAGACACCTGGGCAGCCCATAGCATTGTGTCATGCCCTGTAGGGACCACAGGTGGTGGAAACTGGACAGCCATCTCAATTCAACACGGATTTGTATCCCGAGATGGCCCTGGTAGGCACGAGGGGAGCCAAGGTCACTTGACTTCCAAACTCCTAGACATAGGGCCCGCCTGCAGCTGTACCCCTGTGGTGTCCAAACCCATCAGATCTTGGAAGCAAAGCTGGGTCAGGACTGCTTAGTACTCGGATAGGAGACAACCTGGGAATACCAGGTGCTGTAGGCTTGGTAGAAGGACCCAGCAACTGACTCCCATAAAACAATCAGCCACTGAAAAACCCACAAATAGCAGAGAAGCACCAGTAATATTGTTTCACCTGTTGTACATAGTGTCCTTATGAGTTGGACACTGACTCTACAGCACCTAACAACAACAAGTAAGAGAGCCCAGGGCCTCTGGTCAGTGCTAAAGTCATCCTTGACCTCAAGGACAAGTTCCCACACCCAGGAAGAAGGAAAGGGGTCCTGAGAGCCAGAAAGAACAGGTAGGACATGCACTTACTGTCCCTCACTCCACTATGGGATGCATCACTAGCCCCATCTTACAGGCAGGGCAGCAGAGGTCAGCCACAGAATGTACATCTGTCCAGCTGCACAGCCTGTACCTCCTCCTACAGAAGCCAGCACCCACCACTACAATTGCAGCTCCCTTTGACCAGGAAGGGTGACACAGAGCTCCAGACACACTCTCTCCTCCTTCCCCACCTACGCCTACTCCCCACCTTCCCTCCTAAGCCTGCACCCCTCACTCCACCCCAATCCAGCTTCGCCCAGCTGCTCTGGAGAAGGGAGTTGCTTGGGAGCTATGTGGAGGGCATAGTCTTGGGGCTCACACCCCCCAGCCCCAAATGGGGGCTCCAGAGACTCTAGCACATGACTCTGCTCTGGACACGGGACCCAGCCTTGGTTCTACACTGTGCTGGATGGTGGACACCAGAGGGAGAAGTCAAGTGAAGCCAGGAGAACGGGGCCCTGCCTGGAGCAGAAACAGCGTGGGGCAGGAGGAGAGGACCTGGGACCAAGGGATAGCGCACAGCAGGAGCGTGGTGGAGAAGCACAAGCTGGTGTCTGGTGTGGAGAAGAAGGGGCCCCTCCAGCAGGGAAAGGGAAGCAGAGCGGGATGGCGGCCTGCGGCTCTCCAGCGACACTGCACCCCCACAAACCCCCGCCAAAAGTCAACACCTTCCCCCCCCCCAAACACACACACACATACACACACTCACACACACACACAGCTCGGGAAAACAGGTGAGAGCTGTCAGCGTCTGGTTAGAGCAGAATAGCAAGCAAAGATGCATCAAAGAGGGCAGGAAGAACAGTTTTGTGGTATCTGTCACCTGGTCCCCAACTCCACCCGGAGAAAGATACTATCTGCTCCAAGGAAAACTGGGACTTTGCTTGGCATCCCGGATCCTGGCCTGCGGAAGTAAACCCCACCCTTGGCCAGACTCCTCGGGGCCCTGGCTCCAGGCTGGTCCACAAACTAGGCATCCAGACCCGCCTCTCTGGTGCCAGGCAGGAACTTGTGACCCCTGTGCGTTGGACTCAAGTTCTGGCGCACGTCGCCGCCCGCTGAGCACAGCGGCCATGGGGTCTGAATAACCCACGGAGCCGGGCAGACATTAGCAGCCGCGGGCTCCAGCCCCGGGCCTCGCGGCAGCAGAGATCCTGAGCTCAGCGCGCCCCCTAGTGCCGCGATGGCTGCAGCAATCGCCGACTTAGGGGCGTCCTGAACCACCTGCCCAGATTCTCAGGGCGTTCTCAGACAAGGCGGAACTGCGAAGATTGGCCAGTGAAGCTGGCCCCAGGTCTTAGCTATGAGACCTCAGGCAAGCAACTGAGATCCTGTGTGCCTCCCTGGGCTTCTTCACCTGTAAAGTGAAGACCGTCGTGCCCTTTTCCCAGCATTAGGAACTATGAGTGCATGAAACGCACCTCGTGCTGAGTCCACACAGGCCAGCGAGCGCTCGTGGCATAAATGGACTAGCCATTGAATGAGTGACTCGGCTCTGAGGACAGTTCACCTCCCCTCCCCCGCCCCCATGGCCTGCTGCCTTGGACACTGGGCCCTGGGAGCTCCGAGCTGCCATTCCTCACAGCGTCGCGCGCTGGCTGACTTAGCCTGAGGCTGGATTTATGTCTCCCTCCATCCAGAGGATTCTCCCGGAGACATGGGCTTCGGAGCACTTCAGCCAGACACTGTCTTAAATCTATGCTGCCAGACTTCATTAGGGCTCGGGTTTGCCAGAACCGTTACAGGTGGGGGCAGAAAGAAGCAGTGCTTTGGAAATGGAGTGTGAAATAAGGTAAAGAAAAGTTTAATGGAGCTAGAATCAAGTCTTCAAAGCACCTTATTCACAGGAGTTTTATTCCTTGTCACACTCCTGATTAAATGCCTATCAGCACCGAGGTCTCCCCGTTGTCCACCATCCACCCCAAAGCCCTGCGTCAGATGGGTGCAGAACTCCAGGGCCCTCTCCTGGGGGTGTCCCCTTCCATCTGGGGCTGCTGGCTGACCCAGAAAGAAGGACACTGAGCAGGTCACCAAGGACACTGAGAAGGTCTCAAGAAGCAGAGAGAAACCCCAAACCAAATCCCAGCACACCAGTCCTCCACCCCAGAGGTGAGGGCAAGCTCAGTCTGAAGGGGTCAGCAGAGGTACAGGATCCTAACGGAGCCTTAGGAACAAGGAGCTGGGTGAGGGATGCTTCAGTTCTCCGTCAGGAGGAAGACATGCACCCCAGCATGGCACATGTCCTCCCCACAGCACGTCAGATCGTGACCTTCCCTTGGCCAGGTGCCCTACTCCAAGGACCCCTCCACAGCCCACACCAATCTAGAAAAAGCTCACCGCCCCTCCTGGAGCAGACCCTCCTTGCCTAGAAACTGTTCACAGTGCCCCATATCCACCTGCTCCCAGTGAGGTCAGGGCCTGTGGACTCTGTCCCTCCAGGTGATGGCTGCTCACTGGGCCAATGTCTATGCACTGTGAAGTTTGGTAAGTGATTAGCCTCCTCTATCATAGCCACCTCTGCTGCTCTGGCCAAATGAAGGCTCAAAACTGTAGGATGAGGACTCCCCACAGGACACTGCCCATTCTGGGCCCTGTTGACGGGGACAGCCAGCTGGTGTGGCAGATCTGCTGACTCTGGATGGCACAGAGACTCGTGAGGTCACTAGGTTGATCTTCTAAAAGCAGAGGGTGAGTACCATGAGATCAGAGAGGAAAACAGCTCCAGGCTAGGGAGAAGGTGACCTTGGTGGGAAAGGGTGGTGACAGATGGAGGGTGTAGACAATCTGAAGGCCTCTAGGGTTGGCAAGCAGCACAGAGCTACCCAGACCATTTTTCTGCCAGTGCTCAGGGAGGTCCCAGCTCAGCCCCAAGCTCCCTGATCAGGCCTCACCTTCCATCCCTTTGCTTTGCTGCACTAGCACAGGACAGGTTCATGTGCACAGAAGGACTCCTAGCAGGCATAGGAGCAGTAGGAGACCTTGGGACCTGCCTCATGCGGATTACCCACCAGCCAGTCGCCTCAGGCACTCAGGCCTTTTATGATCTTCTCAACTGCTACCATCAAAGCAGAGGTCAGGCCTATCACAGGGTGGCTCGGCTATAAGGCGTCTTAAAGACCCTAAGTCTCGGGATACTGTTATTCTAAAAAACTCCTGCCTGGTAATAATCACAATCTGAATGCTTACATATCGCATCCCATATCACACATGTTTTGTGTACCTTAACTCTTGAAGTAGGTTCTTTTGCTAAGTAGAAAAAACAGACAAGGACACTGAGCCACAGAAAGACTAAGTAACGTACCCAATTTTGCACAGCTCTGATGTAGCAGAGCCAGGATCTGAACCCAGGCAGAAGGGCTCTAGGATCCGTTCTCTTAATTCCAGACCATATCATCTAATACTTTCCCTGATAACTGGCCATTCTTGTTGTTGTTAGGTGCCATTGAGTCAGATCTGACTCATAGCAACACTGTGTACAACAGAATGAAACATTGTGCTGTGCACACAATCTTTTTTATGCTTAAGCCCATTGTTGCAGCCATTGCGTCAATCCATCTAGTTAAGGGTCTTCCTTTTTTCATTGATCTGCCACTCTCCCAGACATGATGTCCTTCTCCAGGGACCAGTCCCTCCTGACAGCATTGCCTGGGAGCACAGTGGTGGTGGATCGCAGGTGAAGGATATGGAGATACTTAAGTCAAATGCCTCTGAGGATCATTCCTTCCTAGAGGCTCTGCAGGGCCTCTTAACTCAAAAAGACTCCATATGAACACCTCTCAGGCAGAGCCTGGAGGATACTGCTGGGCCCCAGCCTCTCCTGCCACCTCCCCACAACTCGGACTGTGACCTCCCGTGTGTTCAAGGAGATGCGCATCCCTTTTAAGATGTAGCAAAGACTTAAAATTGCTGTCCACAGCCCTGCATTCTGATCCTGGTTCCACCCTTTGCCAGCCTGCCGTGAGCCAGACCACGCTGAGGGCTCCACACAGGGCCTCATTTAGCCCCAGGATCCGTCACTCAATCCAGGAAACAGAAATGACTAAAGGATGCAACCAGCACAGGAGAAGCTAGGATGGGCAGTGAGGCCTCCATGGATCCCACAGCCACACTCTCTCAGCCACACAAAGGGCGTTACAGTCACTGCTGCACCTTCCAGAATGTTCTCACATTCCTATCCCATTTGGGTCCGCTACTCTCCTGAGTTACTTCTCTTCTCCCTCAGTAGCAAAGCAATGAGATCCAATGTCAACTTCCTTGATCCAGCATCTTATAATCATTATATTACACCAAGGTGAACAAGCCCACCATTTGCATCTTCATGTTACAAACTAGGGAGCTGAAGGATAGAAAACTTCCCACAGCTGAGATAATATCATTACTCAAACTAGACTCCTGGTCTCTCACACTGTCTAATGCAGTGCTCTTCTGCACCTTCATTCACTGTTTCACTCATGACATACTTTTTTAAAGGTCTCCTTCAAAGCCCTCTCCCAAAAATCAATCTGCCATTGAAAGCCCTATGAACAGCAGAGAAGCACTGACCATAGTGTTTCCCTTGTTGCACAGAGGGTCGCTATGAGTAGGATACCGACTTGACGGCACCTAACAACAACAACAATCAAAGCCCTCAGGACTGAGGGCTCAGCCCTGGGAAGATGGTAGAAAATGAGAGAGATAGAATCCCTACCCCAAAGCAGTTGCAAGACACAGTGCCAGGCAAGTAAGGGTAGCCCCTAAAAACCTGGCAGTCCTGGGCCCAGGAGCGGGTACAGGCCAACACTTACCTTCAAGTAAGTGGCTTTTCCAGGTCTCCAGCAGCAAGCGCCGGCTCGCAAAGCTCACTGAAAGATCCACTTGTCCTCGGAACATGAACTTCTTATTTCCTTGACTGCATCTTTCTGTTTTATCTTCACAACCACCCTCATATTAATCTATATACCAAAGGACAGAGAAAAATGGCACACTTTTAATAAAGAAGAAGAAGATGAGGACAAAGAAGGCACAAAGTAGCTTACTAAATTTCTAGCTGACATTTAAAGCTACTCATGTGATTCCAATTCATTTACTTCTCTTGAAGTTAGGTGACAAGAACATATATTTCCCTGGAAATGTAGCACAGTAAAGCCACTGTAAATAAGGGTCTGAAAGATTGCACTTTTATTTACACAGTGATTTATGAGATTCCCAATTTTCTCTAGCTCACTGAATCCTGGGCTCTGGACAGGGTCACCCATGCAGACACTCTGGACTCCAACAGCATGATGTGAACGACAAAACTTCTGTCCCCAGGTCCAGCCCTGCAACCCCATCTGCTCTGAGCTTCTCAGACTGCCAGATCCAGCACAGTACCAGCAGAAGCATCGTTTCTCTGTGCCACCAACCTCTTGCTGGGGAATGGTACCAGTATCTGCTGAGACCCCACCCAGAAGCTTGGGAGTCATCAGAGAGGTTGTCACCTTCTCACCCACCCTCTTCCTCCTCCTATTGACCATCCATCCCCCAAACCTCTGGCTCAGGCTCCTTCAAATGCACTCCCTGCTCTCCAGCCACCTCCTCGCTGAGCACCCCCAGCTCAGGCTGGCCCCCACCAATCCTTTCTATTAAGTCAACAGTAATTTTTTTAAAAACACCATCTGATTATAAATGCCAAGTTCCTCACCCCATCTTAATGCTCCACTTTTTCACTGACATTTGTGCATGGCTTCCAAAACTCCTTGTTCCCTCTTTGCTTTTGTGCTGTGTGTGTACTCCTTCTCTGTAGGACATACTTTTCCCACATTCTTTGCCTAATAAGGACTATTCAAATATCAAAGCTCAGTGCAGGCATCACCTCTTCCTGGAAGCCTTCCAAGACCTCCTGTCTGGGATTGGTTAGGCACTTCTGAACTTCAACTATGATAATTCTACTATAAGAGTCCTAAATGCTATAACAGAATTAGCTGGCAACCTGGTTCTCTGCCATCTAAACTGTGAGGTTCCTAAAGGAAGGAATCATCACAAAAAAATTGTACCTTTAAAAGCTATGCATAATCGGGCTGGGATTTAGCTCAGTTGGTAGAGTGCTGCACTGCTGTCTCTGGGGACCTGAGTTCAATTCCCAGCACTGCAAAAATGGGAGAAGGGCCTGGCAATCTACTCCCAAGGCAATCCTGAAACAGTCAGCCGTTGAAAAGCCTACGAGGGTCGCTATGAGTTGGATATCGACTCAATGGCACCTAACAACAACAACAACAATGCATAATCAGTGGGAGACTCATTGAGTACTTACTGAATGGGTCAATTGATGCATGAGTGAGAAAATGCACAGGTGGACCACCCATGCCCACCTCCTTTCCAAGCTCCTCCCATTTGCCTAGAAGTCACCTCTAGATTATAAGATTAATAGACTTTAGTCCACCATCATTTTGATCCGTTCTTGATCATTACACAGCACGATGGAGTACTTTATAAACTTATATGAATGCAACCTAATAACACCTAATGCAACTTAATAAGTACAATTTTAAACCTTAATTTAAAACATATACACACACACATAAAACAAAGTGTCACAAAACAATATTTGCCCTCATTGCATGCAAAGCACCTAGTCTTTTCTATTCTATTTCATTCTATTCTATTTTATATGGCCTTTTTATATGATGGCCACAGCTCACTAAATTGATTTTATTTCTCACCACCTATGAGCCACAGCTTGAAAACATTACTGAAGAGTAGAATCCCAAATATTTTGACTTTAAAATTCTTTTAAGCAGAAGGTTACAATCAAAGCTTTGGTAACATTTCCTTCTTTCTTTCTTTCTCTCTCTTTCTTTCTTCCTTCCTTCCTTCCTTCCTTCCTTTCTTTCTCTCTTTGTTTCTTTCTTTCTTTGTTTCTTACTTTCTCTACTAGGGGGTGACCCCAGGACCTCACAGGCTTAAGGAAGTGCTCCACCACTGAGCTGCACTTCTAAAGACTTTTTTCTTTGTTATTTTGAGACAGGGTCTCACCAAGTTACACAGGCTGCCTCTGGCCTTGAACCCATGATCCTTCTGCCTCCACCTTTTGAGCTGCCGGGAATACATGTGTGCATCACCACACCCAGCTAACATTTCAAATAACATAAAATGTATGGGTTTGAGCACTACCATTCTTAGTGAATTTCCAGGAAAAGAATAGTTGCAGAATGTTGTGTAAATAATTAAATGACTTTTAAAACTCTGTTAAGTAGTTACATATAACCTAATTACATTTCAGAGTTCAGTTACCAAAAATGATGATTTCATGTATTGATCTCTTATACCGTTCCTTCATGAACATTTTATTTTCTGTTCTTTCTATTCCTGTCCATCTCAAGGTTAAATGTCAATTCCTAGAAGCCTTTCCTAAATATATCATTCCTATTCTCTAGACCTATGTTTCTCTGGAATAGTATCAGGGACAGTGAAAGTTAAAATGACTATATGCTTCTTGACTAAGAATGCAAAATCCAAATGCCCTTTGGTGTGTAATTTCAAGGTCCAGTGTACAGCCAAAATTACAAACCATGTGAGGAAGCAGGGAAAAGTCAGTCACAAGATATAAATATTAACAAACAAAAAAATCTAAGTCACCAGAAGCAGATCCAAACATGACCAAGAAGATGGATATAGCAGAGACTTTTAAACAGCTCATATAACACAGCTAAGAACACAATGGTAAACAGTGCTATAATGAGTGAATATTTGTAGGATGCAGCAAAAGTGGTGTTTAGAACGATAAATGCTTATATTAAAATAGAAGAAAGTAGGATTTCAGTGATGTTTCCAGCTTTAGAAATTAAAAAAAAGAAATTAAAACCAAAGTAAATATAAAAGGGAAATTATGAATGTAAAAAGAAAATTAACAAATTAAAAACAGGACCAAAAAATGATAAAAAACAGAAGCTAGTTATTTTTAAAAAGTTAATATTTATAAACATCTAGAAAGACTGTTTGAAAAAGACACAGTGAAAATTTTAAGATGTGAAAAATAAAAGATGAGAGGTAAGTATAGATCCTATAGGCATCCAAAAGAAAAGAGCAGAATATAAAAAATGTCAATAAATTATGCATATATAGTCAATTGATTTTTTGACAAAGATGCCGAGAGAATTTTATTGAAAAGTGTTTTTAAAAATTGGTGTCAGAACTGAATAAGCATAGGGAAAAGAAATTATTCCCAAAGTCTACTTTGTAGCACACACATTGTTGTTATTAGGTGCTGCCGATAGCGACCCTCATAGGGTTTTCAATGGCTGACTGTTTCAGGATTGCCTTGGGAGTGGATTGCCAGGTCCTTCTCCCATTTTTGCGGTGCTGGGAATCAAACTCAGGACCTCAGAGACTGCAGCGCAGCGCTCTACCAACTGAGCTAAATCCCAGCAGCACACACATACACATATATTTGAAACAGATCACAGACCTAAACAAATCATTAAACTGCAACACTCTAAGAAAACAGTATACCTTCTAGAAAAACATAAAAAAACCCTAGCTATAAAAGAAGAAAAATGATAAATTGGGACTTTATGAAAAAATTTTTAAAAATCATCCAAAGCCAGGCATCATGATGCATGCCAATAATTCCAGCGACTCAAGAGGCTGAGACAGGAGGAGTTTGAGGCCAGGGGCAGCTTGCACAACTCTGCAAGGCCCTGTCTCAAAATAAAAAATAAAAAGGGGGAGAGGTTTATCTTAGTGGTGGAGTCCTTGCCTAGTATGCATGAGGCCCTGGGTTCAATTCTGTGGTACTTCAAAAATAAATAAATAAATAAATAAATAAATAAAATTTTACCAAGGGCACTATTTGTAAAATGAAAAATCAAGCCACAGACTGGGAAAAATATTATGTGTGTGTGTGTGTGTGTGTGTGTGTGTGTGTATTGTTTATATATTTGTTGTTGTTAGAAGCCATGGAGTCAGGTCCGAGTCATAGGGTTTTCAATGACTAATTGCTTCAGGATTGTTCCAGGAGTAGATTGTCATGTCCTTCACCTGAGATATATATATATATATATATATATATATATATATCCTCATATATATATATATGGAGAGAGAGGGGCTATATATATATATATATATATATATATATATATATATATTCAGATAAAGGGCTTATATTCAGTATATCTGGGTTTGTTTGTTTGCTTGCTTTTTAGTATTGGGTGGTTAAACCCAGGTCCTTGTGCATGCTAGGGAAGTGTTCCACCACTAAGCTGCATCCCTCACCTCCTCGCCTTTTTTGAATTTTTATTTTGAGACAGAGTCTTTCTCTCCCTCTCCTCACCCCCTCCCCTTTCTCTTTATCTCCAAAACAATTGTTCATAGAAACTTTAATCATAATGTTCAAAACTGGGAATAATTCATTTATCTTCTGCCTAGGAAAGAGATTTTTTAAAATTGCTGTATAGTTGTATATGCAACAACATGGATGAAAGTCAAAAACATTTTATTTAATGAGAGAAAGTAGGCAGGAAAGAACATTACTATAAATTTCCATTTACATGAAGTTCAAGAACAATCAAAACTAATGCGTGATGATAGAAATCAGAGGAGTGGTTGTGTATGACAGGTGAAGACTGATTAGCAGGGGGCATAAGGACACTTTCTGGAATGATTAAACTATTCTTTATCGTGATTGAAGTGTATGCATCTGTCACAACTCAGCAGATTATACAATTATGACCTATGAAGCTCACAGGATATAAATTTCATCTCAATCAAAAAGAGCAATGAGACTTCATTGTATTTATGCTGATCAAGCCGTCATGTTATCTGGAGCATAGTATTCAATATGACATCATGAGAGCCTGGCCAGCAGGAGCCCACCACACAGCCCTCCACCTGGATCTTCACCTCATTAAGCTCACAGGCTAGTGTGGCCTCCAGCGCTTCCACTGGACTAGCAAAAGCCAAGGCGGTTTCTTGCTACTCTTCCCCTTCCCCACCCACTTTGAATTACTGAGAGGCAAGACCCCTAAACTGGCCCCTCCTGTCTCCTTCCCTAGATCACAGCTTCTTTGTTTGTCTCATCAGGTCCTCCCTCTTGCTGGCTAGAGCTCACCACCTTTGAGGGTTCAGGCCGTTCCATTGGTGATAAATTTTTACAGCAGATGTAGGAAACTAATATATTTTTCTGCAGATCTGAACCAAGAGGAGTCTCCTCAAGAGTCCGAGGAAGTGGCTGACTGCCACAGGGCCCTGCCTCTACAGTCCAGGTTGGAAGCTGTTGATGGGGCAGTCCTGCTGCCCTCACAACATTCTGCTGATGGGCCAGGAATGTCCGGGGGACCCAGTATGTCGATCACCCACGGCTCAAGCTCTCCCTTCCCCAGCGAGGGACTCGCCTACCACTCAGCCAGCCCACTGTCTCACAGCACTTAGAGCATCAGAGTCAGCGCCAGGGGCATTGATGGCCTGTGATGAAGCACTAATTCTTGGAAAGCTCATTTATTAAAATTACTTTTTAAGATGCAGAGAATATCTAAAAATAAACATATCCATTCTTTGCCGACCCTTGAGTCAGTGATGTTCTTCAGCTGCAGAAAGAGCCCTCAGCTCCTCTGGCCTCAGTCTCCCCAGGTGAGAAGGGAAGATGTGGCTTCAATGGTCCCCAGGTGCTGGCTCAGCCACATTTTGCAGTGGTTCTGGGTGACCCCTGTCTACCCGTGGACTGCAACTCCACATCTCTTCAGGGTGGGATGGGTAACACCATGATAACCCAATGAGACACATGAATGGAGGAGCTTGGACACCCCAGGGAGCTCTGATGAAAATCCAGTTACTCCTGCATAAGCAAGGAGACAGCAGGCTTGGGGGTCTGGTCCTTCGGTAGTTGGAAGGGAGATATTATGATTTGCATCTGAAATGTCCCCCAATGGCTCATGGGTGGAAGACTTGGTCTCCACCTGGTATCTCTGCTGGGAGGTGGTGGACACTTTAGGAAGTGGCACCCAGTGGGAGGAGGTTGTGTAGTTGAGGGTGTGCCCCTGAAGGGGACAACGGGAACACAACCCCTCATTTCTCGCTTTGTTTCTTGGCAGCCATGGAGCGAGAGCTTCCTCTGCCACGAGCTCCCACCGCCATAGTGCACTGAGACACCACTGGCCCCAAGGTGACTGAGCCAACCATGGATTGAAACTTTGGAAATTCATGAGCCAAAATCAAGCTTTCCTCCTTTCAGGTTTATTTGTCTCCAGTATTTTGCCACAGGGGCAGAAAGCTGACTCACACAGGAGATGAGGGGAGGGGGCAGGTGAGAAACCACCTGTGCTTTTGCTAGGCCTGGTGGAAGCATTGGAGCCTAGAGCTGGCCTCAGGCAGTTTCAGGCAATGGGGAGCTGATATAGGTGGGGGCTGGCAGGAGGGTGCCAGCTAGGAGAGGCTTCAGGCTGGGCATGCAGCACAGTCACTCAGACTTCTGAAACCCAGAATGCTGGGCCCCACCTCCTAGAGGGTCTGGGATGTGGCCCAGGAATCTCTATTGCTTTCATTTCTTTCTTTTTAGAATTTATGCTCAAATTAATTTGTATGTGAGTTTTATTTTAATTTTGATTAAACCATAATTTGGGTATAATATGGTGCTTCAATACATGCATACATTGCAAGATGACCAAATCGGAGTAATTAGCATTTCCATCTCCCTAAGTTCTTTGTGGAGCAGGGGTTTAGCTCAGTTGGTAGAGTGCTGCTCTGTAGTCTCTGAGGTCCCAAGTTCTATTCCCAGCATACCAAAAATGGGAGAAGGACATGGAAATCCACTCCCAAGGTAATCCCAAAACAGTCAGCCATTGAAAACCCTATGAGAGTCCCTATGAGTCAGACATGACACAATAGCAACTAACAACAACAAGAAGAAGTTCTTTGTGGAGCTGGGGTTTAGCTCAGTTGGTAGAGTGCTGCTCTGTGCACTCTGAGGCCCTGGGTTTGATCCCCAGCACTGCAAAAATGGGAGAAGAACCTGGCAGCCCACTCCCAAAACAATCCACCATTGAAAACCCTATGGATAGCAGAGAAACACTGACACAGTGCCGGGCATAGCACAGTGTCAGAGAGTGTTTTGTTCTGTTGTGCATAGGGTTGCTATGAGTGAGACAGAAGTCAAGGGCACCTAATTTCTACTTATTTTAAAATATAGCACACATAATTTTTTTTGTCATAGTCACAATATGGTAAAACACAATAGAACGCCAGTATTTACTCCTCCTGTCTATTCACCACACTGTGTCTGCAACCTGACCTCTCCAATCCTACTCACAGCTCTCCCTAGCCTCTGGAAACCCTCATTTTGCTCTCTACTTCCATGGGGTCAGCTTTTTCATATTCCACATGTGAGAGCAATTGCTCCATATCTGTCTTTCTGTGCCCAGCTTATTCCACTTCATAGGCCCTACACATTCATCTATGTTGTGGCAGATGACAGGATTCCATCCTTTTTATGACTGAGTAGCATTCTGTTGTATACGTCCCCCACACATAATCACATTTTCTTTATCCATTTGTCTGTTAATGGACCTTTGGGTTGATTCTATGCCTTGGCTACTGTGAGTTGTGGTATAATAAACAGGGAGGTGGAGGCATCTCCTTGACATATGGATTTCATTCCCTTTGTACATGTACGCAGGAGTGGGTTACTGGATTATAGAGTAATTTTGTTTTTAACTTTTTGAGAAACTTCCATTCTGTTTTCCATAATATTCCAAACATTCTCAACAATAACTAAGGGTTTTCCTTTCTCCACATCCTAGCTGGCAATTGTTACTTTTTGTCTTTTTGATAACAGCTATTCTAACTGGGCAGAGGTGACACATTATTGTGATTTTGTCTTGAATTTCCCTGTTTGGTGATGTTGAGCATTTTTAATATATCTGTTTGGGGCTGGGATTTAGCTCAGTTGGTAGAGAGCTGTGCTGCAGTCTCTGAGGTCCCGAGTTCAATTCCCAGCACCATAAAAATGGGAGAAGGACCTGGCAATCCACTCCCAAGGCAATCCCGAAACAGTCAGCCATTAAGAACCCTATGAGGGTCGCTATGAGTCGCATACCGACTCGATGGCACCTAACAACAACAACAACAAGTTGGCCATTTATATGTCTTTTGAGAAATGACGATTTAAGACTTCATCTCCTGTTCTAATCAGATTATTTGTGGGGTTTTGCTGTTGAGCTGTTTCAGTTCCCTGTAAAATCTGGATGTTCACCTCCTATTCAATGTACAGCTTCCAAATCTTTTCTCCCACCTGTAGACTGCATCCTAAGAATCTGCATTTCCAGTGGGTTCCCATGGAGTGAAGGTGCTGTTGGTGATGGGACCACAATTTAAGAATCAGTGCTCTGGCTTGTCCCAGTCATTCAATTGGCCTCTGTTGGGTACCTGTTAAGTGCCAGACAGTGGGATCACAGTGAAAGCATCTGTTTCTGCGACCTAGGTTTGCCACTAATTCATTGTGTCACTCCTGGGGTTTTAGTTTTTTCATCTGCAAAATGGGTACTGAAGGGGAAATTATCTTGATCACACCTATTGAGGAACATATAGTTTCATGTCACCTGATTTCTTTCTCCCCTCTTCCCCCATTGCCTAGCTCCTGTAACAAATCTTCTTGCATTCCTTGCCTAGCTTCCACTTCTCCTCCTCCCCTCTGCTACAACTTTGTTTTTACATTAAGTAAACCTGCTTTTAGGCTGAGGTTTAGCTCAGTGGGTAGAGTGCTGCTCTGTACTCTCTGATGACCAGGATTTCACCCCCAGCACTACAACAACAGGAGAAGGTTGTGGCAGTCCACTCCGGATGCAATCCCAAAATAATCAGCCATTGAAAACCCTGTGAGGTCGCTATGAATCGGACCTGACTCAACAGCACCTAACCACAACAACTACAACAAATCTTCTTTGGTCCCTGAGTCCATAGTTTAATCATCTTCTTCCCATTTTCATCCTTTTGCTCCTCAGAAGCAAAAACATCTGACAAAGGACGGGCGATCTTACCCCTCTGAGCAGAGGAGGGAGCTGAAACTAGATTCAAAATTGCCTGTGTTGGGCAGGAAAGAGCTGGGGGCTGGGACTGCTCAAGAGGCATTCAGTTTTGCCCTGGCACAGATAGAGCTGTGGTCCTGCAGTTTGACATCAAGGTCTCCACAGCTGAGACAATGAGGAATCCGTCCTGGGGTGGCACTGGAAGATAAGAAGGATGAGAAGGCAGAGAAGGAAGGAAGGAGAGAGAGGGAGAGACTCTTCCAGAAGTTGGTGGGAGGGCTGGAAATGAGACGCCCAGCTGTACCCAGGGCGGATGGAACATGATGGCTCATTTATATACCCAGTAACAGGTAGCCTCCTGGGAACAGCTGTGTTTAGCTTGGTGGTTTGTGCTCTGCTGAGGCAGCAGAACTCACACTTGGCTCCTTGGGCAGCTGCTGCTGGGGTGTCCCTGAAGGTGGAGCCAGCAGGCCAGCCCAGTGTGGCAGGAGCAGCCTCAATCACTTCTGGGACACCTGGCAGAGGCCAGGGGACCATCTCAAGGCCCCATGCCCAAGGACTTCTTCTTGGTCAGAGGGGCGTGGCTGCAGCTACTCAGAGAAAGTTCTTGGCTCAGGGCATCAGGATCCTGCAGACTGCGTGGCTCCTGTACACCCGAAGGCTCAGGTCCAGGCCTGCTCCAGGTGACATGCAGCAGAAGGGCCTGCTGGGTCACTAGGCTGCCCTCCCGTACTTGTCCTAGCCACCAATGGGAACAGTGCCCTCTCCATTGGACAAGGCTCCACAGTCACAGGCGCTCACAGCCACAACCTCAGCCACTTGCTTCTTAGACAAGTGGCCCAGACCATTTCTTCAATGAACAGAGTCCTTTCAAACCTACACTACAGCCCCTTGTTCTGATCACTGCTGGGAAGTCTGCTAACCTTTGACCACAGCCAATCACTGTGGTGTGTTAAAGATTGGGGGTGTGGTGGCCTCTGGCACAAGGTGGTGAGTATCCCACTTTCCTACCCACAGAGTGGGTCCTATAAGCATCAAAGTCTCTCTTTCTTTCTTTCCTTTCTTTCTTTTTCTTTCTTTTTTTTTTTTTTTTTTTTTTTTTTTTTTTTTTTTTTTTTTTTTTTTTTTTTTTTTTTTTTTTTTTTTTTTTTGTTTTGTTCTGGGGGTTGAACCCAGGGCCTTGTGCTTGCCTGCTTTGCAAGTGCTACCACTAAGCTGGACCCCCAGCCCATTTTTTTACTTTTTGAGACAAGGTCTCATTAAATTACACAGACTGTATCTCATCTCAAACATGCGATCCCTCTGCTTCTGCCTCTGCCTTTGGAGTCACTGGGATTACAGGCGTGCACCACCGTGCCCCACCAAAGTCTCAATTTCAAATGCTAAGTCTATGGTCTTCCTCCCCACAATCCTCCAGCTGACTCCCAGACCCCCTGTGTCCACACACCTTCTAAAGCTACAGTCTCCAGACGAGAGCCCATTGTTCACAAGTCCCCCATCTTCCCCTGGCCCTCCCTGAAGCTCCCTCATCTACTCAGCCTCTCATATCCCTGGGCCACACCACACACACTCTGTTCCCACCACCAGCCCACCCAGCCTTGGGCCTTTGAATGAGCAGATGAGCCCCAGACAAGGCCTTGGCCCACTCAGAGGGAGCCTCAGTCCTGACGTGCCTCCATATTTGCTCTTTATCCCAAATGGTCTAAAAGGTCTTGTTCCCCTGAGCTCTAGAGCTGGGATTCAGCTCGGGGCCACAGCATGGTGGACTCATCGCCTGGCCCAGCCCTTCAGACACAGGACCTCACTCAGTTCTTTATTTATCCCCTGGCCATATCTGCTCAGAGCCACCCAGGGAATACCCTGGACCTGGGCCCTGACCCAGTCCTATTGGTGTCTCCATCAAGCCACATCCCAGGCATTGTGCCTGGGTTGCAAAAGCCACCTGTGACCTCCCTCACCTCCCTGCTGCCTCTGTCCCCCTCTCAGTACTCGCCCCAGGCAGGACTTGGGAAGGTGGCAGGAAAGAAGCCTAGGGCTCAGCAGCGTCCAGACACACAACAAACCAATTCACTCTGGTAGGAGAAATTGCACGGGCACCCCAGCCACACTGTGTCCACAGCACCAAGTGTCCTCACGCTTGTGATGGTGACAGGCTTGGCCCTTATTCAGCCTGGATCCTTTGCCACACAGTGCACCGCTTCACACACACTTCCTCTCCTCCTCACCAATGTATGATGAAGGGCATTTTCTAGGTGAGGAAATGGAAACTCTCAGCAACTGGGGGTCTTGTCCCATTCGCATGGTCAGAAGTCAGTTCCAGCCCACAGCCACTCAGGCCAATATAATATATAAGGTCTTGTGACAGCCCCTCATCATGGTCCATTTTGTGCTGCCACGCCTAAATATCACAGACCAGGTAACCTGTGAACAGGAAACTGAGCTGTCCAGGATCCCCATAGGGAGGGGAGGGGAAAGGAGATGGGGAGAGGCCAATTGACAAGTACAAAGTTATAGTGAGATAGGAGAAATAAGCTCTGGTGTTCTAGAGTGCAGCAGATGACAACGTTGTGCTAAGTGTTTCAAAACAGCTAGAAGAATGAGCTTTAATTTTCTCACCACAAAAAAATGATCAATGTATGAGGCTGTGGTACACTAACTATCCTATTCAACCATTACACAGTAGGTACATGTATGGAAGTATTACACTGTGTCCCATTATATGTGCACAGTATGTCCCAGCTATGAATTATATACATATTACCATTTTGGATCTTTTGGATATATTTTATATCCAAGATAATAGTTGTTGTTGTTAGGTGCCGTCGAGTCGGTATCCAACTCATAGCAACCCTCTGTACAACAGGGGAAACACCATTGTCAGTGCTTCTCTGCTGTTCATAGGGTTTTCAATGGCAGATTGATTTTGGGAGGGGCTTGCCAGGTCCTTCTCCCAAGCCTACAGCTTCTGGTGTTCCCAGGTGGTCTCCCATCTAGGTACTAACCACGCCCGACCCTGCTTAGCTTCCGAGATCTGATGGGATCGGATGCCACAGGGCTACAGCTGCAGGCTTAAGATAATAGAAATTCAATAAAAAAAGAAAAAGGAAAAGGAAGGAAGGAAGGAAGGAAGGAAGGAAGGAAAAGAAAAGTCTGAACTCCAAAACAAACCTATGCCCAGAGATTCAGATTAAAAATATGAAGCTGAATGAAGCTGAAAATACATGTCTAGGACTCCAGGGGAGTCGGGTTGAAGATATGAATTTGAGGACCATCAGCATAACAGTGGCATTTGGAGCCTCAAGACCAGACTTCCCCTTGGGCAGGACTGTAATAGGAAGGCCAAAGGGGAGCCCCAAGATACACTGATATTTAGAGATTCTGCAGAAAAGGCACAGATTTTCACGCCCATTTTACAGAAGCCAGTACTGAGGTACACAGTGGGAAGGCAGTTTGCAGAAGGGGAAGGGAGTTTGCCCATTTGGGAAGCAGCTAACATACATCCCCAGTCCTGGGCCCTGGCCCAGGCCTGGGAGGCATTGAGGGCTCAGTACTAGAAGAGAGGCTGGCACTGAAGCTCAGTAATGTTAATGGGTAGCTGGGGCTGCACCCACCATGTCAGAGCCCATCCTTCTAAGTTCTAAATGCTGAACGCTCCAGGTGCACCTTCTCCCTCCCTGAGCCACCAGCCAGTGGCCATGCACACTTCATGCATGCTGTGGAGCGGGATTTAGCCACTTGCCACTCCCACCACATTGTGTCTCCCTGAGGCAGACATTGTATCTTAATCACTTCTTTGGCATTTCTCCACACCAGACACATAGTAGAAACATAGTAAATATGTGTCGAGAGTGACCTGAAATCCTACAAACCTCAAAATTAAACCTAGAGATTCCCTGTGCTGCATTAGCTAAGACAATAGAGAAGTGAATGCCATAAACAGGAAAGACACAATTTCCGCTGAGCCCTGTTGAGCCTGGCCCTGTCGTAGTACTGTGTAAATGAGCCAAATATGCTTCTGCGTGTTGGTCCCTAGATTGTTTACTTCTTCCCAGCAAGATGAGACACAGAACTTTATAATCCTGCTGGAACCAAACTCAAAGTTTTCAACATAGCCCAAAGAAGAGGGCGCTGGCCATTGTGAACCTGCTGTTTTGCACATCCTGTGAAACTCCACACAACACCTACTAGCCATAGACAAAAGTTATCAAGCCCCCAAGCCTCTGCTGCTCTTTGGAGTTCTCTGATCTGCCCAGCTGCTGAGTAACTTTGCCTCCAAACACAAGCCCAATTTCACTTCCACCCCAGGAGTTCCCTTGCCCTCTTCCTCCCCTGAGTGGTGGCCCCACAATACAGCCTCTGGATAGCCTCCAGCAGTGAGGCACTGCCTCCACTGAGACCAGGTCAGCATAGGCCAGATAAAAGTTGTGCATGCTACTGCCACCTTGTGTTCAGATATTTCCTTGCTCGGGCCTGAAATCTCTCAAACCTACTCCAGGGCTGCCAGATTCCCCTCCCTCCTTTTCTGCAGGGAGCTGTCATCCAGGAACTCCAAGCCTGCAGAGTGAGGGCCATCACATCTGAAAAAAAGTGCATATTTTCCAAGAGCTTCTCATGGCTGTCCAATGCCCCAGATTGTGCCACTTGCTTTACCAAGGATGTTCCAACCACTGTGTGTGCTTTGAGAGTATGTGTGTGGTGCCAGGCTCTGACTAAGCCTTGGGAAGCCCCAGCCCAGGAGAGGAGGCCTGCATTTAAATAAATGCTTTCCACTGTAAAGCTCAGCCCCTTTGGGATGAACTCTTCAGAGACAAGGATATCTGAACAGAGTTTCAGGTAGAAGTAAATGTGTGCCACGCAGACAGGAGCAGGAGGGACATTTCAGTGTGTGTCCAAGCACAGCCTGGCAGGTTTGGGGAGCTATAAGTGACTTGGATGGTCAGGAATAGGATGCAGGATGGGGGTGCACTGCCACACATGATAGCATGGAGACCCTGAGGTCATGGAGACCCTTGCCAGCCAGGGCCAGAATCGAAGTATCGAGAGGCTTTCCACAGGGGGGTGACTTTAGATGTGTGCTTGAGCTCAAGTGTGGGGCAGATGGCCAGCATGTCAGAATGCTCCCTAGGACTTATCCTGCATGGGAATACTGTGCCCACCATCTTGCCGAGGCCTCTGTGACTTACACAGGCCCTGGACAAGAGATATGTCAGGGGCCTGGAGCTCTACGACCCTCTGTGGTGCCATCCCTCAACTCCTGCTCAGTACCTGCCCAGCTTACAGGTAGCTAAAAATAGCCCAGCATTGGACACTGTCCCTGGTGCTGTGGGCTGGGGGCAGACTAGAGGAGCTTGCAGAAGCTGTGGTCCCAGCTGTGTGAGCATGACCCAATTTTCAAGGCAGGTAATTGCCATAAAAGGTGGCTTCCTGGTGTTCAGGGACCAAGGCTTGACCTAGTTTACTCCCCAGCTCCTTCCACAAATCAGGGCTGTGTCAGCAGGGAGCATTCCACTCCTCCCATGATTTTGCTAAATCAGTTCATTGCATGTCTTCTCCTGGTCAGTCTCCTCATTCCTCTGGGCTTTGGGACATTCCTGTGCCCCACCCTAGCTGACCACAGAGGCCAAGACACCCAACCAGTCAAGAAATTACTTTTGTGGGCTAACAGTCACCCCACCACAGCCTGCAAGGAGGTGACTGGCAGGCAGAAGGAGGTAGGGTGTCATTGCAGTCATCAACACAAGTGTCAGGGAGGGACACTATACCCCTGGCCACTGCCCAGCTTCCAAGCAAAATGAAGGGGGGAGCTTCGGAGAGATCCCCTCCTAGACTGAGACTCCCCTGGAGAGGCCTGCCACCTGCCCACCTCCTGGATTCAGAGTGAGCCTGAAGCTGCAGAGTGCCCAGGAATTGACCCCAACATACTCCTGGGGGAGCCTGAATTCAGGGGCTGAATGTGGACATGGAAACCTGTGCTCACTTCTCGTATGATTTCTGAAGGCAGAATATTAACTGAGGCTTGTAATGACAGCTGGCAGATGGGTCTGCAAAGGATCCTCTGAGGCACCTGCACCCAAGTCTCTGTTCCTTGGGATGTGGAGCCTGTATCTCCTCGGCTCCATGTGAGGGAATCTCATGGGCTAGAGGAAGAAGGAAAAGCTGCAGAAAATCCCTGGGGACTGCTGAACCCAGGCAGTTAAAGGCCACCCAGAGGGGGCTTGGGAGGAGGACCCTGCAGAACTAAAGGGAAGCGTGGCTGTCCTGTCCAGGGAGTCTCCAAAGTGGAGATGTCAGGGTAAAGGAGATACCTGTTCTGAAAACTCCCACACATCATGCAAAGTCCATCATATGTGTGGGGTCCACAGTGGAAACCAGGCCAAGCCTGGGCCAGTCTGGAGCTGTCCCCATAAACAGGGCCATCTGTGACAGTGCTCTGGCCATCTATCCAGCCAGAAGACATGAGATCCATGACAATTATGTTCCAGCATGTCCTATAGATGAAGCATTGACTAGCCCTTCACTCTGCGCTATCTTCTCATATTTAGATATTTAGATAAAGAACAACCTTGAGGGCTAAGGGTCTGGCTCAATGGTTGAGCACTTGCAAAAAGCATGCATGAAGCCTTGGGTTCAACTCCCCAGTACCAAAAAAAAATAAATAAAAGAACAACCTTGAAAATAAAGATGGCAACTCCCTAAAGCAAAGTCAGGGAAACCTTCCATGCAGTAGGCAATGACCCCCTCCAAAGCAAATAGCAGGCACATCTATGCCCATTGTAAGAGATGGGGTCCCTAAGGTCCTGCTTCCTCTCCTACAATGCAACCTATGGCATAGATGGCTGTCGTCTGGACCTCTTTATGTGTTCCTGTGACAGCTGAGGCTCAGGCAACAGGCACCAAAATGCTGATGGCATGGCTATCTCTGTGGCTATGAATAATAAACTGTCCTTTTCTCTAGCCTAGAGTCTCTTTTACTAGTGGCAAACTAATGTGCTAGCTTGTAAGTAGGAAAGGTGCCAGCCTTTCTTGATTCTCCACATTATGTCCCTCCCCAATCCCAAAGATGTTCAGAAGGGGAAGGGTCAGCCCCGAACCAGCACAGCGATGGAGCAGCATCCCCAGGCTATGCTCTCTGCCCAGGATTTCCCACCAGAACTGTACCTGCTGGGCAGTTGTGGGCACAAATCAAAACTTGGGTAGGACTTTTATCCCCTCTGGCACCTTAACAATATCTTCTCTAATTTGTGTTAAGGCTTGAATTTTACCTTATTTTCTTCAGGCCATTTTTGTAAGTGCTGAGCTTCTGCTGAATTCCTGTCATCCTCCCTGGGGTTTGTGTTCCCTCCCAGTTTAACACTCTCTTTGAATGGAATTAGCTTGCTATTTATCCAAATCATTAAAAAGCCTGGCAGGGAGAGAGCTCAGAGGGAAGCCCAATGCCCCTGCACCATGCAAGCTCACTCCAGAACCGTGAGCGCATCATCCACCGCCCCAGACATCTTGACCAGGAGGCGGAGTCTGCTGCTACCCCTGATGTCTGAAGACACAGATTTTGGGACAGTGTGGCCTGAGTAGAGCTGCTGCAGTTGAGCCTCATGCACATTTAACTCCAGGCTGCCCCAGGGATCGTGGGACACGTGCAGCCAAGGTCATCAGATTGTCTGCACCACATTCCTGAGCCTCCTTGGTGCACATGGTCTAATCCCTCTGAACCTCAGTCTCTTCTTCTGTGCAGTAGGGGCAGTGGTCCCTACTTCTCACTCTGGGTGTGTGTGGAGGAGGTGTTAGAAATGGAATGGAAAGAGATGACATATGAAGCAAGCAGCCTGGAGCCTGGTACAAGAAGTAGATATTCAACCAAATTTACTTCTCCCCATTCATCTGAATAGGAATGAGTGGCTACTGGGGATAAAGCAAGTCTTTCCCCTCCTGCTATGGCAAGCATGGTGGTTAAGGAGATGATGGGAAGGACAAGATGGTCCCATGCCTCCCAAAACTGTAGCCTTGTTTATGTTGGTAACTGGACACCAGGTATAAAGCAGATCCTGATTCTCATTCCCAGCTTCCCATCCAAGCTGTGGCTCACTCTGGGCTGGGCAGGCTGCTGCGTTTGTCCTGCCTCCAGAGCTCTTCATTCTGGGCAGGCCAGGCTCCCTGTAGGCATGTCCATTTATTCTGATGCCTTTATACCAGGGTCTTAGGAACCCTGGGGAGACCCCCCCCTTCCCAGGGCAAATATATTCCTGGAGATAATTAATGCTTCAATGTTGTAAAATGTGGGGTTTATTATGCAGGGCTGATGAGGCCCACACATCAGGAGACGCTGCCGTGGAAGACAGTTTACTACTCACAGTTCCAAGAGGAAGGGGTACCTCACACCCACAGGGCTGCACAGGGAAGACCCAGAGTGGGGAGGAAAGCGAGCAGGGAGAAGGAATGGGCAAAGTGGGGTAAGCAGTCTTAAGATTGGCTACTAAGCATAATTTCCTGGGCTCTGGGGCATTTCTCCTGACTACATAGGGAAAGTTCCCAGGTGCCTGGGGGCTGACCCTGGGGTATTAGGGCAGGGGAATCTTGGCCTGAAGTGTAAAAGCCTGATAGAGAAGGTGGGTACAGGTGGGAGGGCCTGGACTGGTTAGTTTGCATGTGAAAGACACACTCCCAGACAAATCATCTTAGTCTGTGCTACTGTAATAATACTGTAATAAAATACATGAGGCCAGGTAATTTATAAAGAATAGAAATGTATTTCTCATAGTTATGGAGGCTGGGAAGTTCAAGATCAAGGAGCCAGCAGGTTGAGGGGTCTGGTGAGGGCTGTTCTTCCTACTCCATCTTCATGTGGGAAAAAAGAGAAGAGCAAGAAGGACTGAACTCTCTGAGAAGTGTCCTTCAAAGGGGCCTTATCCCATTCATGAGGGAGGAACCTCATGACCTCTTAACATTATTGCATTGGAGATTTTCAACGTGAATGTGCAAGGGCACATCCAGACTGCATCTATCTCTAGAAGTTGATTATTTCAGGGAGAGGCAGCATCCCCAGGGTTACCAAGGCCTCCCATATCAAAATAAGAGAATAAAAAGATATGCACAATGCAATTGGCTGTGTAAGGTTTTGACATCACACTAAGGAAATTTTGGAGTGATGATAGTGGAGACTTCTGTGTGTGTGGGGGGGGGGTATGTGTGCGTGCGTGCCTACTGTGAGCAGTACTTCAGTGAACATGGGAATGCAGACACACTGATTTCAAATCTTTTAGGTAACTACTCAGAAGTGGGATTGCTAGATGGATCATGGAGACTGTGAGTATGACACACGATGCTCTAAACAACACAGGTAACATTTCCGTGTGACAGTTGAAAGGAGGAACACGCATTTAAGTATGAGGAGTCCTTGTTCAGGTCATAATGAAGCTTCTCCCATGCAGGCCATTAGCTGAGAAAACAGACCTGAGGTTTTTGGAATCTCTAATAGGTATACCTTGGTAGGGTCCTGGAGTGTGTTAAACAAGTATGAGTTTGGCAACAATGTCTGAGTGTATTTCTCATGTCGGGGAGCGGGGCCCAGCAGTAATGCTGCTGGAAAGTGTGAAGAAATGGTTTAGTGAAGCAGACATGGAGATGAGTGGGACTTGGGTAGCTAAGAGGCAAGGGTGCTGGGGTGGTCATGCTGGAGACATGGGACAGGAGGTCATGATGAAATGCTGGAAGGGACGGACGTCCCCAGGGATGGGGTGGTCCCTCCCCAGGCACTCAGTGGTTCACTAATTTGAGACTGGGGCCTTATAGAGAGAGCAATTGTTAGATGCCATCAAGTCAGGTCTTATTCATAGGGCCCTTTGTAAAACAGGTGAAACACTCCCCAACACTGTGCCATGCCCAGCACTATGTCAGTGCTTCTCTGCTATTCATAGGGTTTTCAATGGCTGATTGTTTCAGGAGTGTGCTGCCGGTTCCTTCTCCCTAGCCTGCAGCACCCAGTATTCCCAGGCGGTCTCCCATCCAAGGACTGTCCAACAGCATTCATTAATTCATAGGACAGCACAGACAGCGGGAACCTCCACCAGGTTTCCCTGTAAGTGAAGGAGTGGAGGGCACTTGCTTCAGCAGAGAGCAGAGTATGTCAGAATCATGGGCTGAGGAGACAGAGACCTCACAAAACAAAGTAGAATCTGGAATCTCTAATCTCAGAGGAAGAAAAGGAATTACTGTCCTATGTCCTCACCATCCACATCTCAGGTGACACAGTCCATAGCCTTGCTGGGGAAGAGGCTTTGGAGTCTGAGTTGCAATCTTCTCCTTCCCAAGAGCAAAGTTGCCCCTAGCACACAGGTCTCAGGCTGAGGAGCTGCTGGTCCCCATGCCACCTCCAGCTTTGCCTGGAATGTGGGCATGGGTACCCTGTGCTCAGGGAAAAGCCAGGTGCAGTTGAGATCTTTGCTCACCAGTAAAGCTGTTGGAGTGCCCCATACATGACCTCTTATTTTCTCCCCTCCATCAAGGGTTCTTTTCTTCTTCCTCTCTTTTTTCTTCTCATTATTTTTCTGTTTTAGGCTGCTGCCAGGTTTTAGTTTGTCTCTGGCTGATGACTCACAACCTGAGCCTCCTGGGCAGTTACAAAGAGAGGAGGGGAAAGGCTGGAGTTTCCCCTCCCTGGCTTTATAAACCACCGCCCAGGGGTGAGACTTGCTTCTGGAGAGCACAGAGCCCTCCTCTCGTCTCCCTGGGATGACACAGTAGGCTCATCCTTGACCCCCCCACTCCACCCCTACCCCGCCTCCCTCTCCAGCCCCTCCCCCATGCCACTGGAAGCAGGAGTCTCTTTCTCTTTCCTTTTTTTTTTTCCCCCTAAACAACATTGTTATAATGGCTCACAGCTCCTGGTGAGGAAATGCTGCCCTTTCTGTTTGGTTGGTGCTGCAGAGTGTCTTCTGACCTCCCAAACCATATTTTCCCCCTTTCACTCACTTCACTGTTTGAGCTGATCAACTCCTGGTATTCCGGAGTGGGCTCAGCCATGGGCAGCAGCCGCCCTCTCTGGAGTGCCCCAGCTGACCTGTGAAGGCTCTGGCTCCACTTCTAGGACAGCGACAGTGGCTTTATCAGTAGTTTTAGACTGGCTTTTGAGTCCCTTGGCAAGTGGGTGAGCAGTGGTGCTGAGTTAACACCCATGAGTAATGAGTATTATCCAGGCATTTCCCATGATCCCCCCGTGGGTCTTGGGTGGGGTGGAGATGAAATATTCCCCCTGCTTTCCATGTGCATGAAGCATTAGGCCACTGGTCCCTGTAGGGGTGATCTTTTGAACCTTCTTGCATCAGGGAGTGAATTACAATAGGACCAAGCCAAGAAATGATGCCTTTTGGGGTGGGGGGTGCCATGCATGGTCCCTGGGGTGGCTGCCTGCACACTGACTCTGTGCGGCTGGAAATGCATAAGTTCCTTCAAAGAGCACTCAAGGGGGCAGCCTGGAATGAATGAGAAACTAATAACTCAGTCCTCCACCAGGGGTCAGAATTCCCTGCCCACTGACTGGCCCCATCCTGCACAGGGAGGGAAATCGCAGCTCACCCTCTTCAGAGGAGATGTTCCTAAATTTGGCTAGTCAATCAAACATGGTGCCTCTGAGGGCATTATCCCAACATCTAGGCAAGTAACAGTTCTTCATTGAACCCAGGAACTCAGCTACCAAAACCAAATGTAGGATAGGAATCCACAGGAACATCCAGCCAACACACCAGTAACACTTGCACCAAGTACAATATGGGCCAGCAGGCAGTGGTACCTTCCCAGGTAGCAGCTGCCCCCTGGTGGACCAGTCAGTAAGCCAAGGGCAGGCTAATGACATACCATTCCTGTCTGAGGACAGACTATCCTGCTTGCTACATCTACTCTGTTTTAAAAAGTAGATTCTAGCTGGGCGCAGTGGCGTATGCCTGTAATCCCAGCAACTCAGGAGGTATAGGCAGGAGGATTGCAAGTTCAAGGCCAGATGCAGTCTGTGTAATTTAGCCAGACTCTGTCTCACAAAGTGAAAAAATGGGCTGGGGGAGGAGCTCAGTGGTATAGCACTTGCAAAACATGCAAGCGCCAGGCCCTGTGTTCAACCCCCAATACTGTAAAAACTAAATAAATAAAAAGTAGAGTCTATTAATATTTGGGTGTGGTGAGGCCAACAAATCAGGAGAGAATTGCCACGAAAAGATGATTTGTCATTCACGGCTCACAAAGACAAGGAGATATACCACACCATGCAGGCCCACATACAAAAAAAAAAAAAACAAAAAAAAAAAGATGTAGTAATGCCCTCATTGAGAGCAAAGGACACCTTTCATAGGCAACCCAGAGCCCACCCACCACCACAGGCTCTTTCAGACTTCCAGAGTTCAGTCAGGGCCAGTGTTCCCTTTTCCCAATACCCATGGCCAAGTACCAGGCAACTAGAAACAAAGCCTCTGCCCCAGGACCTAAAAAAATCATTCAAAATAGCCATTCTTGCCTTTGCTTACCCTTGCTCACCCATTCTTTCCCATGAAACCACAACAGAGCTTTTTGCCTACACTCCTACCCCAGTCCCTCTCCTTTCTGATTGACCCTGGTACTTAATAATGAAATGCCCATTTAAAACATTCTATCTCCACCCAGCTCCTATTCACAGAGTAAATAGGAGCCATAAGTTCCCACCCCAGCTCCCGTACTGGAGAGGCAACCCCAAAAGACCAAGGTCTGTTATATAACCAACCTCTGCCTGTGGAGTAGAGTACCACTCAGGGAAAAGAGGGCTGTGATCACTGTCTCCATGTCCCACACAGAAGCTAGGACTTTCAGCAAGGTGAGAGAGTCAGGCCAGATGGACAGACCAACAGGACACAGAGTTCTGCAGCACACTGATAGGGAAAGTGATGTTATTTGGAATAAGATGTGGAGCATTCCATGCCTAAGGCCATTGCCAAAAGAATGGAGAACACAGTATGAGCAACCAAGAAGGTGCCCATAAATCTAAGGCAACATACCACAGAGACACCTGCATATCCACATTCACTGCAGCAATATTCACAAGAGCCAAGATGTGGAATCACCCTAGAGGTCCATCAGTAGATGAATGCATAAAGAATACATGGGATATATATACAATGGAGTTTTATTGAGCCATATTGAAGAAGCAAATTATGTCACTTGCAAGAAAATGAAGGGAACTGGAGATCATCAGGTTAAGTGAAATAAGCTACACTCAGAAAAACAAATACCACATGTTCACTCTCACATGCAGGATCTAGATTTAAAATGTTTACATGTGTATGCGTATGTATTTGACTTGAAAATAAAAGGGGGACCACTTGTAGAGGAGGAACAAGCACGAGGGAGCAATAAGATAAGAGTAATGAGGAGGTAAAAAAAAAAGCAAAGTATGTGATACTCAGTGGTAGCTTGGCACTCAAACTTGAGCAAACATTTTGATCCTCAACTGCTATTTTCTAGAGAATTCTGGTTTCATGATCAACCACTTGCTTGGCACTTGACCACCATACTAGAACCTCCATGCTACCACACTTACCAGTGAAGCTTCTGTGCGAAACAAAAGGGGAAATGACACTTTGTGCATTGATTTCAAGCAGTAAAGACCTGTCCTGGTGTTCTGTTCATGATTTCATGGGTTCTTTTTGCATATATATATTTTTTAATTTATTTATTTTTTGTTGATGTTGTCATATACCAAATAGTGATCATGGCACCCAAGAAATGTTCTAGCACTAAAAGTGAAGAAAAGAGGAAAACAGTAAGAAAACAATTGAATGCAAAAAAGAATTTATTGATAAGTATGTGAGTGGCGTACATGTGTCTGGATTAGCCATTCAGTGTGGTGCTAGAACCAATAAATACATTTACATTATTTCTTATGGGAAAAATGTGCTCAGCACTTGAACTGACTGGCACTTGACTAGCATTCCAGAGCAGATTGTGGTTGAGTGCTAAGGTACCACTGTACTTGTATGACAATGCCATAATGAAACCCATTATATTGTATGCTAATTAAAATGAAAATAAATTTTAAAAATAAAATAAAAAATAAAAATGAAGGTTCTTAAGACTCAATGATACAACTAGCAACAAGAAAAATGACAAAGCAATCAGAAGTTAAAGAGTACTACGAAAGAAAATCAAGAGAAGTTCTGTTGAGGCCAAAGACAGTCAACCCTGGGGGTTGTGAAGGCTTCACAAAAGTGTTAGGCTGCACCTACCCAGGAGCAACCAAAGCAGGATGTAGTGCAGAGTAGAAACCATTCCCCAAACCACACAAAGCCAACCACTAAAAGAGGCAGAAGTCTCATTTGCCCTAGGGGCTTAAGCACAAACACCAACCCAATGCTGACAGAAAATTAAGTTATTTTGATGCGTGGGTGACTCCTAGGAATACAGGTTTAGAAACAACACCACAGTTATCCCTAAATCTTCAGAACACTGTGCATTCTCAAAGTGCATCCTAGCAGGAGTGATTAGAAGGGAAAAAAATTCAAGCTACTTGTTCCTGAATAAACATGAAGTAAAAATGTAATGGTCATGCATACCTATAATCATAGAACTTGGGAGGCTGAGGCGAGGCTGAGACAGAAGGGTGGCAAGTTCAAGGCTAGCCTGGGTTGCATAGCCTGGAATACCTAGGGAGACCCTGTCAAATAAATAAATAAATAAATAAATCGCCTCCTCATACTGTGAGTGCAACCTCCAAGTCACACACACACATTCAACAGAAAAAGGGTAAACGTCACACTAAAAGAAGCTGAAGTGCAAATAAATGACCGACTTGCAGCCCCATAATAACCAGGTTAAAATAACAAAATAAGGGGAAAATATGAACAAGGAAATCAGAGGCCACCCCTGCAGAGAAAATAGTCTTCACAGAGTCAGTTCATCCAAGTCAATAAGTAAATAAATAAATGACCACACAAACATCAGTAATATCTCTCAAGCAGAGGAGAGGAATAGCATCCAGAGCTACTATATTATTTAAAATGCCTAGTCTAAAAAAAAAAAAAACAAGACATAAGAAATAACAGAATATGACCTATACATAAGACAAAAAGCAGACAGTAAAACCTGTTTTTGAAAGGGCCAGATGTTGACCTTAGCTGACAAAAACTTCAAGGAATCTGCTGTAAGCATGTTCCAGTAACTAAAGGAGTCTATTTTTTTTTAATTGATGTACGCATCTAATTTCTATCAATAAAAAGAAGTTGTTAGGAAAGAGTCAAATGGAAAGTCTACAGCTAAAAAATAATATAACAAAGTGAAAGTTTTACTAGAAGGATTCAACAGGAGATATGAGCGTAGAGACTAAAGAATTAGTAAACCTGAAGATAAATAAATAGAAATTATGCTATCTGAAAAGCAAAGAGAATTTTTTTTTTTCAGTACTGGGGGTTGAACCCAGGGCCTCGCGACTGCATGCTCTACAAGTGCTGGACCACTGAGCTGCGCCCCCAGCCCTTTTATTTTTTTTACTTTTTGAAACAGGGTCTCACTAAATTAGCCGACTGCATCTAGTCTCGAACTTGCAATCCTCCTGTCTCCGCCTCCTGAGCTGCTGGGATTACAGGCGTGTGCCACTGCTCCCGGCGTAAAAAAAAAAAAAAATTTTTTTAAAAAAGAACAGAGCCTAAGAGAAATATGAGCCAACACAAAGCATACCAACATACCCATAGTAGAAGTACCAGAATTAGAGAAAAAGGGATAGAAAAAAATTAAGAAATAAGTTTTATTAACACTCCACAGATTTTATTAAAAAACAATTTACTCAAGAAGTTCAATGAATTCAAACTAAGCTAAATACACAATCCAAGTATAAACATTGTTGTTGTTAGGTGTTGTCAAGTCAAGTCAGATTCATAGTGACCCTTATAGGGTTTTCAAGCATAAAAATAATCAATAAAAAAAGGGGAAGATTAGATCTTAAAAGAAGAGCCTGGGTTGGCGGCACACATTTGTAATCCCAGTGGCTAGGGAGGCAGAGGCAGGAGGATAGCAAGTTCCAGACCAGAGGCAGTCCATGTAACTTAGAGAGACCTTATCTCAAAAAAAAAAAAAAAAAAAAAAAAAAAAAAAAAAAAAAAAAAAAAAAAAAAAAAAAAAAAAAAAAAAAAAAAAAAAAAAAAAAAAAAAAGGGCTGGGGAGTGCAGCTCAGTCGTCCAGCACTTGCAAAGCATGCAAACCCAAGGCCCCAAGTTCAACCCCTAGTACTGGAAAAAAAAAAAGGAAGAAAGGGAAAAATGACTTATCACAAACAAGGGAACCACCATAATATTAACAACAGATTTCCCATCAGAAACAATAAAAGCCAGTGAAATGGAACAACATATTTAAAGTGCTAAATATAGAAAAATATCAACCAAGAACTACATATCCAATAAAAATATCTTTAAAATATGAAAGAGAAATAAAGATATTTCCAGATAAAATCTCACAGAATTTTTTGCTAGTAGGAACCTATAAGAAATACTAAAGGAAAAATTTCAGACTAAAAGTAAGTGAAGCCAGATAGCCATTGTAATTCTTAAGAGAAAAATGAACACCACTGAAAATAATTATGTACATTTTAATAAAAATATTATGTTTTTATATTTGTTTCCTTTTTTTCTTAACTGATTATAAATGATTGCATACAATTGCATGTATATGATGACATTGCTGAACTCCTAACAAAAAAGTACTCTATTGAAAATAATAGCACAAAGAAGGCAGGGAGGAGCAAAGTTGTATTGGAATAAGTAAAGGACAAGGACACCACATGGCAAACTGAATCCACAAGAAGAAATGACGAGAAATAAACATTAATAAAAAGGTGTATATAACAAACTCTATAGGGATTTAGTTTTGGTTTTGGCTTGGGGTTTTCTGTTTTTGTTTGGTTTTTTTTTTTTTTTTTGAGAAAGGACCTCCCTATGTAGCCCAGGCTGGCTTTGAACTCTTGTTTCCCATACCTCAAACTCCTCAGTGCTTGGATTATAGGCATGTACTACCACACCCTGCTGCAAACTATACAAGTACATACTTGCTTGCCTTTTTCTCTCAGCTTCTTTAAAAGACATAAATTTACATAAGGCAATAATTATACAAGGTGTCCCTAGATTGGTAATATATAGAGATATCTGTAATCATAGTAAAAGGGTGGGGAGAAGCAACAAAATAGTAAGTTTCTATATTTCATTAACATTAAATCTGAAATTATTCTGATAAACTCATGTAAATATTATAAAACTTAGAGCAACTACTAATAAAATAATGCAAACTTGTAATTATTAAAGGGATTAAAACATTATGCTAAAAATGTTCACTTAATATAAAAACTGCAGACGAGAAAGAGTAAAATAATAAAAGAAATGTGAAATATATAGAATACAAAAAGTAAAAATGACATATTTATAACTGTTTATAACCATTTCAACATTATACATGTGTGAACTAAATAAATTCAAGCAAAATGCAGTATATTAATTTCCTAGGGCATCATACTAAAATATACAGTCTTGGTGACTTAAACAACAAGTATCTATTTCCTCACAGTTCTGGAAGTCAAATACCCATTACCAAGATGCCAATTAATTTAATTTCTGGTGAGTGCCCTCTTCCTGGCTTGCAGACTACCACTTTCTCACTGTGTCTTCACTTGGCCCCTTCACTGTGGGCATGCAGAATGAGAGTCTCTGGTATCTCTTCCTCTTCTTATGAGGGCATCAATCTATCACTTTACAGCAACATCCTAGTGATATCATTTAACTTTAATTAGTTAAAATCTTATGCCTGAATACAGTCACCTGGAGGGTTAGGCTTCAACAAATGAATATGAGGGGACACAATTCAGTTCACAGCAACACTCATGAAAATGCAAAGGAACTACCCTACACAAAATATCTTGGAAAGGAAGAACCGTGTTGAAGTAATCATGTCTCAATCTCAAAACTTACCAAGAAGCTACAGTAGTCAAGACAGCATGATGATAGCATAAGGTTAGGCCTATAGATCAACAGAACAGAATTGAGAGTCCACGTAAAAAGCCTCCATTCATGGTAAATTGTTTTCAACAAAGGGCAACAAGACAATTCAACTAGGAAAGAATATTCTTTTCAAGAAATGATGCTATGAGAATTGGATTTCTGCATGTGTAAGAACAAATTTGGACCTCTCCCTTTCATTATACACAGAAATTAAGCAAAAAATGTATCAGAGACCTCAATGCTAAAGATAAAATTATAAAATGCTTAGAATTAAATATAAGTATAATTTCTCATGATGTTGGAATGGGCAATAGATTCTTAGATATGTCACAAAAACAAGGCACAAAAGAAAAAATAGATAAATTGGACTATATCAAAATTTAAATATTTTACTGGCTATTTCTCACATTGATTAGGAGAGTAGTGGTCTTCTGATTTTAATGGAAATAGCTTTAAAGTTTTATAATATAATTGCTGAAGAAAGGAAGAATTAAAATTTTGTGTCACAAATGATGAAAGAGATGAGAAGAGAAGAGAAGAGAAGAGAAGAGAAGAGAAGAGAAGAAAAGAGAACTGGGAAAAAGAAGAGAAGAGATTGGGAGAAAATATATACAAATCAAAAGTCTGAAAAGGGACTAGTATTCAGAGTATATAAAGAACTCTCACAACTGAATAATAATAAGGTAAATAATCCAATTTTAAAATTGACAAAGGGTTTTAATAAACATTTATCCAAAGAAAATATATGAATGGTAAATAAACACACAGAAAGACATTCAATGTCTGCTATCATGTGAATATAGAACGTGCCCCAAAGCTCCATGTGTTAAAGGTGCTAAAAGCTTTGTCTTCAGGGTATACTACTGGGAGGTTCAATGGATCTTTAGGACACAGGACTTACTGGAGATCCTTAGGTCATTGGGGCCATGGCTCAAAGGGAATTGTGGGACGTTAGGCTCTTTCCTCTCTCTTGCCTCCTAGCTAATGCGGTAAGTGGTTTCCTCCATCACATGCTCCCACCATGATGCACTGCATTCATCAGGGGTCAAGGAAAAGATTCAATCATCTTGGACTTGAACCTCCCTGCAAGACTATGAGTCCAAACAAACCTTTCCTCTTTATAAGTTAATTACTCCAGGTATTTCATTATGTCAACCAAAATTGACAGATACAATATCATGAATTATTAAGGAAATACAAAGTAACACCACAGTAAGGTATCATTCATACTAATCAGGATGGCTATAAAGACATGAATTAGTGAGTATCTGGAGAAATTTAAGTATTCATATATTACTGATGATAATGTAAAATGCCACCATTGTTTTGGAAAACAGTTTGGTAACTCCCCAAAGAGTTATTATATGAGCCAGCAATTCCACTCTTATAACAGTGAAAAGGAGTGAAAACATCATGTCACACAAAAACTTTTACATAAGAGTGTTCATGTGGTGGTACACACCTGTAATCCAAGCAGCTTGGAAGGCGGAGGCAAGAGGATTACAAGTTCGAGACCAGAGGCAGTCTGTGTAATTTAGTGAGACCC
>VMDO01001074.1:108856-200498 GCA_007922755.1 Pedetes capensis
AAAAAAAAAAAAAAAAAAAAAAAAAAAAAAAAAAAAAAAAAAAAAAAAACTGTCCACCAAACAATGATAAGTATGTGGTATATTCACATAATGGAAAATGATTAGCCACAATGTGGTTGAATCTTAAAAACATGATGCTAACCGAAAGAAGCCAGTCACAGTCCATTTATATGAAAAGTTTAGAACAGGCAAACTTAAAGAGACAGTAAGTAGATTAGTAATTGTCTAAGGCTGTGGAGGGTAGGAGAGATAAAGGACTTTCTCTATCATTATCATCTCAATCTACACATGGGAAAATATTACTTGAATAAGTTAAGGATCATGTCTATGTCACTCATCCTGCAAGGGGTGGAGCTTGTTTTCAGAGACACTTCTAAATCTAAATTCTCCAACACAATGCCTCCCCCCAGAACAAACCAACTGTGACTCTCAAATCCTCTCACAGATCTTGACCTCTACAGTCACAGAACAAGAATCAACATTCCCAGGGTCTAATGCTCCAAATTTTGATAGGGTCATTTTGGGGAATTGACAATAACTCTCAAGAATTTTGGATATGCTTGACATTAAAAAAAAATCAGTCAAGGATGAAAGCATCTCCTGACTGTCTGGTACAAGAGAACCAGAGTGTCAGTGCCTGGAATCACTCTCTGGACAGAAGGAAGGGGAGAGAACCCTGCTATTCCAACCAGAGCTCCATGGAAATAACAGCGGGAGAGACCTGTAAAAGGAAGCTTAGTGAGAAGAAATGGACCAATGTTAATCAGGAAAACTCTCTGGTTATAACATTTGCCCACCACTTCAACTACATGTTAACCCAGGTATGTATTATATTAGTCAGAGTTCTCCTGAGAGGTAGAACCTATAATAGATCTAGAGAGATGATAGATGATAGATAGGGATAGATAGATAGATAGATAGATAGATAGATAGAGGATTTATTATGGGAGTTGGCCATTGTGTTTATGTGTTGAGGCAGGGAAAACCAAAAATACTTTGAGAGACAAAGAAACTTCGGTAAATTTAAAAATTTTTATTATAGGCCTATAGGCCCCAAGGAAACAAATCCTCTACTTGTACCCCACTCCTCTTTGTTCTCCTGAGATTATATAGTTTACAGCAGGATGAAGGTCACCATATCTCATTTGGACTAAACTTATGTGTAAGGCCCACGTGACCATCTGCAGGTGAGCTAGTCTAAGATAGTGTCATGGCTACACATAGGACAAGGACAGGCAGAAGGGACTTACTGACCGGGTGAGACAAGCAGTGAAGATCACAGGAATGTGAGAAGGACTCCTACTTCCACAGTGAGATAACTTTAACAAGCAGGGTTCATAGCTGGGAACATTAAGCTCTAACAATTATAGTCTAACTGAAATACATATTAGTTTTGACAAAGAAACTTTTTATAAACTTTTTGATTTTCATTTTTCTTCACTGCCACATATGGAGACCAAGAGTCCTCTGATACAACATCTACAAACTCGAGAACTAGGGAAGTCTGCATCGCTCAATCCAATGCCAAAGTCCTGAGAACCTGGAGTTATGGTGCCAAAGAGCAGGAGAAGATGGATGCCAAGATCTGAAAGAGAAAGAACCTGCCTTTCCTTCACCTTCTTGTTCAGTGCAGGCCCTCAGCCAATTGGAGGATGAAAGTGAATCTTCCCTACTCATTGCCCTGGATCAAGTGCCAGTCTCTTCCTGAAACATCCTCACAGATACCCAGAAGTAATGCTTTACCAGCTATTTGGGCATCCTGTGACCCAGGCTAACTGACATCTAAAATTCACCATCACATGTGTCAGGATCCCCAGCAAGAAATCTGTCCATCATAGTGGTAGTCCCAAGAAGGGGATTGAGGACCACTGCCACCAGCCACCTCGTGGGGGAGCACAGAATACGTCTGTGGGGGAAAATCAGCAAGTGCTTCTCACTCCCACTGAAGCCCTATTCTCTGCCACCCCCATAAGGGACTAGGATGATGCCAGGTAGGTGTTTGCTTCCAAGGGAAAATTTAATGAGGCATCAAGACACACAGTAGTCAAGATAAATAATATTAGTTAATAAATAGTAATAATAATTAAGATAATATTTTTAAACTTTAATGCTGAGTAAACTATGATAAACAAAATATTGTAATTAAGCAAAAATGAGATCCTTATTCTTTATTTTTCTTTTGCCTCAGAATCCAATATAGTTTAACAGGGTGCTGGTACTGTGGGGCTTTAAATCCAAAAGAAAGAAGTGAGGGGCCCTTGGGCCTCTAGGTTATCCTTTGCTCTTTACTGAAATGCTTAAAGCAAACAAAAGAAGGAGGAGAGTGCTACATTCTAATGAGGGAACTCAGGCAGCCCCAGAAGGGATAAGCCAGAGGGTCCCAATACATCCTGATTTAAGCTCCCAGAAGAGAACTTTCTCTGGCACACTGAAACAATCTCTCAAAATGGATCAGGGCATGTAAATGTCAGGACAATCCCAAGCATTCAGAGCCCTTACTGTGCCCAGATTACAGATGAGGAACTCAAGACCTTGAGAGTAAAGAAACATTCTCAGGACCGTGTGACCGGCAAGGGAAAGGCCAGGCATAAACCTCAGGCCCAGCACCCCTGATGCCTGCCTTCAGCCCTCATGCCACACCACCCCTAGGCATGGCCACAGTCACGCAGCCCCCCCATGGCCAGCCACCACGCCCAGGTAGTGGTTGACACCGGGGCACCAGGCCACAGCTGCTGGAGGGCTTGTCATCTACCTCCCAGGTTTGGGCTTATTCAGTGATCTGTGTTGGTGAGGGCAGGGAGTTGCCAGGGAAGGGGTTTCCCATCTGATCAAGGAAACAATGTTGGAATGAATGCCACTGGGTCCAAATAGCCCAGGCACTGAGGAAGAAGGCCAAGAACTCTCAGGCTGAACACAGTGGTTCTCTTGTGCCTGGGTAGCTCCTGATCCTCCACTGCACTCCATAATTACTGTTTGAATTTCCAGTGAATTAATGCAGGGTCCACAGTCCTGGCACAGTTGAGGGTCTGGGCTGGCTAATCCTTGTTGCGAGGTCTGTCCTTTGTATCATGTCAGCAGCCTGCCTGGCCTCCACCAACTAGACGCCAGGAGCACCTTCCTGCTGCGATAGAAGAATGTCTCCAGACATTGCCAAGTGGCCCCTGGAGGGCAAAATCACCCACCTGGGAACTACTATGTTAAGGAGTCCAGGAATGACAGAAGGACAGAGTAACTATTGGCTGTCTTAAAGAAGACGTTGGCCTAACATGACGCTGAGGAGACTCAAGTGGTAGCCAGCCAGTGGGCAGATGGCCCCAGAACAACTCTATTAGGAAGCTGAGATGGAGTCACCATGGCTGCTTTTCCTCATGCATCCAATGGCCTCTCCACGCAGCAGATTTGCAAAGCATGACACTTTCAGCAGCAGCAGAGGACAGATCAGGGGTCCAGCCCCAGGTTGCAAGCTCTGTCATGTGGCTGCCTGACTGACACCAGGGCCAAAAACAATTCACTACTTCTTAAGAGAGCAATTTCCCTTCTGAGTGCTGGATGGCCTATCACTCTCCAACCACAAACCAATCCTATTGCTAACCTTCCGTGCAGCTGTGCCATTCCAGGGCTTTACGGTAAGTTAATCAACAACTGGGAGCAGGTTGTGGAAAGTCATAGGGTGGGGAGAACAAATCTCCAAATTCAAAGACACAGAGCCAATCGAATTATGTCTCTGACCTCTGACCTCAGTCAGCCAGTCCTAGCTGCTGTCCAATTAAGAAAGACAGACAGACAATTTTCACACATTTGGGACTTAGAATCATAGGGACATGTCCCCAGCTGGAGTAGTCCTCCAACATGAGAAAAGAGACGAATGTGGAAACCAGCATGGGGTGCCAGTGAATCCTTTTAGGTGCTCCCTTCAAGTTGGTAAAAAATTAAGAAGTCTGCCAGGGGCTGTGGCTCGTGCCTGTGATCCCAGCAACTTGGGAGGTGGAGGCAGGAGGATTGCAAATTTGAGACCAGAGGTAGGCTGCATAATTTAGCAAGAGTTTGTCTCAGAATAAAAAGTTAAAAAAAAATAGGTTGGGGGTACAGATCAGTGGTACAGCATTTGCAAAGCATGTGAGCTCAAGGCCCTGGTTCAACGCTCCAAGTACCAAAAGGAAAAAAAAAAATTAAGAAGTCCAACAGTGAGAAATTTGATGAGAATATGGACCAACACGAGCTCTTGCTCACTGCTGGTGGCTGTGAAGACTAGAAACAGCTCTGTGGAAAATAACTTGTTACCTTATCGTAACTTAAAGGTGCACATGCTGTATGACCTGTCCTTTTGTTTCCTAGACATGAAATGGGAAAGGACAGAAATGTGTCCACAGGCACATCACTCAACACACAAAAATGCAATGTGTTGCTATGGATCCAGAAAATGGGAACAACTCATACATCCCTGGACAGTAGAATATATAAGCAGAATATTATATCAAATACACACAAATTTTATAGACACACAAGATGTAAACAGCAGGCCAAAGGAAATATGTACAGAATCATTCCACTTAACATAAGCTTCAAAACTTTGCAAAACTGAGCATTGTGGTGTTTAGAGATACATTCTTGTGTAATAAAAATACAAAAGTTACCCCCCCCCAAAAAAACAGATAAAGAATTAATAAGCTTAATTTCCAAAGAGTGATTACAATTGGGAAGGATGTGCTCAGGGACTGCAGAGTTATTGATGATGTTCAATCTCTCAAGCTGGGTGGTGGATCCAGAGGAGTTCATTGCATTATTATTCCTAGTTAAGTGACCTATTTAAGTGATGTGGTTGTTGTTAGGTGCCATCTAGTCAGTATCCAATTCATAGTGACTCTATGTACAACAGGCAAAACACTATTATCAGTGTTTCTCTGCTGTTCATAGGGTTTTCAGTGGTGGATTGATTTTTGGGAGTGGGTTGCCAGGTCCTTCTCCCAAGCCTATAGCACCTGGTGTTCCCAGGCAGTCTCCCATCCAAGTACTAACCAAGCCCGACCCTGCTTAGCTTCTGAGATCTGATGGGATTAGATGCCACAGGGCTATCACTGCAGGCCCTTTAAGTGAGGTAGAGATAGTACTAAATACTTACTCATATTATTAAAATATACTGCATGATTTAAAAGAACAAAAGAATGTGAGCAACACAGCAGAAAAAAAATGTTTAGAGTGTTCAGAGATATTCCATATGAGATCAGATGTCCCCCAAAAGAGAGATGCCTTGTAAAATCAGGCATGCCCCCCACATGACTAAGGCTCAGATATGGAGCACACAGTCAGTTAGGGATGTGTCCTTAGGAGACCATGAAAGATCTGAAGCTAATGAAATGGTGAAGGGCTGCCTTCAGGTCACTTTGCTACCTCCAAACCTCCTTCATGGAGCATATACAGCCTCATAGTCCCAGTGAGCATGAACCAAGTGTCAGGCAGTTCCTTTGACTTACTTATTCCCCACAGTACCCCTTCCAGGGAGGTCTCCTTGTTCCTTATTCCAGGTTCCTCTGAATCTGAGGCTGAGAGAGGACAAGTTACCTGCTCAAGATTTCTTGAGCTATTATGCTTGGACAGGTTTTGAACTCACCCTTTCTTCAGTACTCTAGGCTGCCATGTGAGGGTCATCCTTCACCAGCACCTCTCCCTGTCCACACAGGAGGGCCTGCAGAGAAACAAACAGAAGCTTCCCTTCCTCTCAGGGTCTCTCACAATAGCACAAGTTAAAAGGAGCAATTTTTATTCACCCTCCCCAGCTGCCAGACCAGTTGCATAAATAGGCAGTAATCACAACTGCAATCTGCCATGAGTGATAATGGAGGAAGGATGCAAGGGAATTGCAGCCTGTTTCTACTTGGCAAGTCAAAAGGAAATGATCTCCTCTGCTTTTCAATGAAGAGGCATAGCAGGAAGCCTATAATCCCAGCGACTCGGGATGCAGAGGCAGGAGGATCGCAAGTTTGAGACCGGAGGCAGTCTGGGTAATTTAGTGAGACCTTGTTTCAAAAAGTTAAAAAAATGGGTTGGGGGTGCACCTCAGTGGTGCAGCACTTGCAAAACATGCAAGCACAAGGCCCTGGTTTCAACCCCCAGTACCGCAAAAAAAAAAAAAAAGAAAAGAAAAAAATATGTCCATGAATTTCAGAATATGAATTCCTTTTAGGTGCACAGAGAATATTCACCAAAACACAACAAATGTATCTGAAAACATTGAAATTTTAAAGAATATGTTCTCATATACTAATTCATTCTGAAATCAAATTAGAAGTCTACAAAATTTTAAATTACCCAGAAAGCTTTCTAAATATTTTGAAACTAAGCAACAGATTTCTATGTAAACTATGATTGAAAGAAAATGCAAAAAGAAGTTACAATATATTTTTATCTGAAAAATATAACATATCAAAATGTTATATGTGCAAATGTGCAAAACAGGAAAAGCAGTGATTTGAGGCAAATTTGTAGTTTTAATTCTACATATTAGAAAACAGGAAAGTTTTAAATGGTATACTTAGTTTCCACCCCAGAAGCTGACAAAAAAGAAAGAACAGATTAGGTCAAAAGCAAATGGAGAAATTAAGGAAAACATAATAAAGGTGAGAGAGGTTAACAAAAACATGAGAAGAGATATTTGTGAGTCTAAACTAACATTAGGCATCAAGAAAATTATCAAAACAAAAATTAGCATTTTTAAACATTAATAAAATAACAATAATGATCAAGAAAATAAGAAAAAACCCACACAAATTACCAATATCAGGAATGAAATGCAATCAGAACTATCGTAAATAAATTCAAAGGAACATTGGGAACAATTTTATGACAATAAATTTAAACCTTTAATTATGGAAAATATACTTGAAAAGTACACTTCTCCAGAACAGTCACAAAAACAAATAGGAAATCTGAAAAGTGTTCCTTTTTTTTTTACTTGAAACTATAATTTAAAATGTTTGCACTTTAAAAACAAATAAAAGAACTGATCCAAAAGTAAACAAACAAGCCTCCAGACCCAAATTATTAGTGAATGTTACCAAATATTTCAGAGCAAAATAATACAGTATTACACAAACTCTATCAGAGAACAAAAGAGAAAACATTCCTAACTCATTTGATGTAAGTTGTTATTGTTAGGTGCCTTCGAATCAAGTCCAACTCATAGCAACCCTCATAGGGTTTTCAATGGCAGATTATTTCGAGATTGCCTTGGGAGTGGGTTGCCATGTCCTTCTCCCATTTTTGCAGTACTGGGAATTGAACTTGGACCTCAGAGACTGCAGAGCGGTGCTCTACCAACTGAGCTAAATCCCAGACTAACTCTCATACAAAAACCTCAAAATAGTGATACAAGAAAAGAAAATTACAGATCAATATCATTACAAGTAGAGACAAAAAGTCCTTAAAAATATATTAGCAAATTGAAGGGGTACAGTGGCTCAAATCTATAACCCCAGTAATCATGTGGCTTAAAGCAGAAGGATAGCAAGTTCCAGGCCAACCTGGAGTAAACAGCCAGACCCTGCCTAAAATGTGTGTGTGTACACAAGTTGAATCTAGAAATATATGACAAATATACCAAATGGTGACCAAATGGGGAATATCATAGGAATGCAAGGTTGGCTCAACATTCAAAAATCAATTGTGTTAGTCAGCTTTGCATCTCTGTGAAAAATATCTCAGAGAAATGAACTTAAAGGAGGACAGATTTCTTTTGGCTCATAGTTTCAGAGGTTTCAGGCAATGGTCACTTGGCTCCATTATTTCTGTGCGTGGTGAGGTAGAGCATTATGGCGTAAAGGGGCCTGACACAAGATATACACTTAAAAGTTATACCTCCATGACCTACTTCTTCCAATGGACTGATCCACTGATGAGGTAGCATCTTCATTACCCAATTACCTCTCACTAGCACTACCTGCTGGGGACCAAGGCTTCAACATATGATCCTTTGAGAACATTTCATATCCAAACCATAACATCAATCAACATATTTAACATATTAACAGAATTAAGGAGAAAAATCATGTGATAACTCTCAGTAGCTCAGTAGATGTGATAATCTCAGTAGATTAAGAGAAAGCCTTGGTAAAATTTAACAGACATTCAAGCCAGGCACGGTGGTACACACCTGTAATCCCAGTGACTCTGGAGGCAGAGGTAGGAGGATCACAAGTTTGAGACCAGAGGCAGTCTGCATAATTTAGTGAGACCCTGTCTCAAAAAAGTAAAAAAGTGGACTGAGGGCACAGCTCAGCAGTCCAGCACTTGCAAAGCATGCAAGCGCGAGGCCCTGGATTCAACCCATAGTATGGCATAAAAAAAAAAAAAATTAACGGACATTCACAATAAAAAAAAAACTCTCAGCAAACAAGGGACAGAAGAAAAGTACCTCAATCTGAAAAGGAATATCTATGAAAAAAAACATCTAGCTAACATGATATATAATGATGAAATATCAAACAGTTTCACCTTAAGACTGAGAACTAGATATAGATATCCAGTATCATCATTTCTGAACAAATTGTACTGGAGGTTTGAAAGTCCAGTAAAGAAAAAGAAAGAAGGATTTGTTTGGTTTGGTTTTGTTCTTTGCAGGTGATATAATTGTAGAAAACTCCAGTAAAGTCTACAAATCACTAGAATAACTAGTGAATTTAACAAAAGTAAAGAATAAAAAGTCAGTATAAAATCTGAAGTCTGCAGCCATACCACTGTGGAGTCTGATTCTGTCAGATCTTGGAAGCTAAGCAGGGCCAGGACTGGTTAGTACTTGGATAGGAGACTGCATAGGAACACCAGGTGTTGTAGGCTTGGGAGAAGGACCTGGCAATCTACTCCCAAAATACAATCAGCCATTGAAAAGTCTATGAATAGCAGAGAATTGCCATTGGATTGAAATTTCTAAAATGTCTTAAAAAGGCAATGACAACTCTCATTCATGTGAAGTAATAATGACACCAACATTCCTCCCAAATGCTTTTGCTTTTCTAGTTTTGTTTTATGAAGCTGAACTGGTGGCAATACCATTTTACCCGTTGTATGTAGGGTTGCTATGAGTTGCACACCAACTCAATGGCACCTAACAACAACATAAAATCTGATACTTTACAGCAAGTTGACTAACAAATATGATTGCTGAGAAGAATTTAGAGTTTATTTGGAGGATTGTGGTCGTGAATTTAAAATGAGATGCATCAATGTAATTGTATGTTTTTCTTTATCTGCAATTGGCAATAATCATGCCAGCAATTAAGTCACAGTTTGGGTTATTGATTTAATTAAATGTGATCATGTATGTGGAGTGTCTAATATAAAGTAAGTACTTATTCAAGATGCAAACCCCAGGTGCTTCCTTCCACTACATCCTCCAGAAGCTAACATGCACCGAGGAGGTAAAGTATAGAGATGAGAATGGGACACTAGTCAGATGAGGGTTCCTTTCTGAACCAGCTTTTCCCATCCCAAACTTCGCCTCTATAAACCCAGGCTTTTTGTAATCACAACTTCTAAGAGCAATTTCATATGGTCCTCTGAGTTGTAGGGGTTTTTTTTACAACCTCAGCTCAAAATCTTCCTAACCAAATGCTCCATTCAGGACATTTGAATGGTCTTAGACTGACCCACCTCTCTCCCCTGTTTCTTAATCATAGTTCTCAAGAATAACTAGAATGTACTGGAAACACAACATCCTGAGAAAGAGAGGAATTTATTGCAACAGCCCTGGATTTCTTCTGTCCCTCCTACAATAGGACGAATGTCCTTCAATGTGTAATCCAGCTTTTCATGTTGCCTCTGGGGCATAAAGCCCATGATGGGCTGCTTGCCAGATTCCTCCAACTGCAATGGTTTGGATCACAGGCAAAGCAGACTCCATCCACCCAGGGCAGCTGTCCTGAGCCTTGGGGAATTGGCTTTACATGAACCCTAGATTTCCATTGTCTCTTGCTGCCCATCTGTGCACCAATCCCAATTTAGTACCATCCAATGGCTTACTTAGCTTATGTGAATTCTAACTCACCATTCACTAGGGCAACTAGGAGAAGTTGCAGCCCAAGATGCAGTGGGCCCCAGAGCTATGATCCAGCATGGATGGGTTCCAGAACTGAAGTTTTGGGAACCAAATCAAGTAGAAGCCTTTTGAGGTGCTCTCTTCACTGGGTCCTCACCTATCCCCTTCACAGATATTCTTTCACCAGTTCAGCTTCATAAAACAAAACTAGAAAAGCAAAAGCATTTGGGAGGAATGTTGGTGTCATTATTATTTCACATGAATGAGAGTTGTCATTGCCTTTTTAAGACATTTTAGAAATTTCAATCCAATGGCAAGAAATTACTATTTTCTTAAATGTAATTAATTTACTAAACTCCTCATGGTTCGTTGGCTTCAATCCCATATCTGTGGTCTTTCTGGGTACATTACACTCATGGGATTCAACTTCATTTCTTCTAACTCATAAAAACCTCATCAAAATGGAAATAAAATGCAATCTTGAACTTCCTAAAGAAGGCACACATCTTGGCTCCCTGGAATTAATGGCCTCTCTCCCCCATCCTCTTCTTCAAGAACACTTTAATTCCATGCCAACAGGACAGAAAAAGAAGATGCCAGTGTCATGAATGGCCTCTAGCCCCTCAGTTGTTCCAGCTCCCACATCACACAGCAGGAGCATTGAGGAGAGAGCTATGCCTGTCCTCAAAGCCACTGCCAGCTATGGTAGGCTCATAGGACTACATACCCCATGGGGCTTTCTCGTTTGTTCATAAAAGGAAAGGAAGGCAGTATTTTTGATTAAGGAAAGGAGGAAAACCAGTTTTGAGTTGGTGATTGCCAACTTGTGGGGTGTAGCAGGCAAGGCTCCCCAAAGTCACCCTGTGCCATTCCTGCCCGCTCCTCCCATGCTCCACCCACCTGCCTAGGCTCGCCCAGTAGAGGCCTTGTGCACTGCCCACAGTGCCAGCAAAGGATCACAGTCTCCATTTTCCGGTGAGACAACTAAGGGTAGAAGGAGACGTTCAGCAGCCTGTTCATGTCCCACACCTCGTAGATGGAGTGTAGAGCAGGGCTGGTCCCAGCATGACAAGGGCAATCCAGATGATGGCAGCAAGCACCAGGCGTTTGCTCCTGGCCGGCCACTCTGGTCTCCACAGGTACACAAACATCAGGGACAGCAATCAGCCCATGTGTAGATGAGCAATTAATATTGAGAGAGGTGAGGCAGCTCCCTAAAGCCACAGTGCCAGAGAGTGGAGATTGTCCCACTGCAAGGAGGACTGTGTGCTCCCCACCTTTAAGGCCCATGTTCCCCTCATCGTCCCCCCAACATCTGATCCCTAACCACAATGCAAAGGGACCATCTTCTCTTGTTGTTGTTAGGTGCCATCAAGTCAGGTCTGACTCATAGCGACCCTCTGTACAACAGAACAAAACACTCCCCGATTCTGTGCCAGGCAGACGATCTTATTTATGTTCCAGCCCATTGTTGCAGTACATAAAAAAGACTGTCATTTGTCATGTTGGATTTTTAAGGATCTAAAGGCTTGTTCAGCCTTTCTAGTGCTTGCTTCCCAAACTCATCTCTGGATCTTGAGTCCTGCCCAGTTCCCAGACATTGAGAGAGGAAAGGGGGTCATTCCAGCTGGTTCCCAGTGGTCCCAGTGATCGTCCTCAGGGCTGTTCCTAGTATTCTAGCCTGCCACTCCTCCTGGAAGGGCAAGGCTGCCTCCCTGTTAAATTAGGTAACACCTTGTGATTTGTTCTGATTGCATGAACTACTTTTCCTGAGGAGATGCAAAGGGACCATCCATTCACTCTGGAGAGGGAGGGCACAGACAAGCCAAAGGAAAGATTCCTTCAAGTCCAACTTCATGAATCACTGAGTTTATTAGGTTGCTTACAGGTGACTTGCAAGCAGTATTTATGGACAGCGATACCACCAGTTTGTCGTGCTATGGGAGTTTGTGTCTTGCTGTGATGCTGAAAGCTATGCCACCAGTATTTCAGATACCAGAAGGCCCACCCATGGTGGACAGGTTTCAGGAGAGCTTCCAGCCTAATACAGACTGGGAGAATGACCCAGAAGCCCACTCCCAAAACAACCATTGAAAGCCCTATCAATATCACAGAAGCACTGTCAAATATACCGCCAGAAAATGAGCCCCCAGGATTGAAGGCATTCAAAAAATGACTGGGAAATAGTTGTCTCCTCAAAGTAGAGTCCACCTTAATGGTGGGAATGAGGTCAAGCCCCTACAACCTCTTTTACTTGTGTGTTGTGACTCAAAATGAGAAGAAATATAGTAGCTGTGACATTGAGCTCATACATGAAAAGATGGTGTGCACGGCACAGTGTTGGGTAGTGTTTCATTCTGGTGTACATAGGGTCTCCATGAGTGGGATCCAACTTGACAATACCTAACAATAACAACATAGAACCAGGAGAATCCCTATCCAAAGTTGTTACCAAGGGGGCCCAGGGGCCCACCAAAGTCCCTCTGAAGAATCCTTCTGAAGAGCCCCACCCTAGCCAATCATTTCCCTCTTTTATAATGCTGGGGGGCAAAAAGGAAGGGATTGTGAGGGCCCCATTGGCCCTCCCTCCCTCTCCATAAGGGAATGCCATTAGACCCTCTATCACAGACCCAACTTTTAGCTGTGTAGTTTAGTTCATAGGCTGCAGCTGTAGCCATGTGGCATCGGATCCCATCAGATCTCGGAAGCTAAGCAGGGTCGGGCCTGGTTAGTACTTGGATGGGAGACCACCTGGGAACACCAGGTGCTGTAGGCTTGGAAGAAGGACCCAGAAACCCACTCCCCAAAGTTAATCCACCACTGAAAACCCTATGAATAGCAGAGAAGCACTGACAATAGTGTTTTGCCTGTTGTACGTAGGGTCACTATGAGTTGGATACTGACTTGATGGCACCTAACAACAACAACAACAACTTTAGTTCATTGGCAAGATTGCATGCCAAGGTCTTCTGGATATCACTACAGCTGTTTTCTTTAAGATGATAATAGCCACACTACAGTTCTGAACAACAAAACATGAGATAAAATAATGTGTGTCCCTTCTGGGCAGAAATGTTAAGGGCACAATTCACCATATTTCTTTCAACCTCACCAATTATGTTAGCTTTTTGTCACTGTGGCAAAACACCCAAGCAAATCAGCTCACAAGGGAAAAAGGTTGATTTTGGCTCACAGATTCAGACGTTTCAGTCCATGGTTGCTTGGCCTTATTACTTTGGGTCTGTGGCAGCACCACTTATTATGGTGGAAGCAGGCAACAGAAGTGGTCTGTTCACATCATGGCAACTGGGAAAAAAGAAAGGAAGAGGAGCCAGGCACCATGGGGCCTGTCTATAATCCCAGCAACTCAGGAGACTGAGGCAGAAGGATCACAAGATCAAGGTCAGAGGCAGCCTGCACAACTTAGACCTTGTCTCAAAATTTAAAAAAAGGGGGGGGAGGGTTGGAGTGCAGCTCAGCAGTAGAGTACTTCCCTAGCATGCACAAGGCCCTGAGTTCAATACCTAGTACTGCAACAAAAAAAAGAAAGAAAGAAAAGGAAAGAAAGAAAGAAAGAAAGAAAGAAAGAAAAAGGAAAGAAAAAGAGGAGTTGCCAGGTCCCAATATGCCCTTCAAGGGCATGCCCAAACACAGGGACCTTTGGGGGACATTCCAGATGCAAACTACAGCAGTGATGGAGGAATACATATTGAGACAGGATCTTCTTTAGCTTGAGCTCCTGTGTGTCTGTAAGAGTAAAGACCCCGAACAACCTTTATAAAGTGCCCAGGCAACCACACACACATAGACTATTCTACAATCATGCACACACACACACACACACACACACACACACACACACACACACACACACACACACACCTATAACCACACACATGCACACATACCCAGAAAACTCCCACCTATCCCTACAACTACATAATGCACTCACAAAACACCTACACACACACACATGCCCCTATAGCCACACATATATACACAAACAAACACCTACAACTACAACACATACACATATTGTATAACCACACAAACTTTACTACTTCCTTCCCCAACCCATGGAAAGGAATGTGTGTTACATATCAGCAAAATCCAAACTCTGTGCTAGGACTTAGGGAACAAAGATGAATAAAGCATGGTCCTTCACTAACAAAGTACCCAACTGGGAAGATAGATATTTAGTCACATAACTGTGCCTCAACTCCTTCCACAGGCAGAAAGCACCAGGGGAGCTCTCCCCTTTTGTTTTCTCAGAATCTATTTTATTAAAGTCTGTATTAGTCAGCTTGTGCATCCTTCTGACATGCAAACACATGACACCCAGGGTACATTTTAGATTCAAACCATAACACTTTGCCTCTGACACCCAAAAGTTCTTGGTTATCTCAAAATACAAAATGCATTCAATCCAACTTAAAAGTCCTCAAAGTCTTAGTAGTCTCAATTGTATTCAAAAGACCAAGTCCAAAGTCTCCACTCAAGATAAAATTACTCATGAACCCCTGAGAAACAAACAATAGGTTACATACTTCCAATATACAATGGCACAGAGTAAACCTTCCCATTTCAAAAGGTAGGAGGAGGGCACAGAAAGGAAAGGTTTATTCAAAACAAACAAAAAAGACCAAAATCCAGCAGGGCACACAAACCTTGTAGCACTTTGTCTGGAATCTAGTTCACATGATGGCATCTCCTGGGCTCCAACAGACTTGGGCAGTTCTTCCTCTATGGCTTGGCCATTTGTAGCACACATTGCCCTCTTGAGCTGGCTCTACTCATTGCTGATAGTTTCCCTTGGCAGATGTTTCACATTTCTGGCATATCCAACATCCTGGGGGATGCATTGCTGCTTAGGCTCCACCCTCAAAACTTGAAGTACCAGCCCTTTCAGGGATTCTCTTCAGGGAATCCAACATTGGTATACACTGGCTGGCCCAACAGGTTATTCTCTGGAGTCTTGGTGGCAGCCTCCATGAAGGCTGAACTCTTGCAAAGTGCAAGCCTGTTAAACCAGCACCACATAAAAAATACCAAGACCTCCTGCTAGTTTTAGTAGTAGTTTCATCACTTTTGACCATGGCTACAGAAGCAGCCCCTTATACCTAGGCTGGGAAACCACTTCCCTGGGCAGACCCTTTTAAGAGTATGTCCCAAAGGCACTCACATTTTAAACACTCTATTTTCAAAGGAAACTATTTTAAAACAGTTTCCAGTTTCACACCCTGGTGTCTTATATGGGAGGGGCCTGGCCAACTCCTGCCTTCACCCCAACCCAGGGCATTTCTATTGTCCAAGCCCTAAGTGTATGCCTTCTCTTTAACAGAGCTTATCTCTTTAACAATTACCACCTCACTGCCCAAACTCACCTTATCTGTAACTTTAAACAAGCTATAGCTTTTTTCTCTTTAAACTGCATGTTTTTAAAGCTTTTGTTCTATTCCTGTTGCTTCAGTTTTTCAGTGTAAATCTGACTAAAAGCACTAAGTAACAATCATGTAATGGCCTTAATATTATGCTGCCCTCATGATATTTCCTAGGCCAACTTAATCAGTCCATTGTTTTTAATTTAGCCTCAATCATATCTTTAGGACAAGGACTGATGGCAGACAGACTCTTTGCCATGTAACACAAATGGCCTGTACTCCAATTCCCACTAAAGTCCTTATTTTCCTCTGAAACCCTGTGAGCCTAGTCTTTACTATCTGTACTGCTATCAGTGTTCTGGTCTTCTGAACTTTCAACAGAACCTTCTGTCAACCTCTGCTTACAGCATTCCAGGGCTTCTCTCACCCAAATCCCCCATCCCTCCCAAACTCCTCATGCAAACATGTTCCACAGGCCTAAGAACTACATTGTCAGGTTTCCACACAGTAATGGACCAATTTTCTATATCAGTCAGCTTATGTATTGCTGTGGTAAAATACCTGACAGAAACAAACTTATAGAAGGAATCACATTTTAGAGGATCTTGGCCACAGAGGCAGGGCAACATAGTGTCAGGGCAGGTGGCATGGCCTGTGTCAGATGACCTAATGTCAGGGCAGATAAGGAGCAGAGTGAGCTATTAGAACTGGAGTTTATATAAAACCTCCAAAGACCCAACTCTAATGACTTACTTCCACAAAGCTAGGTCCCACCTCCCAAAGTTCCATTGTTTCCCAGGACATCATCACCAACTGGAACCAAACATTCAAACACATGAACCATGGTGGACATTTTACATTCAAACCATAACAAAGTTGTACAAAACTACCTCACCCATAGAGTAACAGAGGCAAATACAATTCCCCAGTCCCACCACTCATTCATTCTATCAGCACATTCTTCACTCTTTTTCTCTAGTATCTCCTGTACATTTGGAGGATATACTGTGTGCCTCAGGAGCTCTCTGCCCAGGGCCAAGGCAGGGTGAGTGGGGAATTCTATCATGGGATGAGGGGCTATGTCTGTGGGTGAAATCAGCCCCAAAAGGAGTTTTGGGTGGGGTAGATTCTGACAGATTAGTGGATACTCACAGATGAAAGTGGGGCTCTCAACAGTCTTGGCCTAAGAGTGGAGGCAAAAGGAGGGCACAGACAGCCTCCTTCACGTACTTGGCATGCTTGCTAGACACCAGGGGCACAGCAGAGAGGGTGGCTCATGTGACATCTAGAGGTGGGCCAAGCAAGATGGTGACACAGGTATCATGTTCATGGAATCCACTGCAGCTGTGCAACTGTGGTCTTTGAAAGGACTCTTCCTGTAGTCAATAGACAGGTAATGATCCCAAGTGGGAAAGTCACATGGAAAGTGTGCATGGAAAGATGATTGGCCACTGTCCCAAGAGTAGCTGGAAGAAGACAGGTAAAGGGTGGTCCAGTCAGCAAGGGTGGAGAAAGTGGAAAAGCAGACAGAATATGGTTGATGTTTCCAAGCCAAGATGTAGAAGAGTCGCTCCTCACTGCTGTTTCAAACCTCTTCCACTCACAACCTCCCTCCATTCCCAAGAATGGAGAGGTCTTCTAATCTCATTTTGTGTCTGAGAAGTCTGGGCCTCCAGTGGTCAAGGGCACATCCACAACGGCCCAGGGCATCGCAGCAAGGCAGGGGCTCAGCTGGCAGCACCCACCCAATGAGCGGCCTCTGGAGAACCAGTGTCACTTCTCTTTGGTGCCAGGCACAGAATGAGAAGGTGACTCAGTCTGATTATTCGATGTGTCTTTTGCACACCTGGGACTCAGATTCCTCATATGCAACCCATCTTTCACATATGGCTCACTCACTATGGAAGATGTATGTGAAATGCAGTCATGATTTTGCATTAAATTTGGGCACATTCCAGCCTCCAAGCATGAATATTAAAATCCAGATCTTCATCACTCGGGAAAAGTAAATCAAAACCACAATAGACACTACCTTACTCTTATAAAGATGGCTACTGCCAAAAAAATTAAAAACAGAAGTAACAACTATTGATGAACATGTGGAGATATTGGAACCCTTGTGCACTATTGGTGGAAATGTAAATTGGTGCAGCCATTGTGAAAACAATATGAAGATTTTTTTTAATTTTTATTATTTTTTCCAATACTGGGGAGTTGAACCCAGGGCCTTGTTCATGTTGGGCAAGTGCTCTGATACTGAGCTGCACCTCCAGCCCCCTTGTTATTGTTTATTTTGGGACAGGATTTTCCTAAATTATACAGACTGCCTCTGGCCTCAACTTGTGATCCTCCTTCTTCAGCCTCTGGAGTCACTGGGATTACAGGTATGCACCATTGCACCCAGCTCAAAAATTTAAACATCAAATTAGCAAGTGATCTAGCAATCCTACTTCAGGGTAAATATATAAGAGACTTGAAAGCAAGATCTGGAATTGATACTTGGACTTTCATATTCATAGTAGTATTATTCATAATAGCCAAAAAGAAACAACCTAACTGTCCACCAACAAATGAATAAATAAACAAAATGTGGCATATATCTACAACATAACAGTATTCAGCTTTAAAAATAAGAATTTTTTAAAACCCAGGTGGCCACGTCTCAGGTGAGTGACTTTGGGAAACTGATTTAATCTGTCTTATGTGTCTGGTACGCTTCCTCTGGTCCTGTTGAGGACTCGTGATGATAAGGCACATGGACTGCCATACACATTCCCTGGCACACACGAGGCAGTTACGCCATGATTAGCACAATGACCTGCCTCCTATGTGCCCTTGATGTGTGGGGGGTGCTAAGGAAGTCATGGGAGGAAGGAGAGATTCCCTCCCTCATCCTAAGGGACACTGTCTAGAATCTGCCTCACTGATGACGTGGGTCCAGCACATGAAGGAGGCCGGCAGAAAGCCACTTGCTCCATGATATAGCCTGTCTGGGAGTGTTGTTCGCCTTCAAGTTGCCCCTGAGGAGGCCCAGGTCTGCCACAAGCAGAGCCTAGCGGGCAGTGTGAAGGACAGCTGCAGTGGACACCCCATCCTGACACCTCTTGCTTCCAGGGGAGCCGCTCAAACAGTGCCCTGTTCTTTGTGTTCTGCAACATGGGGTGGGTGGGGGTGGGAACCAGAGGTCTGGCTCACCAGAAACAACCCGCATTGAGAGAACTACAACTCCCTTTCCCTGGGAGCCTGCCATGTGCAGAGGTTTGTCTAGACAACTTCACCAGGCCTGGATAGCAATCTCCTAGATAGATGTCACTACTTGTATTATTTACTTTTTCCAGTACTAGAGGTTGAACCCAGGGCCTCATGCATGCTAGGCAAGTGCTCTACTGCTGAACCATACCCCCTACCCCTTCTCTATTTTTCATTTTGAGACAGGGTCTTGCTGAGTTGCTAAGACTGCCTCTGGCCTCTAACTTGCCATCCTCCTGCCTCAGCTTCCAGGGTCCCTGGGATTATAGGCTTGCACCACCACTCCTGGCTGCCATTTGCATTTTTAAAGATGAGGACACTGAGGTCCAAAGAGGCTAAACGATGTCTCGAAACTCATACATGGCACTGGTGGGGAGGAGGAGCCCGTAAGCCAGGTGTGTTGGCCACAGAGCCTCTCTAGGGGTGATATGCCCCAAGGTCCAATGGCTGCCCCTGTGGCTGGGCAGCAGCTGTTCTCCACATGCAGTCACCTCTAAATCTACCTGACTCAGCCTTGTCCTCTCTCCTTCCCAGAACAGCCCATGTCCATGGCAGTGGGGGACTGAGACAGGAGGACCAAGCCCACACGGAACTTTTCTCTTTTTTTCTAGTCAGCTCCGTACCTAAAAAGAGCAAGCCCCCCACCCACTAGTACTCAGGTGCTATCTTTGGGGACCCAGAGGACCTCTTTAGTGCTCACCAGCAGCCCTTTGGGCAAGAATGCTCTGATGACCTGGGGGAACATGAAGACAAGGCCTGATGTCACCAGAGTTCTGCGTGGTAAACAGGGACCCAGGATGAAAGAGAGTTGCATTGGTGCCTAAATCTGAGAAATATCATCCCAGCCTCCCCGCAAGGCTCTTGGACCCAGGGCAGACCCTCTTGACCCAGAAGGCTGAGAGCCTGACCATCTCCTAGAGGAGGAGGCACCCCGAGAGCCCCCCATGTAAGCAGGGTGCTGGCTGCCTATGAAACTTGACAAGTGCAGGAATTCAGCCCGTGCTGCAGCCAGAGTGCCAGGCGCCTGCCTCTTGAGTCTCTTCCCAGGGTCGTCCCCAAGGTCCTCTTCTCCCTCTGAAACCTGCTCCCTGGCACATCACCCTCTTACTGGAAACTTAGCAACATATTCCTGGGGCTCCCCACTGTGCCACCCCAGTCCTGCCAAGGCACCACAAGGAAGAGTACGGAGACCCCATTTTACCTGCTGATAAATTTAGCAACACAGTATGAAAGAGATTCAGCCAAAATATCCCTGAACCCCTCACTCTGCTACACACATCATCAGGGGCCTGTCTGACCTTAGTCTTTCAAAATAGAAAATTAAAAGTGCCAGACAAGCCTTAGACAAAGAGCCTCTACCCTACAGGAGGTGAATCACTCTGCAAAACTCCCTCCTATGCATATTGACATTCCTCTCTTCTGGCCCCATCTATCCACCCGTATACTCATCCACCCATCCACCCACCCATCCATGCATCAACCCACCTTCCCAGCCACCTATCTATCTGCCTAGCTATCCATCCATCCATCCGTCCATCCATCCATCCATCCATCCACTTTTTCAGCTATCTACCTGTCCAAACACTTAATAAACATTCCTGCCTACCTATCTTGTGTTGGACCCTGTCTGGGAGCTGGATGCCCAGAGAGAAAACAAGGTTCACAGATTGGGTTACCCTAGTTGGCTGAGGCCTCAGAGTAGCCCTGGATACTGGTCTCTGGCTGCCAGAGGTTGGTATTCTGCTCTATTTTCTGGCCTTATCTAGAATCACTACCTACATACAGCTGCAACAGGACCATTTCCTTCAGGGTAGGAAAGTGGCCTTTGTAGATTTTTTCCCCATCTAATGGAGACACTGAGGTCTTCAGCTGGTGTGTGTGGACAAGGAGCCTCTTGTCCAGGATTATAGTGCTGGGCCATTCCCTGGACCTGCAGTTCTGGAACTCCTCATCTGGCCCCCTAAAACATCATTCTTCTTGATGGTGTAGGTGAGGGTGAGTGAAGAATATAGACAAAACCTATTCCCAACTAGTTGCTTACTTGCCACTTTGACATCTCAACCCCTCTGATGACATCACATAGCTGATTTTCCAATCGCTTTAAATCTAGGTATATAATCCACAAGAGGTCTGTTGTTCTCCCACTAGACTTGGTTTAGGGGCACCTCAGGGAAGGAGTATGGTGCCAGCACCTGGTTACAGCAACCTCCGTTTGCAGCTTAGAGGCTAGGGGCTGGATACTGAGCTTAGACCAGAACCTACCAAAGCAAAGTAGAGGGAAGCACCCTCGGCATTCTAGCCACACAGCAGTGGGGTTGGGTTTGAGCCTCATAATTGAGGCTCATAAATCTCACTGGCTCCCCTGGCCTCAGATAAAGCCAGCGACTGGGGGACTGACAGGTGCTAGAGATCACAGGCCTTACAGATCCACAGATCCAAGCTCTCTATCCCTAAGGGGACAGATGCCATCTCAGTGTGTCATTCTCAGCCCTGCAGACATCAGCTTTAGGTGGTTTTGTAGTGATCCTGGCCAAGGAGCTGCTGGCACTTTCTTAGAGACATGGATGCCACTGCTTGCAGCGAGCCCTGATGGGAAAGGTGATTGAAATTGACCAGTATAAGTGACAGGAATATGACAAGGGCCAATGTTGACAAGGCATCGCATGTTGTTGTTGTTGTTGTTGTTAGGTGCCATCCAGTCAGGTCCAACTCATAGCGACTCTATGTACAACAGAACGAAAGACTACCAAACACTATGCCATGCCTGGCACTATATCAGTGCTTCTGTGTTATTCATAGGCTTTTCAATGGTAGAATGTCTTTTGGAATTGTTTTGAAAGTGGGCTGCCAGGTCCTTCTCCCATTTTTGCTGTACTATGGATCAAATCCAGGGCCTCAGAGAACACAGAGAGTACTCAGCCAACTGAGCTAAACCCCAGACCTCACAGATTCATAGGGAGGCATCAATTCATTAGCTTCTTCCAGGCTCACAACATGCCATCGCAGATGAGAAAACCAAGACTCATGATTGTTCATTCTATGTGTCACCTTGACTGGTCTCTGAGATGCCCAGGTATTTGGTCAAACATGATCCTGGATATGTTTGTGAGGGTGTATCTGGGAAAGATCAAATGAGTAGAGTGAGTAAATCAGATTGGCCCCATAATTTGGGTGTGTCTCACCCAATCAGTCAGATGCCTGGATAGAACAAAAGGCTAACCTTTACACCAGCAAGAGAGAATGCTCCATCCCCAATGGACTTCAAGATAGACCACTGCCTCTGCAGATCTTGGAATTGTCTGTCACCTTCCATAATCACTTGAGCTAATTCCATGGATAGATAGATACAGATACCGTATTAATCTACTTTTCTGGAGAACCCTGACCAATATGGCACCTCTCTAGTAAGCCTCTGCCTATACCACCAGGCTCCAAGTTGAGGACATGCTGCACAAAGGAGGTGAGGTGCAGCCAAGGGACAGCAGCTGCTGGCAAAAGTGCACAGGCTGCACACCTGGCCCAGTAGGGCCCATCCTCCCTCCCTATGGCTGTCATAAGCTTCTGCTGGGCCTCACATTCCTCCTGTGGGAACCAGGAAACACTTCTCAGCTCTCAGAGCTAACATGGACTAAGTGCTAGTGCCTGGAGGGACTGTTCCCTGCTGCAGGGGTCCTGGGCTGGGTGTGACAGGACATGTATACTGAGGCATGTTGGGTCCTCAAGCCAGGTGCTATCTTCCACCCCATATGTCTGGGTGAGGCTTAGGGTCTCTCTTAAACCTAGCTCCTTCCTCACATCTGGCACTGTTGGACTGTCCTGAGGACTCACACGTCACTTTTCTCTTCGCAATTTCTGCCTCAGCAGCTCTGGCCAGGCCATGTCCATAGGGAAGGCAGCTGGTGCCCGGAGGCCTTGAGGGGAAACTCACTCATGTCCTCCTGGTGCTCTTCCAAAGATGCCTTCATGAGGAGCAGTCTCTGTAGGCCCAACACTGCATGTCCTGGCCTAGGTGTATCTGGGTGCTGTTGGCGAGTGGGGATATCATAGGTCCCACCCTCGTGGTGGCATGTGGAAATCTGTGCTGGAAAGTGCTCCCATGGCCTTGCAATCTGAGAACCCCTTGCAAGGAGGGCAGAGTGACCTCTGCATGTCCACAGCAACTGGCCCTCACCTCAGCCCCCAACAAGCCGGGCTGCCCTGCCCCTTGCCCAGCTGTGAGAGGTGGCCACAACCAAGGGCCCATGCACTGCCTGGCTCCACAGGGCTGTCCTACCACAGAACACCAACCCTCCTGCCCTGTCACCCAGAGCTCCCAAATGTTGTCTCACCTCCGATCCAGGTGGAAAGGACCTAGCAGACCAGCCAAGTGCCATTCTCATGGCTTCTCGGCAGGCACCACCTGGCTCAGCCTCCCCTGGCTCACTTGCTCTTGCTGGGGCCACAGACTGCAGGCATCTCCAGTTGGCCTCCCACCACAGGATGAACTGGGTCCTGCAGTGCCTATCTGGACCTCCCCTTTGGAGACTGTCCCTCTAGCAGTAGACTAGGCCTGAGCTCCAGTGTCTGACCCCTGCCAGCCTCCCCTGCTCACCTCCCCACCCTTGTCAGCTCACAAACCCCTCTGCCACACTGCCTGCTTACGCCCAGTCAGGCCTGCTTCCCCACCCTGCCTCTCTGCACCTGCCTCTTTGAGCCACACCTTCATCAGTGCCTAGTGCCCTCCCTGTCCCTTCCATGCCTGAGTCCTTCAAGGCTCAGAGGTACGGCTCATGTCCCCTTGGTCAAAATGGCACAGGGCTAGCATTCATGATCCACACTATTTTGGTATGGCTTCTATGTCTGTCTTTTGGTTTCTTCTTTCTATATGCTTAGCAGTCTGGGGAGTCACAGTAAGGATCCCCTTTTAGCCCCCAGACCTGAGCACCCACACAGATACAGCATCTGGAGTCCATTCCCCAGGCCTCCTACAGTTCCTGGCCTATAGGAGGCTCAGACTCCCAAGACTGACTATATAGAGTGCATTTTCTTCCAAAAGAGCTCATGGTCCAACCCAGTGTTAACCCTGAGGGTTGGTCCCATGTGACTGAGGAGTGGGGGACCCAGCCCCAGCTCCACATGTTGTTGTTGTTGTTAGGTGCCATTGAGTCGGTGTCGACTCATAGCGACCCTCAAAGGGTTTTCAATGGCTGACTGTTTTGGGATTACCTTGGGAGTGGATTGTCAGGTCCTTCTCCCATTTTTGCGGTGCTGGGAATTGAATTCAGGACCTTAGATACTGCAGCACAGCGCTCTACCAACTGAGCTAAATCCCAGCTTCCAGTTCCACATAATGATGCCTTAATGGAGAAACACAGGCCTGTACTAGGCATGGGAGGGACTTTGTGTGAGGAGAGAGCACACGCATAAGCATGTACACACACGTGTATGTGCATCTGTCGTGTGTGCATGCATGCCTACATGTGTATGTTGCAAGTGCACTTGTGCTGCATGCAGGCTTTCTGGGCACTGGGAGGGACTATGCCAGTTGAGGACACAGTTTCTCCTCATCATTGCTTCCTGGAACCACACAGGGCAGAAGGCAGAAGACAGGCATCTGCAGACATACCAATGGGAAGCAGATGAGGAGCTTTTCTTTGTGGAATCACCATCTCTTAGTGAGTTGCTTGGAAGAAGTTACTCAGCCTCTCTGAGCCTCTGTTTTCTTGTCTGTAAAATGACAATGACGTATAAGCCTCAGGGTCAGGCAAAGAATTAAAGAAAGCTGCTGGGTATGAAGAATCAGTGCCCACTAGGAAAGAGAGAGGGAAGCGCCAAGCTTATAGTTCCCCCACTGCCCCGGGAAAGAGAACAAAGAAAGGAGCCTGAAGGAAATGCTCCACGCAGGGAGCAAGCGACCCACCAGGCAGCTGGGCTCCCGTGCTGGGAAATAGTAAATGCAATGTTATTATGGAAGGCGCAGAAGTGATTTTCAGTGTAATTAAGATGGATGTCTCTAATAATCCTGCAGGGCCCAATTCTGAGCCACATTACCAGACACTCACGGGGGACTTTGTACACTGCTTCAGTAAGCACTGAAACCCATCAAAGAAATGCATGGCAGATGAGTTCTCAAGCCAACGGTCCTGGACCCAAGCCAGCCCAGGGCTCAGATCAAGGCCCCAAGGGGACTGGGCAAGAGCACCTGGCTGGGAAAAGTCCTCTTCCATCACCTCAGCAGAACAAGGCCACTCTCCACGCTCCCTCTCAGCTCGCTGCTTCCACCACCGGCAGGGCCCTGAATTGTCACTCTTTCACCTAGCAAGAAAGGGGAAACATGCAAAAGAAACAGAGGTCCCAAAGGATGCTGGAACCTGCCCAAGGCCACTCAGCTCATCAAAGGTAGAGTGAAAATTAGTGTAAGGTCAAACAGTAATCTAGTTCAACCTGACTCCATTGCGGAAGTTTCTCCTCCAACACAGGCCGGCTCCCCCGTCCCTGCCTGGATTGCTGCCTGCTACACTAAGGACTTGGCTACCTCCTCATTGAAATCACCAACTGCTCCTATTAATGCCACCTCACCTCGTACTGAGGAGTGTGCTTAGCTCTTCACATGAACTATTTTAAATAGCTCCTACTACGAGCCAGGAGCAGTGGTGCACGTCTGTAATCCCAGCGGCTGGGGAGGCAGAGGCAGGAGGATCACAAATTCGAGACTAGAGGCAGTCTGCTTAACTTAGCAAGACCCTGTGTCAAAAAGTAAAAAAAATGGGCTGGGGGTGCAGCTCAGTGGTTCAGCACTTGCAAAGCATGCAAGTGTGAGGCCCTGGGTTCAACCCCCAGTACTGGAGAAAAAAAAAAAAAGCTTCTACTACAACTCTATTATTATTGCTAGCATAGATGGCGGGCTAGGGGCTGTGCTGAGCCCAGATCTCTTCGCCTCGGGGGTTTGCACTCATAACTGCTGAGGGTATCAGAAGGGTTTCCTAAAAACATGAGCCATCTAAAGTCTCCTCACTGTGGGAAGGAACTGTGTTCCTTCAACGCTAGGGATTCCCTCTCCTCCCCTGTCTAAGCACTCCCCACTCTGTCCACTTTGGAGGCCTCCCACCCCTGCCCCAGGGCCAACCCTCCTTCCCCCAAGGCTCACAGCCCACTCTGGCCTCGAGGTCAGAGACGTGTATCAAGGCCTTGCTGGGCTCCTTGCTAACCAGGGAGACTTGGACAAGCCACTCTGCTCTCTCTAAGCCTCAGTTTCTCTGACTTTGAAATGGAGATTAACATGCCTGCTGTGCACGGCCTTGGGGAAGACTAGGGGCTGCGAAGGCCAGAAGGCTCCAGTGCTTGTGTGCTCCCAGCCTCCTCCCTGCCAGGGCTGCCAAGAGCTGAGGGGTAGAAGCAGGTGGGGGTGGGCGCCCTGCTTCAGGGAGGGGGGCTCTGTGCCCCACAAAGAGCACCTGGGCCGGAGCCTTAGGCCAAATGCCAGGGGAGGAAAGAAAACTCCTCACGCGGCAGATGCTCAGTCCCTCGGGGCCTGTTTGGCTGGACAGGGCCTCCTTGCTGCAGAAGGGAGGCGTCCCCTGCTCCCAACCTCTCCTTGGCTTTCTTGATGGGATGATTTTCTAGGCTGGAGCTTTGTGTAGGTTCAAAGCCCTTTTAAAATCCTGTAAGTGGCTTGATCATAAAGGTTGACAAGCTGGGAAGATAAAACCTCCATCAAAGCATGGAGCTCAGGGCCAGAGACTGAGGTTTTTGTCTGTTCTCTCATCCTCACTACTGGCAGAAGTGACTCCAACCCTGGCCATGTCGTCAGCCAGCTGGGGACGCTGAGGCTTTCTTCACAGGCTGGGTGGGGAGTCCTCACGGCAGGCCTTAGACATCCTGCTTCTCCTCCAGCCTGGGCAGAATCACCGTTCCTGGCCACCTGCGAGGCACCATCTCCAAGGCTAGGAGAGGCCACAGACCTAGAGAGGTGTGAGGTGTGAACAGAGGCACCACCTGCCGCCTCACACCCAGAGCCGTCCAGTCCATGCAAGACCCCTCTGCACTACTTCTTACCTTGGCACTTGGTCCACGGTGTCCAAGAGAAGGGCTGCTCCACCTGCTGCTTCGGTGAACCCCCACCAATCCGTATGGATAAGTAACACAGAACACAAGTCCTTGTTTTTTAGGCCACTGAGATTTGGGGAGTTTGTTACCAGAACCTGACCTTGTCTATCCTGCCAAGTGCAATTACAGTACAGATTAACTGTGACTCACTAGATGAAGCACATGACCCATAGCCAGTTCTGAAATGGTAGCTGTGTGTCCTGGAAGGATAAGGCCCCTCATGCCACAAAACCCTTGCTCATGCCCCCTAAGATGTAAGTGGCAGGGTGAAGACTTTTCTCCAAGGCAGCTGGGGCTTGGAGGGTGGTGGGAACATGCAGGCTCCAGGAGCAAAGTCAAGAGGAAGAGTGGGAGGAGACCCAGAGCCGGTGGAGCCGAGGGGAGACGCCCCAGACTGGATCTCCTGCTTCACTTCACTTCACCAGACACTTCTCTCAGCAAATGCATCCCACAGCTCTGCTGAATCCCAAGATGTGGCTAAGGACAGCAAAGGTACAGAGATGGAGGGAAGAATTGGTCAGGAGGTACAGGAACAGAGGCGCAGGACCTGCAGGCAGCAATGTCCTGAGGCACAGCCCACCAGCCAGGAAGGGAGGCAGGACATTCATGCGCCTTCCAGCCAGCACTGATGCTCCCCAAGCATCTCCTGGAGACAACACCTTGGTGCTGGCTATCCCCATCCATTACTGTCCTCCTGTTACCTACCTAGCAAGTCCTGAGTGCGATCATCTCCTCTCCATGTGGAGCAGTGCATTCACTCCATCATCTCTGTGGAGTGCCCAGCCCAGACCTTGGCAGAGAGTATGCATAGAGCTACTAACTGGCACTTTCCAGATATGAGGGACACCTGGGCAGGACACCCAGCAGCCCAAGCTTGGGCTTCTCATGAGGCTGATCCCTGGGCAGAAGAGAAGTCCTTGGCAGGGTCCTTCATGCTAAGTAGATTGCCATTACTCTAGCCCCAGAACACAGATCTCCAACCTCCTGCTGGCCGAGCACCTCAATAACTGTCTCCAGATACAAATGCCAATAACAGTCAGCTCCCAGACCTGCACTTGGCAGCCCTTAGGTAAGAAGCCGGCCTGTGGGACAGGGGTGCTGAACACAGGTCAGTGAGGCTGGAAGCCCAAGCCCCACTGCCTGGGACCTTGTACTTTCTGATGATGCCTAGAGGCTTCTCTGAAGGGGGTCAGGCAGCTGTAGGCCCCTCACCCCTGCAGCTGACCCACACCTGCATCCCAGGGACACTGGCCTCTATCTACTGACAGCAATATCTGCGGGAACTGGGCTTGGAGCCTGCACCTGACACATAGCATGTACTTTTCAATGCTTCTTCTTCTTGTCCAGTGCTGTTGAGTCAGGTCCAGCTCATAGCGACCCTACACAGGATTTCCAATGGCTGATTGTTTCAGGGTTACTTAGGGAGTGGATTGTCATGTCCTTCTGCCATTTTTACAGTGCTGGGACCCTAGGATCAAACCCAGGGCCCCAGAGAGGGCAGAGCAGGACTCTACCAACTAGCTGTCATTATCAGGGTCCAGCTGCCTCCAGGGCCTATTCCAGCCAAGGGAAAGGACTTCAGAGGAGTCAAGGGCCTATGTCATGCTAGGCACTGATACAGATCTTTGCGAGCCCTCAAAAAAGGGCATCTTAATTATCTCTGTATTGAAGATAAGAAAACAGAACTTTGGGGACATAAAGAAACTGGCCAAAGATCCTGCAGCAGAGGAAGGGAGAGTAAGATTTCACACCCAGATTGAGCTCTGCAGATACTCCAGGTACATTTATTCACACACACACACACACACACACACACACACACCATCACCTTCCCTTGGAGAGGAAGCTCTGCCTTTACTCCATACCCCTTGCTTCTTAGATGATGGACAGCAGGGCCCTGGCCTTGGTTCACCTGGGGGCCTGGGCCTGTGACCCAGTCTGTGGCTGGCAGAGGTAATCAGGGTCACTTGGAGACTGCAAACTTCTCACACAGGCTAGAGGACAGGCTCACAGATAGAGCAACTCCACCACTTGGGTCTCTTGGCCCTACCTGAGCCCTTGTATATGGCTCTGCTGAGTCTTCAGCTAGGGGCACCACTGCCCTGGGGCCATAGTCAGCAAGGCTGAGTCTGTCTGCAGCTGAATGGACAAGCCTCTGGCCTGTACTCTGCAGAGGGCCCTCAGTTCCCAGACTCTCATGCTGCACCAAAGGGCACAGGCCAGGGGATGACTTTTCTCTGTTGAACAATGCAGAGTGTTGACAGAGACACTTGTGTGGTGCAGGGGCTAGCTCTGGGCTGGGCCCGCTAACCAGAGTGACCATATGTGGCTCTTTATGGTGCTGGGCTCCAATAAGGAGTGAACCAAGAGCACGCACCCAGAGAGTCAGCTCCCCAAGCCAACCAGCAGTAGGTGAGGGGCCATGCCACACCTACCCTGGGTGTCACAGTCACTTTGACTCCATTCTCATCATTTCAGGTAAGTTGTGAAGTCCAGCCCAGGTGGCAGGGAGAGGACCTGGACTCCACAGCCTGACAAAGGAGCAGCAGGTTCCCTGCAGGAGAGTGTGGGGGGTGGGGAGTGGGGGGCTAAGGCTCCATCTTCTTTGGGAAAATTCCATCTGCTACACCCTGCAAAGAGATGTGCTCAGTAAGGTTCAGGGACCGAACCTGTCTACATCTGTGACTGTACTCCTCATGACCACAGTGTGTTGCCCCACCAAAGAGCCCTGCCCACAACACTGCCTGCCTGGACAGAGGGGCAGCCATCCCACTGGACCAGGGGCCTCTAAACCCTCTAGGGTGTTGGCAGCCCTGAGAAATAAGAACACAGGGCAGAGAAGGATGTAAGCAAGTCTGGGCCAGGAAATCCCTTCCTCCTCCAAAGTTACCGACATCCTGTGATTGGCCACATGCTCAAGACCTCATGGTAAACACCTGAGGTGCCCAATGTTCAGTTCATCGGACGGGAAAGGATGCTCTCAGCACAAGCGATAATCATGGCTCCAGGCAAACCCTAAACCCAGGAGCATCCCACAGATGGGTGGAGACTGCAGGACCCTGGGGACCTCTATCTCTCCTCCTCCTTTGCCAGGGAAAACAAATGCCTCTTTAGAAACTAGAGCCTTGTCTCATCAAGACCACTTTTAACTAGCATAATTGCAGTCATTGTCCCTACTTTGTACCATTACCTTAGAGTGCAGACCTATCTGCAAGTGTCCTGGGAAAGCCTCATCCTTCTGTACAAGGAGTCTCATGAGAAAGCAAGTGCTCTAAGGAGCCCAGGAGAGATGCCCTTAAGTATATCTGCACACTTCCATCAGAAGAGAGCAAGCAACCTCACACCCACTGCCCAGCCTAGGACCACAGGCTCTCCTTGGGCGAGTGGGAGGAGACACATCCTCTTATCCAGGGCAGTGGCTGGGATCCAGGACCCTGTACAGGCAATTGAGAGAGCATCGGGTTCCAAGTGAGGATCCCAAAATGCTCTACGTCCAAAATATGCAAGAAGTTGAGCACATGGCCTGTGGGAGCAGTGGGTGAGCTCAGCTCCACAGAGAAAGGAGCGGATGGCACAGGTCAGCTGTAGGGACTGCGTGCTCCTGGCCACATGAGACGTCTTCTGAGAGCTGCCCAGTACTGAGAGCTGGGAACCCGCAGAGCCAGGACCTGGAGAAATCTTCTGATTGTGACTCCATTCTTAGAAGCAGGCCAGTAAGTTCTGAAGAAAACATAGGGTACACCAGATTTCGATGGCATTTTAAATCAGCAACAGAAAGTGTGCCACTGGTTGGTGTGCAACTACTTGCCTAATTAAAGACACAGACATGGAGCCAGGCATGGTGATGCGCACCTGTAATCCCACTGACTCAGGAAGCAGAGGCAGGAGGATCACAGGTTTGAGGCCAGAGGCAGCCTGAGCAACTTAGTAAGACCTTGTCTCAAAACAAAAAAAAATTAAAAATTAAAAATAAAAAAAAAATGGGCTAGGGGTATGGCTCAGTGATAGAGCACTTGCAAAGTGTGTGCAAGGTCCTAGGTTCAACCCCCAAGTACTGTAAAGATGCAGACCCAGGCTGTGATGAAAATAAGAGGTTGTGGAAATCACTGTGGGTGCTGAGATCTGAGTAGCCTCAGATGATGCAGGGGCTGAGGTGGGTGACGGGAGAGTGGAATGATCTGGAAAGGGTGGGTAGCCGGTGTGGGCTGTAGCTGGAGGGCCCCAGCTGACTTGGAGCCCTCACCCACTCCACAGAGCACACTCACTTTGTTGACTCCTGTTCAAGTCTATGCTCCATGCTGGCCTGCACCATTCTCCGGGAACAGCACGGTGATGGCCAGGAGTTCTTCGCCTTGCAGACCCTTCGGCCATGGCCACTGGCTGTGGAAAGAACAGCTCTGCCCAGCAGCAGGTGTACTCAGGAGGGTGTCCAATAGACCTTGACCTTGCCTCCTCAGACACAGAACCACCATGACTTCAGTCCTCCCCAAGAGCATCAGCTCACTTTAAATTTCTTCCCATTCCAGTCAAAATTCTTTTGATGGTCATTAAAATTACACGAGGGGCTTCATGCAATTTTAATGTTCTCTACCAGCAAATTCTGCAGGAGAAATCCCCCAGGCACCCCTATTCATCATTCTAAGTAGATACAACAAAGCATTTCAAGACACAAGTTTTAAACCAGAAAGAAAATGAAATGAATATTTCATTTATGATGGCTTATCTAGTAATGAATTTTCTGCAATTTTTTCATTAAAAAAATCAAACAACTAAATTGAACTCTTTGTAAAGGCATTGACCAGCCAGATGCCAACATCTTGGATTGATCAGATGTTCTTTTAACCAAATTCCTTATAACATCTGACCACGATTTGCAGGTCAATGGCCTCTCAGATGATTCATCAACCAATTGATTTAATTTGGTCATGTGCTTTGTTAAGACAGAGGCTCATGCAATATCCACTTGTCCCTGGATCTCTAACTGCCACTGTCTTAATATCCTCACAGCTTAGCACATGCAAAGCAAAACTTCATTCCCAGGATTTGACAGACTCAAGAAGACTCCCAGGGAGTTTGGATCCAGATGAGTTCACATAAAAATGTTAGCAGATGCTAGTTACTTTTGTGTTGCTGCCACAGAATGCCTGATAGAAATAACTTAAAGGAAAAAATACATATTTTGGCTCATGGTTTCAGAGGGCTCAGTTTATAGTGTCAGGGAAAGCACAGCCCAGCAAATGGCAGGATCACATGCAAAGGAGAGTTGCTCATATCATGGCAGAACAGGAAGCAGGGAGTAAGGCCAGAACCGAGACTGGGTATCACCCTCAGAGGCTCTCCCAGTGACCTGTTTTTGCCAGTGAGGTCCCACCTCCTAAAGATTCCACGGCCTCTCAAAATAACACTACTAGCTGAGGACCACATGTTTAAACATGAGCCTATAGGGGACATTTTATGTTTAAACATTTTATGTTAAAAAATAACAGAATGATAGTGACTTTATGTGCTATTGTTGGATAATAAAAATATGGTTATCCTCTGTCCCTGGTTCCTGAGAGATAGTCTCTAAATCCTCAGAATGTCCTGAGTGATGGGAGAATCTTTGCTATTCACAGTGAGCCCTTGGGAGCTTAGCTGATCACACCTAGTCAGTCATACCAACAAGATGGCTCCACATGGGGACTGGCCAAAGCAGAAGGATGAACTGTGTGGTTGGGCTCTGAGCCAGCTAATCTCAGCCTAATTTCCAGGTAGATGAGAAAGGGAGGCCTGGAGATTGAGTTCAATCCCATGACCAATGATTCAGTGAAACCCCAGTAAAAACCTGGACTCCAAGACTCAAGCAAGCTCACTCATAGGCGATGCACATCAACATCCTGGGGGAATAATGCACCCTGAGGACACAGAGCTTTGCCTTTGGGACCCTCTCAGGTTTGTCCCCTGTGTCCCTTCATTTGACTGGTCCTGATTTGTATCCTTTATCATAAAACTGTAATCACAAGTCATGATTTCCTGGGTTCTGCAAGCTGTTCTAGTAAGCTATCAAACCTGAGAGCAGGCTGGGGACTCCGCACATTGTAGCAAGGTGGTAAGAAGAGAAGGTGGCCTGGGGGCTCAGAGCTTATGGCTGGGGTCTGAGGTCAGGGATTCTCATGGCTGACTTCTCCCTGAGCTGTAAAGTGCCCACTAACTCAGTATCACAGCAGTGTTAGGATTAGATTTCATGTATCCCTGAAATGAACTTATTTTCATACTGAACGGCTGTGGGAGGCACAACTTCCTAAACACACTGGTGCCTCTGGTGGGCGATGGGCTGTGGACACTGTGACACACCCAGAGGACAGATGTTTGAGGGCCAGGGTCATGGTCAGCAGAATTCTGAGGGGACCTTCAGGATTCCTGTCACCTGGTGCATAGGCTCGGTGTAATACTCTCTCCACTTGGGCCTGAGGCAGCACTGTAAAAAAGTGGGCCTTCCCTGGGACTAGGTCATTCTATATAACAAAAATGAGAGGTTTTGTAGATACAACTGAAGTGCCAAACTAGGCTCCTCTGAGTTAATCGCAACAGACATTGTCTTGGGCGGGTCCCATTTAAAGTGCTCTGGGCCCTTCCTGAAGAAAGAGGACCAAAGAATGGAAGGGCCATGGAGGGACTGTCCAGCAGGGAACTGAGAGGGGCCTCTGGTTGCCAACGAAATCCCCCAGTCCTAGTCATGTAGACATAAGCTCTGTCATCAACCACTCTGGTTTGGAAGAGTACCCTCCAAAGGCCCAGTGTGAAAGGCTTGGTCCTCAGCATGCAGCACACTGGGAGATGGGGAGCTTTTGAGAGGCCTCGTGGGAGGATGGAGGACACTGGAGACACACCCTCAAGTAGGGTTCGATCACAGACTCTGCTCTCTTCTTTTTTTGTTCCTGGCCACCATGAGGTGAGCAAGTTGCTCCCCACACTCTCCCCAGCCATGACATGCTGCCTCTCCACAGACCCAAAGGCCAGCCCATCATGGACCGGTATCTCTGAACCTGTGAGCACAGTAAACTGTGCCTCTTGTTAAGTTGATTATCTTGGGTATTTTGTTACAGTAACAGAAAGCTGACTAACACAATAATATGAGCTTGAAGGAGAACTCCAAGCTCCAGACAGGAATGCAGTTCAGATGACATGATGAATTTAGTCTTAGGAGACCCTTTCATCTAAGAACTCAGCTCAGCTGGGCTCAAACCTCTAGACACCCCAAGATAATAGTGTTGTATTAGGCCATTACATGTGTGGAATTTGCTATTATGCAACAGAAAACTCATACCCAGCCAGGTGCAGTGGCACACACCTGTAATCCCAGCAACTGGGGAGGCAGAGGCAGGAGGATCACAAGTTTGAGGCCAGAGACAGCCTGCACAATTTAGCAAGATTCCGTCTCAAATAGAAAATTAGATATGGATGGGGGTGCAGCTCAGTTGTAGAGTACTTTCAAAGCATGTATGAGGCCCTGGATTTAACCCTCCAGGTCCACCAAAAAAAAAAAAAAGAAAAAAAAGGAGAGAGATAAAAATAAATAAATAAGGGAGCTGGAAGTGGAACTTAGTGGTAGAGTGCTTGCAAAGTATGCATGAGGTCTTGGGTTCAGCACTCCCAGTACCCAAAGAAAGAAAAAACAGGAAGGAAGGAAGGAAAGAAGGAAGGAAGGAATAAAGGAAGGAAGGGCAGGCTGGCAGAGGGAAAGAAGGGAGGGAGGGAAGGAAGGAAGGAAGGAAGAAAGGAAGGAAGAAAGGAAGGAAGGAAGGAAAGAAGGAAGGAAAGAAACTCCTGCATGGAGTTATCTGTATTTGGAGAGGAAGTAGGAGGGTATTAAAAGCTAACAGGAGAAGTGACCCTGTTGTAAATCCTGTCCTGTTTTAGTAGAGAAAGACAATTGAGGTGACAGCAACCAGACTATGGGGGAGACATGAAACCAGTTGCTAAGATGAGAATCTGTGTGGTTTGAATGTGGTCCCCCCAAATTTCATGTGTTGGAAACTTAATGCCCACATTCATACGGTACTGATATTTGAAGGTGGGGCCTTTGTGGGTGATTGGGCTGTAGGGACTCTGCCCTCCTGAATGAATTAATCTAGTCTTGGATTAATGGATTGCTGGGTTGATAGATTGTTGAAGGTATGGCTTTGTCAAGAGAGGGAGCTCTCTCTAGCTGGCTGGTCCAACTCTCCATGTGATGCTGCCCATGGTATTAGCATGCAGCAAGAAAGGCTCACCAGGTGTAGAACAGGTGCTGGCTCAATGTTCCTGGATTTCCAGTCTCCATAACAGAGATCCAAATAAACTTCTGTTCTTTATAAATTACCCAGTTTCAGACATTTTATTATAGCAACAGAAAATGAATTAACACAGGAATCTAAAGGATTTCTGAAAGGAAGATGCTTAGCCTCTAAGGGAGAAGCGTGATCACTGTTTTCCAATGTTGAATGAGCCTCCCTGAGCAGAGGTATTGTAACACCCAGGTGACTAGAAGCACCCTAAGATGTGAGATGACCTGAACATAAAGAAGAATGTTCTAACACTCTAAGGTGTCTAGAAAGGAAAGGGCTGCCTTTATTATTATTTAGATCCCTAGCCCTTTCCCCTAAAGTACATAGCATATATTGAATTAAATCAAAAACAAGAGGAGAAAACAGGGCAAGCAAGAAGTGATTTAATAACTCATAATAGCTACCAGCAATAGGTAGTGATTGGATTTCAAATGCTCCCAAGTCAGCCATGTCTGAGATTCTAAGTTTAGATGCTGTTTCAAAGGGTTGGCACCACTTTAGCCAATAGATGCTAGGGATCTGGAGGTGAATTGAGATGGTTTTGCATTAGGGACAAAGTAACACCTGAATCCTGCCCTCTTTGCATGTCTCCCACAGTAAAAGCTTAAGCCAAGAAAAATGAGGACTCCAGCACTGTAGTGCCTTAGCCTAAACCTCAGGGTGGAATTCTACAACATATGACTGCATCCCAAAGAAAATTCCTTTACCTATGCTAAGCTTTCCTAATGACCTAGTGCTAAGTACTCTGAAGACCTCTCTTAACCAGTTTACCCCCAATGCCCAAACCTGCATCCAGGGCCTATCCCCATATGAGGAAAGACTATGCCTGCCAGGGAAAAGTAAAAGAGACTAAGCAAGACCAAAGGAAGCCAGGAGGGGACCCCCATGGCTAGAGGGAGCTGAGCTAATTGTCCACTGTAGGTGGGCCTCCATCAGGGACAGCCGGTTTGGACAGTCATCTGGGCTCCCATCAGGGTTACATCCCCAGTTCCTGACTTCCACACCACATCTTTCCTGCTTGATTTGCTCACATGAGTGGAGAACATCCTTTGACAGCTTTCTAGAAAAGGTAAGCAGGTGGTTTTAAACCTTGCTTGGTTAAAATGACATCAGCCTTCTTCCTTGACTGAGTATAGAATTCTAAGATGGAAATATTTTTCACAGAATGGGAAAGCATTCTTCTAACTTCCTATATTGATCTTAAGACCGAAGACATTCTGATAACCAGGTCCACTGCATATAGTCTATCTTCGTTCTGTGTTTGGGGGTGGTTTTTCTTAGACCTAGAAAGAAAATGCCCTGTCACATCTTTCAGTTCTACAGACTTTTTTTTCTTCTATCATGTCTGTTGGAGCTCTGTTCTCTCCTCCCATACCCAGACTGGCTCGGACAACCTCTGAGGTGATGGGGAGAGGAGAGGAACACTGTGAGCTGCAGCTTACATGCTGTGTGTGCCTGCACCCTCCCCAGGTCAGCAGAGGAAAGAGTGCCTGCTTCTCCCGCCTGGGAATCAAGGCTTTCCTCTACCCCCAGAGCATTGCCTGAGTAGAAAAAATCAGGAGCTTCCCTAATCCTGACTCCATCAAAAGCTGGAGAACAACAACTCAGTTCTCAGAAACCCTTATCACAATGTCCACCTGACTAATGCAGGCTGGATTTACCCCTGCAGCTGCTATTTCTTCTATTCAACCTTCATGCCTGCCCACCACGTCCCTGTCCCTATACAGTAAATCCCTCCTTGTATATATACTTCCCAATCAATTTCTGTTATAAGTAATTTCCTCCCCTCTGTTTTCTTCCTAGAACTTATATTAGTTGGATGTTGGCCCACATATATTGATAATCTAATTTCATTATATTTCCTTCCTATTTTCCATCTTTGTCTTTTTATACTGATGTCTGGGACATTCCTGAAACTTTTTATTCCACTGTATCTTTAAATTTCTGCTATCATATTTTCATTCATCAATAACGCTTATTCTTTAGCTTTTTCTTTTACACAGCAGCCTCTTCTTGTCTGGGGAGAGTAATATTTTGTCTGATTGTAGTGGAGTTCTAAGTTTTGTGCTTCCCATATCTCTGTAACCCTTCCTTTTTCCTGTAATTTATGTTTGCCTTTGATTTTAATTCCTGCTATTATTTTGTTCATGCTGGAAGAAATCCTCACATGCTTGGTGACTATCCATAATCCAGCCCAAGGAACTAAGAAGCTGCTAGGAAGCTCAGCATGAAAAGGTGAAGCTTGTGGCTGGCTAAAGAGGAACTAGGATCCCATGAGAGTTTCCTCTGCTGAAGGGTAAGGAGTTTTGCTTTTTTTCATTGCATATTGCCCCAGTGTGGCTTCTCTTTCTATCCTTGCCTACAGTGCTGGCTTGAACTCTGTCTACGCTGTGATGAGTGGAGCTATCTAAGCCCATGTAGCTTGGCCAGGCCCATGGAAGCTACCAGTTTGCATATGCCATAAAAAATGTAATTGACATAAGCTTCCTCTATAGCTGACCATTTCAATGTGGGATTTTCTTTACTCAGTCAACCTTCCTGCTGGGCTGCTCTTTCCTCATCTCTTGAATTCCAGTCTGATCAGGCCATTCTATGCAATTTTGTAGGGAATATTAGGCAGTCAGGATGCCTGAACACCCACCACCAGGCAGCACAGCCATCCTGAGGATTCTCAGAGAACCCCCTCTGTGAAACATCAGTGACCCCACTTTCAGAGGAATAACCACTTATGGAGGCTCCCACTTGGGTCTGGTACCATAGCCAGGTTCACCACACTGACCCTCACCTTACAGTACAGGGTTTACTTTTGTTCCACCAGAGGAATACAGTTCCCCTGGCAACACTGTGACAGTGTTCTATGAGGAACTGTGGGTGGAGCCCTGGGCCCTGAGGATCCCCCAGAAGATGCTGCCTCTTCTCCTCATTTGCATTCTGCCATCGGAGGGTGGGAAGAGCTGCCTCCGCTGCTGGCCAGAGATGCCCGCCTTGCTGGACTACGACCTGCAGACTCTCTGGGGCAGCCCAGGGGTGCCTGCTGAGCTCTCGCAGAGCCTCCACTCCCTCTTCCTGGAGGAGAATGTCTCACTCATATCCTCGTATCTCGGTGAGGTGCAACCAGGAGGGTAGGGGTCAGGGCTGCCCTTCGCCTGACTCCCCAATCCCTTCCCTTCCATGTCCCAACCTCAGATCGGAACCATTTGGAAGAAGAAACAGCCAAATTCTTCACCCAAGTAGACCACGCCATTAAGACTCTACGGAATGGTGAGGAGATCAAGCGTCCCAGAGTCCCAGGTTCCCAGGGCCCCGACCCTCCACATCCTGACCATGGTGGGGAGGGCTGGTGAAGGGCGGGAGATGGAGGCAGCAGATGGTGGCTGTGCACTACAGAATTGCTGTTTTTGAGCAAGTTATATGATTAAGTGTCCTTTGCCTCCGGCCGCACCCAGACAAATCGTCACTTCTGGAACAGATTCACACACAGAAGGGGCTCTTCACTGAGAGACTGAACGAGAGGTCCACGGAGCTGAAGGAGAGGGGTGAGAGATGGGGTTGCACCTGCCCTCTCCCCAGCCCTTTGCCCCCAACACCCAAGGCACAGAGTCCAGTCTGCAGCCCTCCCAGACTCTCCCAGGAGCCCCTCCTGCCCACCTTTCCCAGCCCCATGTCCTGCTCACACCCGGGCCCCTCCTGGCTCTGTCTGCCTCCCCAGAGCCTCAGTTTCTCCACCTTCTCACCTTCCTGGGCAGCCTGCAATGAGTCCTGTGGTGAGTATAGCCAGGCTCAGGGCTTGAGGGAGGGACAAGAGCCCTGGGTCCAACTAAGTCACCTGCCCATCCCTCTCACAGACATCCGCTCTACTGTGGAGGTCACCGAGTGCACCAACTGCAGGACTCACTTCCTGTCCTGCAATGACCCTGCCCTCTGCCAAGGTCAGTGGCCTCTGCACCAGCCAGCCACCCCTCTCCTGGCCCTGTACCCCAGGGGCCATTTCTATTTCTGGTCAGCTTTTTTCTCAGTCCAGCTGAGAACTTTTCTGGCTCTTCTTTTTCCCCTGGGTAAAGGAAAAAACCTTTGAGCCAGGCATGGTGGCACACATCTGTAATCCCAGCAACTCCAGAGGCCAAGGTGGGAGGATTGCAGGTTTGAGGCCAGAGGCAGGCTGCGTAACTTAGCAAGACCCTATCTCAAAATAAAAAAGACAAAAAATGGGCTGGGGGTGCAGCTCAGTGATAGAGCACTTGCAAAGCATGCAAGGCCCTGGGTTCAACTCCATAGCACCACAAAAAAAGAAAAAAAGACAAAGGTATACTTTTGAGATTTCTGGGTGTGCTCATACCCAGCATCACAGCCCTGGAGCCTTGCCTGAGGTCCTCAGGGTTGGCAAGCTTGACACTTGCCCAAACCTATGTCTGCAGGCCCCAGGCCTGCTCAGCCTTCAGAGCCCTTCTCAGCAAATGTGCCCACTAAAGCTCTCCACCCCGTAAGTCAGGAATCTACCTCTGCTTACCTCCTGCTGCCTTGACATGAGAGACCATCAAGCCCTGCTAAGGGACTCCTCAGTGTGCTCCCTGCTTTCCATCCTCAGCCCCCCTCCCCCACCCTACCCCTCCAACCCCTGGTCCTCCTCAAACCTCCCTATCTCCTACCTGACTCATGGCAACCTTTCCTCACTTGCCACCCTGCCCCACCCTGCCACATCCTACCCTGCCACCAGAAAGCACTCAAGGAGCAAATCTACCCATGACACTCCCTGTTTATAGCCTTCAGTGGCTCCCACATGCCCCAGCCTCCAAACACTTGCCTCCCCTTCACAGACGCAGCCAGTAACGTGGAGACCTCCATGTGGGCTAAGTGTCTCAGCATGGTGCTGTTCCTGGCAGTAGCTGGAGGCGGGTGAGCGACTTCTCCCAGCCCCAGCGTCCCCAAGGAAACACTTTGCCTTGCCTGACCTGTCTCCTTCCTGTTTCTTGGCCCAGTTGTTATCTTCTCTGCCTCAGGAAGAAGCAGAGGAAGGCAGCAGAAGAGGTACTAGGAGGGAGACCCCTGCCCAGTCCCGGGACTCCCAGGAGGGAAAGGCTGGGCACCTGGGGGGAGCAGGGGCTGCAGGCCCAGCTGAGGCCCTGAGGGCCTGGCAGCCAGAGCAGCGCGGGTCTCAGGACGTCAGCCCCTCATGCTCAGACACACCACACCCGGGTGCAGGGCAAGCAGCAGCGACGACGCTCCAGGCCTCTGGTGCTCACCACAAAGTGCCCCTGCCCTCAGTTGTCCCTGTCCCCTGCAGGCGCCCCTCCTGCTTCTGCCCTGCAGGGCCCTAGCAGCTGCTCTGGATCCCAGGAGGCCTTGGGACTTCAGCAGGAGGTCAGAGTGATCGCTGCCCATGTCAGGGTAGAAATCCTGCTGCTTTTCTCTTTGCAGGGCCAAGGCACTCCCTTGCCTTCTAGAAACTCTCAGCTATTGTCATCAGGAAGCCACCTCACCTCTGGTCCTGCCTCCCCTTCTTCCTCGGACGCCTTCTACCCAGCAAGACATGAGACCTTCTAAGTCCTGAGGCCTAGAGGCCTTTTGTCTCTCTGGCTCTGTCTGTCTGTCTGTCTGTCTGTCTCTGTCTCTGTCTCTGTCTCTGCCTTCTCCTGCACACATACCTTTGTAATCGTCTTTTCATTAAAGCATGCCTCACTATTCCAATTGCCTGTGTCCTCTGCTACCTGCTGCACCAGCACTGAGCTGAGATCCACCCCACTCCAACCTTGTGTGTACAACCCAGTGTCCCCCCACCCCAGTGACCTACCACTCTCCTCTCCAGAAATACCCTCTTCTCCTCTCCACCTCCCCAAAGTGGTACCTTCATAGGCTCACACCAGCCTCACCTAATTCTAACCCCAGCGATGAGGCAGGAGTAGCCTGGAAACTCAAGGGGTCTCCGCTCTGGGTATGGAACAGAGGGGCAAGAGGCCAGCTGAGGGCCAAGAAGGACATCAGAAAACAGGCTCCAGTTCCCCCCATCACCAAGGCCACCAAGTCCTGGCTGGGACATCTCCAGTGTGTCCCTGGTGCTACTAGCAAATAACATCCCTAGCCTTGCCTGTGACTGGTGCCTGGCCCTCTGGTTCTATGGGCTCTTCCATCTTCTTAGACCCTAAGGCTGCCAGGCTGAATGGAATCCTGTGCCGCCAGACCCCTGCACATTGCCCCTCCCAGCCCTTGGCCTGGTCCTCACTCTGCTCTAGACCAGCCAGGGCCCTCAGGCAACCTTGAGGTCTGTGGGGCCCACTCGCCCAGCGAGGTCCCAGGCCCAGGTTTGCAGACCAGCTCCCAAGTACAGAAAGGAAGCAGGTCTGAGGCCACAGCTGTGGACAGGTAGTCCAGGGCCTGGGCTGCCATCAGGCCCCAACAGAGGGCTCTTAGTATCCACCTGGAACTCAGTTTTCCCATCCAGGCAATGGGATGGGGGTGATACTTTAGCCAGCTGATGTCCCTGCCCCTGGAACTCACTGTTATATGCTGGTTGTTCATGCTGTGGCTTTGGGTTCAAAGTCCTCCTGATACCCTGCAGGGGGAGAGGGCTCCCTACCCAGCTCCTAAACCAGATCTCTGTGTGGTGCCCCTGATCCCCCCTCCCCAGTCCTGGGGGGGTGACCGGGAGCAGACTGACTCAGGCAGCACCACCCCAGACATGGCTGCCCCTGGGGCAGGGGGCAAGGACTGCTAGAGACCCAAGGCCAGACATACAGAGACCACCCCCAGCAGCCAGGCAGAGCACCACAGTGAGGGCAGCAGTGGGTGGTCCCCACGAAGGCCTTTGCTTTTCCCACAGCCAGGGGATCCACATCGATCCACATCATGCAAGTATTAAGAAGGAGACCAAAATGTAAGATCAAGAGAACAATTGGACCAAGCCTACAAGTGATCCTCGTATTGGAGTTGTCCAACATGAATTGCTAAACGCCTCTGATTAATGCATTCACAATCACTTAAGATGTCTTTTCAAACAAGGGTGTAGAGCAATTATAAATTCATAGGCAAACATGAGCTTTAACATAGGTCTTACGCATTATGTAACTCAGAATGGATTGCACATTGAAATGTAAAGCACAAAACTTTATGATAGAGCACAGGGTGAAAGCTCCAGTATCTAAGACTAGGCAGCCATTCTTAGACTTGATACCAATTGAACAGCCCATGAAAGGAAACTTGACACAACTGGACTTTATCAAAACTGAAATCTTTTGCCCTGCAAAAGACTCTGTTAAGAGGATGACAAGGCAGGCCATCAATGGGGAGGAAAGAGTTGCAAACCATATATCTGACAAAAGCCCAGTATGTGAACTATACAAAGAACCCTCAAACTTCAGCAGTAAAGTCAACAATGCAGTCAGAAAATGGGCATGAGACATGGAGAGACATTCCACAGAAGAGGACAGACTAGTGGAAAATAAGCTCATGAAAAGAGGTTTAACATCATTGTTCTTGCTGCTGACATCGAATTAAATCCGACTTTCAGTGACCCTATGTACAACAGAAGGGAACACTCCCCAACACTGTGCCATGCCTGGCACTATTGTCAGTGCTTCTCTGCTATTCATAGGGTTTTCAATGGCTGGTTGCTTTCGGGATCATTTCAGGAGTGGGCTGCCACAATCTTCTCCCTTTCAACATCCTTAAGTGTTAGGAAAATGCCAATTAAAGCCACATTGGCACAGCAGTGACACACCCACTAGAGTGGATAAAAAAGGGCACAGCCACATGCATGTGTCAGCATGCACATGCACACATGCCCCAGAACCATAGGTCTTTGGGAGGTTTTCTGGGCAGGCCTCCAGGGTGACCCTCCCCTTCACCAAGAGGCAGAGGCCACCAATGTCCCTGCTGATGCATGGCAGAGTTTCTTAATACGATGGCCACTGTCCAGGCCTAGAAGTGTTCTTGCGTACAGCCAAGCCTTTCCACCGGCTGAGCTATTTGAATTCATTGGTCCATTCATACACACAGATGTCAAACGGATCCAGGAAGAGACATACGGAAAAAGGACTACAGCAAATGGAAGCCCTGCCTTTGGATGAGACAGAACTTTCTACACATCAAATTCTCTCCCAGGGAGGTGTCAGCCCAGAGCTGTGGCTCACTGCCCAGTGAGGAGCAGAGGATGTCCCCAGCCTCAGATGCCTTTAGAGTATGTCTTTGCTGTTGCTTTGAACCAGAGGCGCATTACTCTTTTCTTCTGTGGCTTTGAGCACGGCAGCCGCCTGACCTCGAATCCCATTCTGCCAGCCCTGGCCCTGCACGTGTCTTGGTGCACTTCCCTCTCCCTGCTCAGAGATCCCCAAATAGGGCAAAATATTTGAGTCACCTGCCTTGTAGCCTCTCTTGGGGCAGGGCAGGGCGGGGGCGGGGGGCCTCCAGCTGCCTGGTCAGCATGTGTGAAGGCCACTCTTCCTTCCCTTTGGGAATTTCCCACCCTGTGGCACTTTGGTCCTCCCTGTCCCTGGGGTGGCCCCAGGATCCCACCCACTGCTGTGCTTTGGGTATGATTTGAGTGTCCAGGGCTTTGTGTATTGAAACTTAGTCCCCTTAGTGAGGTGTTAGCGGTTTGTAAATGTAATCCTCTTGTGGTGTTTACAGGAGGGGCCTTTTGGAGGTGATCAGGATTAGATAAGGTTATCAGGGTGCAGCTCCCATGATTGAATCCCAGTGGCTTCATAAGAAAATGGAAAGAGACCAGAAACACACACACACACACACACACACACACACACACACACACACACACACACACACACAGAGGCATCCAAGAGACACCTTGTCTCTTGCCATGTGTTACCTGGAGTGCTGATTCATCACCTTGGAATGGGGCAGTGGCTGGACCTGTGGCTGCTCCACCTTGCTCTGGTCTTCCTTCAGTGTGGAGGGAGACAAGGTGTATACCACCATGACAAAGGCCACAGCTTCTCTGGCAGGACACCCATATCATCTAGGCTGGAGGAAGAGGGAATAGATACCAGCTTTGGCCTTTCCTTGAGGACTTCAGCTTGTCATTCCTCACCCAGAAATCACACCCCAAGGATTTCAACCCACCTGCATCAGTCAGAAAGACAAGAGGCCCACAGAGCTGGCTCCACCAGATCCCACAGTTGTGGAAGGCCATGACCAGAAGCAATTGGACTCTGAGTCCTGACGCCTGCATAACCCCACCACCAATCTTCCCATGTACAGAAAGAACCATGTTTTCCAGGCCAACCCATAAGCAAAGCCTCTCTCTGAAGGCTAGCCTAAAGCGTTCAGCGGACAGGGATCAGGGCAAGGGTGGGATGATTAAATGTGTTGTGGCTGGTGGCCTACACCTGTGGCCGCCTATGCTACATCTTCTCTGAAAACACGAGCCAGCCCTGGGGATCAGAGTACACTCCTATTCCCTACCTGCTGCTCTGCACCTTGCGTTGCACCTTCCCCATCCCCCACCTCCACCATCAGTTCTTTGCATGCACATTTTCTCCTGAACAAGTCAGGCCACAGCTCTGTGTGCATTGCCTCTGCCTCCTGGAGCCTCGTGGGACCTCGTGGGGGAGCAACAACCACTTGTGTGCTGAGTTTCTTTGTACCTGGGGCAGCCTGAGAGCCTCCTCCAATGTCCTCACTAGTTCTTCCCAAAACAGCCCTATGACAATTTGCAGGTGAGGAAACTGAGGCTTTCAATAGTTGAATGTACCCGTCATACAAGAAAGGTCTAGCCCAGGCCTGGCCACTTGCCTGGGCCATTCACAAGACCACCTTTCAGGGCTGCACTGGGGCTTTGGGCCTGGTCTTCCCAGCGTTTTGGGCTATGCATTTATAAGCCACCTCCATGTCTCTTCACAGAGGCTGAGTCAGCCCCTCATTTGTGACTCTGGCTGGCTTCCCTCTCACACTAGGAGGAAGTGCAACCGGGCTGTGGTTCCCCTTCTCACAGTGTCACCTGGGACACAGCCACTCAGACAGGCGGGGCCTCCCCTAGGGCAGGCAGGAACACAGAATGCTGGGTTAGCGTGGAAGGTAGTCATGAAAGAGCTCAGTGGGAAGCTGACATTCAACTTGACACCAGAGGGTGATGTCAGCCAAGTGAAGGAGCCAGAGAGGAGCTGTCCCAACCAAGGATGCCACATGGGCAAGAGTCCTGAAGCAAGAAAAATCATGGCCAATGGAAGCAACAATAAGTATGACAGGTGCATAGGGGTAAGGAGGTGCTGGGCATGAGAAAACCCCAAAGGATGGTGCTTTGGGCCTCAGAAGCAACCTCAAAAATCAAACTCTGCCCTCTTGCCTTCCTGATGTCTGTTCCCTCACCTCCCCACAAGGCAGGCTTGAGAAACCAGAATTCCTCTTCCCCAAGGTGGGTCATAGTAACTAGAACCCCCTTCCCCGAAAAGCAACCCACAAAGCCTGAAAATATTACTCTAACCTTCCCCAGCTTTTATGTATTGGAGATGGCCATAAAGGAATTTTCTGACCTACCTTGTCTGATAGAAGGCTGTAAGACTCTCCTTCCAGAGAGGTCCTGCCCTGTCCCCTGGAGGGAGGAAACCCACACAGAGATTCGGGAAGAATCTGAACTGATAGGCGCTGCTGGTTTAGCCGTCAGTCCACAACTATTATGTCCTATCCATGTCCAATCACATCTCTGCATGGCTGGCCATTCTTCATCCAACCCAGGAGTAAAAATATGGATATGTCTCTTGCCTCCTATCCTGGCTTATTTCACTTAACATGATCTCCAGTTCCCTCCATTTTCATGCAAGCAACATGATGGCATTCTTCTTTATGGCTGAATATAACTCCATCATGTGTATATGCCACATTCTCTAACCATACACCTGTTGAAGGGCACCAGGCCAGTTTCATAATCTGGCTCCTGTGGACAATGTCACAATGAGCATGAGTGTTCAGGTGTCTCTGTAGTATGCTAACTTCTATTCCTTCAAGTATATGCCCAGGAGAAGCACAACTAGGTCATATGGTAGTTCTATTTTAAGTTTTTTGAGGAACCTTCCACTGATTTCTATAGTGGCTGCACTAACTTACATTTCCCTCAGCAGTGGATACGGTTCCAAAATAGGGAGATTTCTCTCTGTCTTTGGGTTTCCATTCTATCACTCTGTGAAGATAAAACTTTCATTAAATAATTTTGTTCTGCTTTTGTCTTACCAACGTGGTTTTTAAAAGAGTTTCCAACCATAGCCTTATCATGGGTGAGCAAGGGTGTCTACCACACCTTTCCTCTCCTACAAAGGTAAGAGGGAGCCAGAGCCCAGAAAGTGCACAGCAGGTGTGGGCAATGGGTTTTGTATAAGATGGAAAGCTCTAGAGGGTTCTAAGTGAGGGACAATATGATCTGATTTATGCTTTAACGGTTGATGATAGGAAATGGGAATTGAAGGGAAAATGTGGGAACAATAAACACGTAAGGGCTCCCTGAGGACAAGTCAGGGTCTCCTTCCTATAGCTGAGCTATGCAATAGTCACCAGCCTATGGTTCAGGACACCCCAGCAATGGGTGAACAGGCTCCTCACCTCTCAGGTCCCTGAAGAGCAAGTCACTCAGGATTTGAGTTGACTGATAGACAAATTCAGCTGCTGTAAATTAAAAATCTTCATGTCCTGGCATCCTTCCGGCTAAGGTTCTGTGGATCCAGAATGGTCCAGAGAAGAATTAGGAAATGTGAGCATGTTCAAAAAAAAAAAAAAAAACCTTCTAAAGAGTCTTCTGGTTTCCAGCAGAGGCTTTTTCTCCCTCCTGAAATTTCCTTAAAACAATATTAAAAGATATTTTTAATTCATAAACTCACGGACCCCCACACATCTGTCAGTTTGCCTCACTGTGGGGGCTTGTGTGTTGCGATGAGGCCAAGAGCTCTGCTACTGGTACCTCAGATATGAGCAAGGTTACCCATAGTGGACAGGTTTTCAGCTAAGCTTCCAGACTTCGACTAGGGAGTAGAACCTGGAGAACCACTCCCGAAACAACTAGCTATTGAAAACCCTATGAATAGCATAGAAACACTGTCAGATATAGTGCTGGAAAATGAGGCTCCCAGGTTGGAAGGCACTCAAAAGACTACTGGGGAAGAGTTGCCTCCTCAAAGTAGAGTCTACCGTGATGATGGAAATGGAGTAAAGCCCCAGGGACCTCCATTTGCTGATGTGGCACAACTCAAAATGAGGAGAAACAACTGTAAACATCCGTTAATAATTGGAACATGGAATGTACATAGTATGAATCTAGGAAAAGTAGAAATCATTAAAAGAAATGGAGCACATACACATTGACATTCTAGGCATCAGCGAGCTAAAATGGACTGGCATAGGCCATTTTGAGTCAGATAATCATAGGGTCTACTATGCTGGGAATGATAAACTCAAGAGAAATGGGGTTGCATTCATCATCAAAAAAGACATTTCAAGATCTGTCATGAAATACAATGTTGTCAGTGATAGAATAATACCCATACGCCTACAAGGAAGGCCAGTTAATATGACTATTATTAAAATTTATGCACCCACCGCTAAGGCCACAAATGAAGAAAGGGAAGACTTCTATCAGCTTCTGTAATCTGAAATAGATCAAACATGCAATCAAGACATACTGATAATCACTGGTGACTGGAATGCAAAGGTTGGAAACAAAGAAGAAGGCTCAGTAGTTGGAAAATACAGTCTTCGTGGCAGAAATGAAGCTGGAGATCGCATGATAGAATTTTGTCAGACCAATGACCTTTTCATTACAAATACATTTTTTTAACAATATAAACAGAGACTATACACATGGACTTCACCAGATGGAAAATACAGGAATCAAATTGACTACACATGTGGAAAGAGATGATGGGAAAGTTCTGTACAAAATGTCAAACCAAGACCAGGTGCTGACTGTGAAACAGACCATCAACTTTTCATATGCAAGTTCAAACTGAAGCTGAAGAAAATTAGAATAAGTATATGAGAGCCACGGTATGACCTTGAGTATATCCCACCTGAGTTCAGAGACCACCTCAAAAATAGGTTTCATGCATTAGACACAAATGATAGGAGACCAGAGGAGTTGTGGCATGACATAAAGGATATTCAAGAAGGAAGCAAAAAGTTCCTAAAAAGACAAGAAAAAAAGAAAAAACCAAATTACATGTCAAAAGAGACAGTACAACTTGCCCTTGAATGTCTAGCAGCTAAAGTAAAAGGATGACATGATGAAGTTAAGGATCTAAACAGAAGATTTCAGAAGGCAGCTCGAGAAGACAAAAACAAGTATTATAATGACATGTGCAAAGAGCTGGAGGCAGAAAACCAAAAGGGAAGAACACTCTGTGTTTCTCAAGCTTAAGGAAATGAAGAAAAAATTCAAGCCTCGAGTGGCAGTAGTGAAAGATTCTACAGGGAAAATATTAAGTGATGCAGGAAACACCAAAAGAAGATGGGAAGAACACACAGAGTCATTATACAAGAAAGAATTGGCAGATGACCAACCATTCCAAGAGGTTGCATATGAAGAGGAATCAATGGTGTTGAAGGACGAAGTGGAAGCTGCCCTGAAAGAACTGGAGAAACACAAGGCTCCAGGAATTGATGGGATACCAATAGAGATGCTTCAACAAACAGATGCAGCTCTGGAGGTATTAACATGTTTTTGTCAACAGATTTGGAAAACAGCTACTTGGCCAACTGACTGGAAGAGATCCATATTTGTACCTATTCCCCAAAAAGGTGATCCAACTGAATGTGCAAACTATTGGACAATATCATTAATATCGCACACAAGCAAAATTCTACTAAAGATCATTCAGAAGAGAGTGCAGTAGTATATAGACAGGGAATTACCAGAAAATCAAGCGGGATTCAGAAGAGGGCAGGGAACCAGGGACATCATTGCTGATGTCAGGTGATATTAGCTGAAAGCAGAGAATATCAGAAAGATGTCTATCTATGTTTTATTGACTATGCAAAGGCATTTGATTGCATGGATCATAACAAATTATGGATAACAGTTCAGAAAATGGTAATACCAGAACACCTAATTGTGCTCATGAGAAATCTGTACATGAACCAGGAGGCAGTTGTTCGAATAGAACAAGGAAACACTGCATGGTTTAAAGTTGAGAAAGGTGTGCATCAGGGCTGTATCTTTCACTCTATCTCTTCAATTTATATGCTGAGCAAATAATCTGAGAAGCTGGACTTCATGAGGAAGCATGCGGCATCAAGATTGGAGGAAGACTCATTAACAACCTGCGTTATGCAAATGACACAACTCTGCTGAAAGTGAAGAGGATTTAAAACATTTACTGATGAAGATCAAAGATCATAGCCTTCAATATGGGTTACGATTAAACATCAACAAAACAAAAATCCTTACGACTGGGTCAGCACGCAACTTCACAATACGTGGAGAAAAGATTAAGGTTGTCCAAGATTTTGCTTTGCTTGGCTCTATAATCAACACCCGTGGAAGCAGCAGTCAAGAAATCCAAAGACACATTGCTCTAGGAAAAGCTGTGGCAAAAGATCTCTTTAGAGTATTGAAAAGCAAAGATGTCACATTGAAGACGAAGGTGCGTCTGACTCGTGCCATGGTATTTTCAGTCGCAACATATGGTTGTGAAAGCTGGACATTGAACAAGGGAGACAGGAAAAGAATTGATGCTTTTGAATTGTGGTGCTGGAGATATCTGTTGAATATACCATGGACTGCCAAAAGAACCAACAAATCTGTCCTAGACAAAGTGCAACGATGGTGCTCCTTGGAATCAAGAATGGCCAGACTGCGTCTTACATATTTCGGACATGTAGTCAGGAGAGATCAGTCCCTGGAGAAAGACATCATGTTTGGGAGAGTGGCAGGTCAACGCAAAAGAGGAAAACCCTCCACCAGATGGATTGACACAGTGTCTGCAACAATGGGCTTCAACATAAATAAGATGGTTTGCCTGGCACAGAATCGGCAAGTGTTTCGATCTGCTGTACATAGGGTCGCTATGAGTCGGATTCGACTCGACGGCACCTAGCAACAACAAATTCATGGAGACAGGGAGAAAAGGAAAGAAGACAGCAGCCATTAACCTTGGGGGCTTGGAGCTGATTGAATTTGCAGACCTGAGATAGCCAGATCTGAAGCCAGCCATGGTGAAAGAGAAGACCCAGCCAAAGGAGGCAGCAGAGTTCTGAAAGCCAGTGGCATAGCATGGAAACACCAGCTCCTGCTGCTGGTCACGAGCAAGTGGGCACATGTGTAAAAAGTACAAGGCTAACACTGATAAAGTCCACCTGATGTCATTACCTAATGCCTGGGCAGCTCTGAAGAACACCCCTACCTTCTTGGTTTACTCCCAAAGCCCACCTGTGATAAAGACTCAGCAGGTGGGCTCTCTCCAGTGCTTCCATGTCTAAGGCTGGGTGGTGCAGAGGCTGCTCCTTCCTCCACTGAACAGACCCAGGCAGTCCTGCAGCCCTGGCCCCACCCCAGCCTGGTGTAGGCACATAAACCCTCCCTGACAAAGCCCAGCACCAGGCTAGGGCTCTCGACCTGCCAGTGTTTGGACAGTGTCACCTTGTCTGGGCTGCCCCCAGACCTCAGGGTTCTCCACCACCCTGCCCAGGGCCCTGGCCCTCCTATGTTGCCCCACCACTCAGGACCTCTTCAGATCTAGACATCCAGGCAGGCAGGAGAGACAAGGGCAAACATTGATCTGTCCCACTCCAAAGCCCATGCTCATTCCAGACGACTGAGAGAAGATGGAGGAAATATAACAGAAACAGTTGTTATAGTCTGATTTGAGAAGCGGATCACACAGTCAGCCTTCCGTTACCAAAGCCCACATTAACAGCTTCAACCAACCACAGACTGAAAACATTCAGAGAAAATAAAATATTCAGGGAAAAAACTGCATGTGTATTGAACACGTTCAGACATTTTTCTTGTCATTACTCACTAAACAATAGAACATAACAACTATATACATAGCATTTCCATTGCATTAGGTATTATAGTAAAGCCTACAGCCATACCCCTGTGGCATCCCATCCTGTCAGATCTCAGAAGCTAAGCAGGGTGGAACCTGGTTAGTATTTTGATGGGAGACCACCTGGGAACACCAGGTGCTGCAGGCTTAGAAGAAGGACCCAGCAACCCACTCCCAAAAAACAATCAGCCATTGAAAACCCTATGAATGGTAGAGAAGCACCAACAATACCATTTTGCCTGTTGTACATAGTGTCACTATGAGTCGGACTCCATGGCAACTAAAAACAACAACAGGTATAGTAATCTAGTTTAAAGTATTCAGAGGGATGCGGGTAGTTGATATTGCAAATACGACCAGGAATCACATAATGAAGGGAATGAGTTCTGAGAAACACATCATTAAGCAATTTCATCATTGTGAAGACATCACATAGTGTGCCTCTGTGGGCTAGGAAGGTACGATGTCACCAGGTGAGATAATCTTACAAGACCCTTCAGTCTACCACTGATTGAAGGGTTGAGTGATTCAGTGCATCACTAAACAGTATAATTTAATTTGCTGGTTTTGAACTTTGTATAATGGAATTATACAGTTACTCTGTTGTTTCTGATTTCCTTTGCCTAATACTACATTTTGAAGATTCAGCTCCTTTGTATATCTGTGTATCTGTAATTTATTCATTTTCATCACTATATAGTATTCCATTCTATAAGTACTCTGTTTGCTTATAATTTCTACTATTGATGGACATTTGAGTTATTGCCAGATTGGGGATATTTTCATGTTTTAAAAATGTATTCTAGTGCACATAAGCAAATGTTTCTGTAGAGTATATAGTCACATGCTGCATAACATTTTGGTCAACAACAGATCGTATATACAATGATGGTCTCATAACATTATGTTGCCTAGTGATGTTGTAGTGGTTGCAGTTTATGTAAGTGCACTCTGTGATGTTCACACAGTGAGGAGATCACCATACAATGCATCATTCAGGATGTGTCCTTGTGCTTACTCACTATGTGATATAAGAGACTTGAGGATCTGCAGATTTTGGTACTCACGAGGGTCCTGGAACCAAGTACCTGTGGGTACCAAGCGATGATTGCATACAGATATAAAGTAAGAATTTATAAACAGTATCTAATCCAGACCTAATTTGGGTTCTCTCGAGATGAAGGGAAGGAGCATACTGGGTAAGCTGATGTAATCATGAACCACTATGGACCCAACTTGAGGCAGCTGGTATATTCCCCAGTTTTCCATCAGTATAGTATAACAAAATGCCTGAGGAAATTAACTTAGGAAAAGGCTCACAGTTCTGAAGGCGCCAGCTGAACACTGAGTGGACTCATTGCTTTGGCCTGACTAGGGCTGCACACTATACCAAGGCACGTACTGGAGCAAACTGCTCACCTCATAAACCAGAGCACTAAGAGGAAGAGGAAGAGACTGGGGTTTCCCAGTCCCCTTCGAGGGCACGACACCCAGAAGCCTCCCAGGCCCCGCCTCTTAAAGTTTCCACCACCTCCAAGTACACATCCTGGGGACCCAGCCTGTAATTCATTGGCCCTTGAGGGATGCTATCCATTCAAACTGTGCCAGACAGCAAAGTGGGGAGGGAGCAGTGGGCAGGGCCTCAGCGCAGGGGAAGGCACCTCTCTACTTCCATCCCCTCCCAAGGCTGGAGCCCAGACAATGTGGCCTTTTCACCAATGCTTGATGAGCACAGCAAGGAAAGTGGCCCAAACTCTAAGCCAGGCCTCTGCTTGCATCCCCCACTGCTGAGAGTCACCTAGTGGAGGTTTCTTACTAACTCTGATTACTCTGGATCACAGTGAAAGGGAGCCAACTGGGATCATGCCTGAGCCTTCCCGGATGTGATGGGTCACCACAGGGGCTTCCTCTCTCCAAAGGCCTTAGGGAACGGACCTCTGCTGTCAGCTCCAGTCAACAACTAAGTGCATGCCCCTGAGCTCTAGAGACAAACAGCCTCACACAGTTCTTCCCCAGGAAGAGTTCACTGCCTGGAACAGTAGACACGTGAAATTAGCAAATCACACAGTAACAGGCGCCATGACACCAGGAGAAGTCCCACTTCTACTAAGTCTGAGCCAACCCATCACTGGCCCCAGAAGGACCCAGGCAGAGAGGCCACAGGCAGACAAGGAAGGATAGGCTGGGAAACAGGGAAGAATGTGTATTTTTCAAGGCAATTACTGCCACCATTGTAAAGACCAGCTTTCATCTAATTATCGAAGAAAAAAGATGACAAAAGCCCCCTTAAATTGAATTGTGTTTAAATACATTGTCTGGCATAGGACTTAATGGGATTATTTTCTGAGGAGTATTTAAAATTATAGTTCGTTAAAAGAACATTTGCTGAAGTCCAATAAATCTGTTGAATTGCAGGGATTTTTTTTTTCTTCAGCAAATCAAATCTCCCTTCTGTAGCTCTGTGCACTGGCAATAACTGTCTGATGGTACTGTAATGGGACAGGACAGCAAGCGTGTGGCAGGCATTTCACATTTAACAACATCGCTTATAGTTAGGAAAGCTGATCAAGAGAAAAGGTTTGAGTCTTACAATTAAAAAGAATGAAGGACATTCCATCTCCATTTAAGGAAAACAATCCTGTCTGGATATTCATGGGAGGCAGCTGTCATTCTTCATCATCCTCTCAGAACAGCTTCCCGGGTCTCTGAGTGAGCCCTGAGTGGCCAAGAGGAAACTCCAAGATGAGTTCTCACCCTCAGACGCATGGGTGCGGTTTTCTCCTCTTCAACTATACCCCCATGGGGCATATAGCAGCTGTACTACAGATTCCATCAGGTCCTGGAGGCTGTCTGCCACTTCCTGCCACAAAGCTCTCTTCACAACACAATAGTTTGCTTCTTTAAGACCAAAAGGATGGTGTCTTTGACTATCTCCATCTCTGCCTGCCAGGCCTTCTTTTAAGGACTCACCTGATTAGGCCAGGCCCATCTGGAGTAATGTTCCTTTGATCACATCTGTATAAGCACCTTAAAACCTGCTCATGGGAAGAACTCCAATTGGCTGGTCCCAGCCACAGTTGGCAGGAGGGGATAGTATGAGGGCATGGCCTACTGTGGATCATCTTTGAATTCTATCACTCCTTCCCTCCTCATTCCAACAGAACATAAAATCTACCACAGGAGTGATGGTCAGAGTGTATGCATTGGTCTGACTCCCTGGAACCAACTTCCTTTTAGAATCTCCCAAGCCAAGAGCTTTTTCTATCAGGACTGGGCTTATTTGGTTCCCAGGCTGTCCCTGAAACATGAAGCCGGCTGATGCAACTTGATTGTAGCACAGCAGCTTGAATTTAGGAAAAATGGCACATCCATGATATAACAACATAGGTTGGCTCCTGGCTGTATGTTCTAGTGTGTTGGTGAATCCCTTGGGCCAGGCAGGGCCAGCTCCAGAAGGCCAGGCATCTTACTGTGGGGGTCAGGATGGCCCCTTGGTGGCCTAATGGATGTAGAGGACCCAGTAGACTCCAGTCCTTGACAACCAGGAGGAAAGAAGATTCTCAGAGCTCAGAACATTCTAGAGACCTCTCACACCTGCCTCTGGATTGGGCTGCCCTTGTTTCTGCCACCCCTCCCTCCCAGTTCTTATGCCCTGGGACACAGGCTCGTTAGCACCCACTACCATGAGGACCTCTCTGACAAGTAGAACAGGCTTCATTTTCAGCTGTAGTGTGGGGAGAAGAGCAAACCATTAATGTTAAGATCTTAATGAGGCAGAACTTACATTTTCCATCTACCCCTGGCCACCCACAGCAGCACAACTGATTAACATTCATACAAATAAACAATCGCCTTCCTGTATCATGCTGTGTGCATTTCACAGGGGCAGGTGGATATGGAGAGAGAGAGTGTTCTAGCAAAGCCTCAAATTGCTGAGCACCCTTGGGTATTGCAGAGCCTCCTATGGCTGCATCTCTGTGCATGATATCGCTGATCCCCACAGCAGCCCTGTTGGGCATTGGGATCCTGCTGTCTCAGCTGAACTAGCAGGCTCACAGGGCTAAAGCTCCCCAAGGCTTCATCATTGGAGTTCCAGTGCGGGCACCTCTGGTCTGCATACCCTTGTCTGCACAACAGAAGTGAAGGAAAGAGTCCAGACTTACAAATACCCCACACTGCATAGGGCTGTGCGTGTCATAGGATGGACCCTGTGGTCAGGAGGACCTCATGATCTAAACAGACATTTTAGTGCCACTGGTGCTGCAGAGGTGCTCTGTGGACAGGGTGCCTCTACCATTCCTTGACCTTACAGAAGTGAAGCTGCCCTCTGCAACGTGAGTGCCTGCATCTAACCAGTTGATGGCCTTACAAACAACACTGAGGTCCCCTGGGAAGAAATTCTGCCTCAGGACATCTTGCGTTTCCAGACCCACATCCTACCCTGAGGATGTTGCATTTGCTCCCCATTGAGAGAATTGAGCAAGCCCATGAATTGGACTCTTGAGGGTGGAGACAAGGATGGGCCAAGATATTCCTCAGCTTACCCCAGGATTACATCCTTAAGACCCCATCATGAGCTGAAAATAGCACAAGAAAAATTGCCCTTGAGATACCAAACCTGCCAACACCACGTACAGGCCAGCAGTGCTTCCCAGAGGTGACCTATGGTTTCCCTGCTCACAGAAGCCCCAAGAGAAATCCTAGTGCCTGTCAGGGAGGAGTGTGGCACCTGCCAGCCACAGAGGAGGGCCCAGAATTCTGATGTACTGCCTGTCTGCAGATGTGTCCCACAAACTGGCTTCCCACTTGCTGGGACAAGTCCACGTCCTTTGGGTTACCACCTTGAGTTGTCCCCTAAATTCTTGTACTGAAGCCCTAAGCCCAATTCCTTAGAGTGGGGCTCCTCAGAGGCAGGGCCTTTAAGCACCCCAAGCTGTAAAGCACCAGCCGGGGTGGGGGTTCTCCTATGCCAAGCTCAGGGGGAGGAGCCAGTTTTTTTAATTAAATCTGGCAAGCCCATCTAGGCCTTTGGGACATCTGTGGGCCTCTACTATGGACATGGAGGTAGGATGCCAAACTCTGAATGGCTCCTCTGGGCCCTGGGAGCCCCTTACCTGACACAGGCTGGCGCTTCTTGCTCTAGCGAGTAAGTGGCCTCCCACAGTGCCTGAGGATGGCTGCTGAGCTCAGGTCCCCAGCCCTTGCCTGTGCTGTGCTCTCTGGATGGAATGCTCTCCCTGTCTCCTCTGCTTCAGCCCAAGCCCTCTCTGGCCCCCAGAGATCGGCTTGGCTCCCCATGTCCCCGTAAGCCCTCACTGACCTCCTGACTCCTTCAGGACATCTGGCAGGTGGTTACTGTCTGGATTGTCATCTCCTGCAGTTGCCTTAGGGCTCAGTGTCTTTTACTCTGGCTGACTTCACCCACGGTGCCTGCTGCTCATCCAAAGATCTCCCACCATCTAGGCTCAGTTCTCTCCAGACTTGTCCCCAGGTTTCCCCTCCCTGACCTCCCCATTCCCAACCTGTGATACTTATTACCCCTCCTCTGATCCACCTGCAGATAGGAATTGTCTCCACTCTCCACCCTCAAGAGTCCAAGCTCCTGAATGCGACACAGCTGTGACATACTCTCCTTGTGTTCCCAGGAACGCCCAGAACTGGACTTTGCATCTCACCTTGAGTTGGCTGATAAGGCCATTTCTTCCAGTGAGTGTCATATCATCTCTACTGTGTGCCATGGTGAAAATCCCCAGGAGGGTATCCTTCAGGAGAGAAGAGGAAAGGAGAAGGAACCGTCACTGAATGTTGACATTGCACCTTCAGCACCTCCTCTCCTGCAGCCCACCCACTCAGGAGAGTTTGTGCTGACGACTCAGGCTACCTTTCACCCCAGCCTGGGAAAGCCAAAACTCTCTGGGGGTAGCCAGCAGTTGATTGATACCGGGGATGAAATGCTGCCCCCTTCCTTTGCGATGGGACATCTCTGTGGTACCCTCACAGCCCAAGTTATGGCGAGATCTGGTGAGGCCAGAGAGCAACTGAAACATTGTCTTTGCCTAGCTTCTCAAGCCACATCCTGCTTCCCTGAGTGTCAGGGAGGAGGGCTCTCCTCAGGGTACTGCATCAATAAGGTGCTTGCACATTCAGTCATTAGCTCTGCTATAGATAATCCTAAACTAAGCACCAGCCATCCAGGACTCCGATCAGCCCTTTGCATTTACTGGTTTACTATGCCTCTTCAGCACCTCATCTCTGGTGAGGAATCAGTGCTGGGAGGCCATGCCTTGGCAGTGGAGCAATTTTAAGCTGTAATTCCATACACAACCAAACTACCAATCAAGCAACTGAAGATATTTTAAGAAATGGAGTCTTAAAAACTTTTTCTCCCCTGTACCTTTCTGAAAAAAGAAATGTTTCTTGAGGGTGTATTGCAGAAACACACACAATTCATGGATCAACATTTCATTTCATTAGATAAAAAATAAAGAACCAACCAAGGAAAGTGAAGAAAAGAAATCTCAGGATAACAGTTGTGCAGCAAAGGTAGAAGGCAGTCAGTTCTAATGAGGCCACTGGACAAAAATTATGACTAAAAAGTTGGATGGTCTTAGAGGTTTAAGAAGTCATATGCTTTTAACAAAATTTAACAAAATGTAACAAAATGCTTTGGTTTTAATGTGCCCACTGAGTCAGAAGACAGAATTGGGGCTCCAAGGGCAGGAAGTGGGAGCACACTTATGGGATTATACCTTCAACGAGATGGGAATGGGGTGAGGAGCAGGAATTTACCTGCTGCCAGGAAGATTAAAATGAAGCTTTTCTGTCCTTGATCTCTGGTTGCAGAGGCTGGAGGGATCCTCTTAGGAAATATCACAATCCCACCCCTATGTCTCATACAGGCTATGTGTTCAAATATACCCTGCTTGCCTGATACAGAAATCTCTCCACCAATAAATTAACTTAAGAATTAGCCCGGGATCAAAGATGGTCTGGAGGATGGGCTTTGAACCTACAAAAAAACTGTTTGGGATCAAGGGCAGGTTCAACATGCTAAAATTTAGAGGGTTCAGCTTCTGTTTGAGTTTGGATTGATTTAAAATTTTAATCCTGTGTATAGATGGATGAATACAATTCTTTCAGGATTTTTAAATTATGTATAATAAAGTAGCTAATGATACAAAAAATAGAATTAGAGAAAGAAAAAGGAAATATTAAAAGCTCAGGTAGAATCCAGTTTTTTACTGGATTCAGGTTCAGGCTCAGGAAAAAAAAATTAAATGTTTGAACCAGAATGAGTTCAAGATTCAGGTTCAGGTTCTGTTTGAAGTTCTGCTGTCTACATATAGGATTTATAACCAATCTTGAACTGAACCTTGGGGAGGTGGTAAAGTGACACACTAAGAAGTTCAAGTAGCAGGACAATCAGACAATCCCACTCCCTGGAACAAAGAGCCAACCCCTTCTCCTGAGGGGAATTCTGGAGACCAGCAAACCTGAGCTGAGGTCAGCAGGCTTCTCCATGTCTGGAGCCATCAATCTGCCACACAGTTCACAACCTGTACATCTCAGAACTCTGAAGCTTAGTACAGCAGAGTACTTGATCCCTGCATCCTCCTCCCACCTCCTGAATGTTCAATGTTGGGCTTGTGAAAGCACCGAGACAGGTGATTCCATGTGCATCTCTGTGCTCTATTTGCTTCCTCTACTCCTCAATGCAACCAGGAGATATCCCTTGGCTTGGACATTGACCATTCCAGGGGGTACAAACTGAGATTCATAGGTTTGTGAGAGAATATGCCTGATCCACAAATAGGAAAGCAGTGTGTGGCCAGGAGGGACTCCAGGTACACAAGAGAGATTCCTGTAGTGATGGTAGCCATACCAAGTACCTAACCTTGATAGGTCCAGGCTTAGCAGTGACATGACTGGTAGAAAAGGCAAGAGATTTCAGCTTTAACTGACCACCACCTGCACTAAACAGACTCCAATATTAGAGAACGCAGAAAAAAGCCACTTTAATACTTTTTCAATTTGTTTTTTCTTTTTTTTTCTTTTCTTTTTTAAATATCTTTTTCTCATTCATCATTTTCCCAATGTAATTTTTCTCTCTTTTCCTTTTTATTTATCTTGTTTATCTTTTGCCACCTGTGCATCTCTATTTTTCTATTTTCTATGTTTCTTTAATATTCAATCCTTAGGTGATGGCACTGTTTCGAAAGGGCATAGGCCTTTGGGAATAGGATTCTTGCTTTGCAGAAGCATCTCTTGGGGTGGGGGGCCTTAGGAGGTTCTCCTCCAAACCTACAGTTCCAGGAAACTCCATGCCTCCTGCCCTACAATGCCATGAGGTCATCTGAAACAGGGACTGTCTCCACCATTATGCATATCCTATAGGGAAAAATTGAGAGGAAATTGGCAAAAACTCCCAAACTGGGAAAATGGCTTTTGAATATCTTGTTTGTAAATTAGAAATCTAAGGAAAATGAAAGTAACTTGGTTGCACGTCTATACAAAACCCTTCCTGATTGGACAATTGGACTGAAAGCTGATTGGCTCAGGCCATTCCGTGGGCAAACTATATAAAGAGCTGTGCTGCAGCAGCTCGAGCTTTTTAGGCCCTTTTAGGCCTCCTTTTAGGCCTTTTCTGCCTCTTCACTTCTTCGCCCACACCACCGGCTAAGCAAGGCCTTCCCACCCATTCCTGCCCGGACCACTGACAAGGAAACACCTCTCCCGCTGCTCTCCCCCGGACCTTCGGTGAGGAAAGAATGCTCTCCCGTTTCAGTCATCAACAAGGAAAGAACCTGCTCTCTGTCTGATCACCAATGAAGCAACAGCTGTCTCCTTGTGACCACCGAGACCACCAATGCAGGTGTTTGCCCCCGGAAGGCAAAAGCACCTGAGGCTTTTCCTTTCTCCCATCTCCTGTGGGGTCCCGAGGGCCACAGGAGTCTGCACCCCTCACCCAAGGGTCCTGAGTGAATTGTGTTTAGTATCTGTGTGCATGGTGGTGCTGCCCATCCAAACCTCCAGGCCGGACCAGGAGGCACGCACCCCACATACAGTTGGCACCCGAACGTGGGGCCCAACATATCCTGCCACCACATTAGACTGATCTTCTACCTGGGAGTTTCCAATAAACATTTCCCCTCCATAAGTTTGTTTGGGTTGGTTTTTTCTCCTACAGCAATGATAGCTGACTAATATAACCAAGAAATAATATGAAAATCAGCAAGAGAAAAACACCAACTCACTTATAAAGGCAAACACATCAGAATAACATCACACCTCTCAGGAGAAATCCTAAAATCCAGGAAAGCATGGAATATTGTATTTCAAGCCCTGAAAATAAATAACTGTCACCAAGATTGTTATATCCAGAAAAGTTATCATTTAAAATTGATGGAGAAATAAGGACCTTCCAAGACAAGTACACATTAAATCAACTCATGATCACCAAGCCAGCATCACAGAAGGCTCTTAAAGGAATCCTATATATATGGGAGGAAGAAAGAGAGTCAGTCATGAGAGTCAGGAAAAAATAAGTTTCATGAGAGTAACAGATGAACTAATGAAAAGTTGGGGAAAAAAAAATCAATCATGTCCAACTCAAAAAACAGCAAATATGAATAAAGGAAAAAATTAAAAAAAAAAAAAACATAATATGTGAACTAACCAGGAAATTACCCCCCAAAATTACAAGAACCAGCAAATTCCTCTCAGTAATAACCCTAAATATAAATGGTCTTAACTCTCCAATCAAAAGACATAGACTGGTTGATTGTCTGGATAAACAAGATCCAACAATTTGTTGTTTGCAAGAAACATTTCACTGGCAAGGACACACACAAACTGAAAGTGCAAGGATGGAAATTGATATACCAAGTATGCAAAAAGAAAAAAAAAAAGGAGTTACCACCCTTATATCAAACAAAGTAAACTTCAAGCCAAAATTAGTCAGAAGAAATAAAGAAGGTCACTACACATTACTAAAGGGAAAAATCCATCAAGAAGTATTGGGATCCTAGATAGGACTACTTTCATAGGGGCCTACATAGCCCACCTGGAGGACTAACATCGTTCCTTGAGGGCAAGATGGTTCCCAGTGACCCTTGTCCCACATCCAGGTCTCTCCTGCCATTGAGCAAGCCAAGATGATGCCGACCCACTCAGACCCTCTGTTTTCTAATTGACCATAACCAAACCCACCTTGACCCCTAATTGACCCAAAAGTTACATCCAGTTTCATCCAAAATTTACATATCTGCCCTGATTTGTCCATCCCATTCTCATAAGCTGTAACATAATTGGTTAACCCTACAGGGTACATAAGGAGGGCCTGCTGGCCCTAGATATCCATCTTTCTAGCATCATCCACTTCAATTGATTGAGATAGAGAGAGAGACCAAGGAGAAGAAGAAAGTTACCACCAAGACATCTAGCCAAAACTACAAGCAATGTCAACAGGAGATCATTGGAGATCTTCATCAACACAGGACAGCCTCTGGACACAGTGCCAGAGGCAGAAGACCAGCTGAGACCTCCAATCAACAGAGGATCAAAAGAGCTTCCAGGCCCAGTGCCAGAAGCATTGCTACAGCTCTAGTTCCTGTCTGTTCCTGTTAATCTTTCTGTACAATAAAGTTTTAGTTGTTCTTTTGTAGCTGGCTTCCCAAAGCCTTTCTGTCCTCATCACCAGTGCCCAACCCAGTGCCACAGGGAGACCCTGAGCTGCTGGCCAGCGACCCCCACAAAGAAGATATAACAATTATAAACATATATGTACTAATGATATACTCCTATATTTAAAGGACCCTATAGGCTCCAACCATAAGAAAATTCTTAGGGCTGACAAATACTTTCAGTAAATTAGAAGTATACAAAATCAAAATATACAAACCAGTAGCTTTTCCATATACCAATAATGACCAGGCTGAGAAAGAAATTAGGAAAACAATCCCATTCACAACAGCTTCAAAAGAATATATTCTCAAATCTAGTCCTTACCCTTTCAACAGTTTTAGAGGGCCACAAGCTTCAATGTGGATTAGAATAACATGTAGACTGGATGCATGTAAAAGAGCATTCTCAACCGGGAATCTCATCTGCAAGCAATTCTAACCTGTATCTGAGTTTGTAGCCCTGTAAAACCATTGAAAGGGTGTATATTAGATGTGAGAATATATGGTACCTAGGAATAAACCTAGCCAAGGAGGTGAAATACCTCTACAATGAAAATTTTAAAATATTAGAGAAATAAAAGAAGACAGTAGAAAATGGAAAGACATCCTATGTTTGTGGATTAGAAGAATTAGTACTGTGAATATAGCTATATTACCAAAAGCAATCTACAGATTCAGTGCAACTCAACAAAATTCAAATGACATTCTTCCCAGAAATAGAAAAGAATCCTAAAAGTCATATGGGAGCACAAAGGACCCCAAATCAGCAAAGTAACCCTTAACAAAAAGAGCAATGCAGGGAATATCACAATACCTGATTTAAAATTGAACTAGAGAGTCATAGTGACATAATCAGCATGGCACTGACACAAAAGCAGACACGGAGGCCAATGGAATAGAATAGATGATCCAGAAATAAACACAGGTAGCTTCAGCCACCTGAGGTTCAACAAAAGTACCAAAAATATAAGTTGGAGAAGAGACAGCCTCTTCAGCAAATGGTGCTGGGAAAACTAAATGCCTTCATGTAAAAGACTAGAGCCAGATCCTTCTTTCTCCCCTAGTAACAAAAATCAATTCAAAATGGATCAAAAGTGTTATGCCCAGCGGCTTGACACCAGAAAAATACTCCAAGACACAAACGGATTGAGAGCAGAAGGAAGCGTTAATAGATTGATCAGCTGGCTGCCCTTAGTCCTGAGAGTGGACTTAGAAGGAACAGCAGCTCAAGTCTGGTCAGTTGGGGTTTTATTGGGCAGTTTAAGTGGTGGGGGAGTACAATGTAAGTTTCCATTTTCCATAGCTCACCCCTTTACAGGAATTCTCCAATTTTGATCTTTTGCAAGGTTATCTTATGACACCACCTTTTTTTTAATCTAGCCCTTCAGCAGGTACAAACATCTTGTGACACAGCTGCCCTTATAAGCTTTTGTTGAGGGCTGGTTTTCAAGGAACCAGTGATTTTTAAAGTGACCCTAGGCCTGTTCTCACAAAAAGACCTTAATGTATGACTAAAAACTTTGAAATTGTTAGAGAAAATCATAGGGAAAATACTTTAAGATACAGGCATAGGCAAGGACTTTCTGAAAAGGACTCCAATAGCTCAGGATAATAGCAAGAATTGACAAGTGAGATTTCATGAAATTAAAAAGCTTCTGCACAACACAGGAGACAATTAACAAAATGAAAGACAGCCTACAGAATGGGAGAAAATCTTTGCCAGTTATACATCAGATAAGGAATTAATATCTAGAATGTATAAAGAATTCAAAAAAGTGAACACCAAAAAGCAAATCATCCAATCATAAAATGAGCAAATGAATTATATAGAGTTCTCAAAAGAAGAAATACAAATGAACAACAATCATAAGATAGAATCTTCAACAACCTCAGCCACAGGGAAATGCAAATCAAAACTATATTGAGATACCATCTCACCCCAGGTAAAATGGCTAACATCACAAAACAAACAACAACAAATACTGGCAAGGATATGAAGAGAAAGGAACCCTAGTACACTGCTGGTAGGAATGTAGGTTGGCGTAGCCACTATAGAAAACTGTATGGAGGGGCCTTAAAAAACTAAAAACAGAGCTACCATATAACCTAGCAATACTCCACTCCTAAGTAAATACCCAAAGGAATATAAATCAGCATACTGTAGAGATAGCTTCTCACCCATGTTTATTGCAGAGTTCTTCACAATAGCCAAGATATGGAATCAGCCTAGGTGTCCATCCACAGATGAGTGGATAAATAAACTTTGCTATATATACACCATAGAGGCTTTTGTTTGTTTTTGTTTTTTGCCATACTGAGGGTTGAACCCAGGGCCTTGCTCTTGCATGCTTTGCAAGTACTGGGCCACTGAGTTGCCACCTCCTGCTCGTTTTTTTACTTTTTTGAGACAGGGTCTCACTAAATTGCTCAGACTGCCTCTGATCTCTAACTTGCAATCCTCTTGCCTCCGCCTCCTAAGCATCTGGGATTATAGGCATGGCGCCACTGCATCCAGCTACATAAGTTTTATTCTGCCATGAAGAAAGATGAAATTGTGGCATTTTCAGGAAAACAGATAGAACTAGAAATCATCAATTTAAGTGAAGTAAGCCAAACCCAGGAAGACAAACTGCATATTTTTTCTCATATGTGGATGCTGGATTTCAATATATATTTAATATTTAAGATATAGGTCATGAAATTAGAAGAAAGGATATGTAGGGGAACTCTTTAGGGGGAGAAAAGGGACTGAAGAGAAAATAAGGGGACAAAAAGAAAGAGTAATGGAGAAAAAGAACAGAAAGATCACATTTTGCTCTCAACGGCAGAATCTGGATTTAAACACATATACAAAAAAGGGGCAAAAATGTGTACATATTTTAAGCATTAAAATCAGAATACTCAATATATACCAATAACAAAAGATGAACACAAGTCATGTTTCACTTCTGCAATTACAAGAGGTACTCAAAGTGGTCACCATTGTAATTCAATTCAACTTTGAAAAGTAATTTATAGATACCAGCTCTTAAAAAGTATATACATTTTTTTAGCACACACACATGTAAACAAGACATGCAAGCAGAAAAAGGACCATTGGTGGGAAGGAAGATCAATGGGGAGAAGGAGGTTATGACAGGATAATGGGAAGGGTAAACATTACTAACATATAGTGATATGCATTTTTGTAAATGTCATAATGGGCTGGGATTTAGCTCAGTTGGTACAGCACTGCGCTGCAGTCTCTGAGGTCCCGAGTTCAATTCCCAGCACCCCAAAAATGGGAGAAGGACCTGGCAATCCACTCCCAAGGCAATCCTGAAACAGTCAGCCATTGAAAACCCCATGAGGGTCACTATGAGTCGGATACCGACTCTATAGCACCTAACAACAAATGTCATAATGAAACCCACTAAGTTGGGCACTAACTAGAAATTTACTACTAATAAAATAAAATAAAATACAACAGTAAAAAGACAATTCTGAGCCTATTTGCACCAATATCATAGCTTCCAGATATATCAAGTAATTTTTAATGACTAAAATTAAAAGAAAAATTAAGATGTCCCTCTCTCCTAGTAACATAAATCAAGCAGACAAAAAAATTTTTTGAAGAGTCACCATCAACAAGCTTCACACATGGGTGTATACAACCCACCATCTAACAATGAGCAAATATGCTTCTCTATTTACATTCATAAAAGATTCCCCAAAATGCCAAAGCACTTAAAAGGGAGTTTCCACACATTTGATACACAATCCAACACAATGAGAAAGCATCAACAAGAAAGCAACCCCCTAAAACCACATATTTGAAAACTAACTCTCAACACACTTATCCCATCATCTTTGCCACATTCTGAAGCAGTTCTGGAAGTCCTCTTTCATGAGCATCTTTAGTCATGCTGTCCTGGCTGCCTTGATGTCCTGCAGCCATTCAAAACATTTACCTTTCATGGTCATTATGACTTTGGGAAAGAGCCAGAAGTCACATGAGGTCAGATTCAGTGAATAAGTTGAATGAAGACACACTCTAATGTTTTTGACAGAAATTACCATACTAGAAATGATGTGTGACATGGACCATTGTCATGATGGAGGATGAAACTAAAGACATGAAAGAAGACTTCCATAACTGCTTTAGCAATTGTCAAGAATTGTGGTATAAGTGTTTCCGAAGTCAGGGTGATGATTTTCAGGAGGATTAATGCCAATGTTTCTTTTACTATAATAATTTTTTAAGATGTAAACATTCACCTTATTTTTTGATCACATTCTTGATGTATGTATGTATTTCTAACTACTTTATGCTTTCTTTCATTCAGAGAAAAAATTTAAATGAAAATCACAATATGACCTACAAATACCTGACAGTGCTTAACTCTTCTAGTAATGTTGTTGTTAGGTGCCATGGGGTCAGGTCCAACTCATAGTGACCCTAGGAAGAACAGATGAAACCATCCCCAACACTTTGTCATGCCTGGCACTACTGTCAGTACTTCTCTGCTATCACAGGTTTTTAATGGCTGATTGTTTCAGGAGTGAGCTGCCAGGTCCTTCTCCCATGCCTATAGCACCTGGTGTTCCCAGCAGTCTCTCATCCAAATACTAACCAGGCCCAACCCTGCTTAGCTCCCAAGATCTGATGGGATTAAATGCCATGGTGGTAATGAGAGAAAGGAAATTAAAACAGCCATAATAAATCATGGGGCTGGGATTTAGCTCAGTGGGTAGAGTGCTGCGCTGCAGTCTCTGAGGCCCAGAGTTCAATTCCCAGCACCACAAAAATGGGAGAAGGGCCTGGCAATCCACTCCCAAGGCAATCCCAAAACACTCAGCCATTGAAAACCCTACGAGGGTCGCTATGAGTAGGATACCGACTCGATGGCACCTAACAACAACAACAACAATAATAAATCATTTCACATTCTTCAGATTGACACCTCTCCAAAAATTCTAAGTTTTAAAATACAATAAAGCAATATTGATAAGAGCATGTAAAAATAGGAATTTAAATATAGGCACTACTGCAGCAAAAATGAAAACATTTTGCTGATATTAATGCAACTCTATTGGAGAACAATTTGGCAACAGAGTAGAGCTAAATTGTATATAATCTATAGTGCAGTAATTCCTCAATACGTAGACATTATTGATGAGTATCTTCTCACATGTGCTGACAAGGAGACATGCCAAGATGCTTTTTAACATCATATTTGGAATAACAAAAAGTTGAAACAACACTCATCAGTGGGATAAAAGATCAATAAAACTGGTATAATTTTTAACCAGCAACCTACTTGCAAGAATTTAACCTAAATAAATAATCACAAAGAAGCATGTACCAGGCTGTTCACCACACCATTATAACATTATGGCTATGTTATTATTAAAGCCACACACAAAAATATTAGCTGAAACACCCAACGATAGGCAATTTGCTATTTTTGACAACTCTCGTGAAATTACATGCAGTAAAAAATAATTTCATGGATTTGTTATTATTGATAATTTTAATAATTATTACTAATAATATTTTGGCTATGCATATTTTTCTATAATGGTCATGTATTATGCATAGGAGTTCTTAAAGGTGAATACTGAGTCAGACGTTGGGGCACAAAATCTGGCCTTACTACCTATAAGCTGTGTAACTAGGCAATTAATAGAAATTCTCTGTACTCCGGTTTCTTCTGGGAATAGGCTGCTACAATATCTGCTTTGAAAAACTTTAATGATGAAATGATCAGCACAGTGCCTGGCATACAAAAGTTCAATAACTATTTTTATTTTTGTATTTAGAACACAAAATTGGTGGCAAACAGTCTTGTCTTCTTTGCATACCCCCAATCACAATTCCAGGAGTAATGCCTTGCTCATGCCAGCCCTCCAGTAAACATACTAGAAAAAAAAAAAAAAAGGAGGAATCTATAATTAACCAAAAGCCCAGGCCATGGAGGCTACTCTCAGCTTGGCTTACCACTCACACCCGTGGCTGACTTAGGTCTGCTCAGTCTCTGTATGGTATAAGATGGGCACTACTAGGCCCCACAACTGCTCCACATCTTGTCCTGCCCCACAGCTGACATGTAGGACCCCAGCTCATCCCTGGCCCCAGTTTCCAGGATCAGTCTCCATATGCAAGAGAGGACTTGGCATCCACCATGCTCTGCATGCCCTGCCCTCGACTCACCACAACCTGCCCTGTGCCTTGTCATCTCATTCCGCCTGCCCAAAACCCTTGGCAAGAACAGCTCACCTGTGAATTAACACTACTATTAACAAGCACTTCCCACCTGTTGCCTGGATTCTTCACATTCATTACCCCATTCCAGCTCTTACTCTCTCAAGAAACCAACGACAAAGATAGAGAATTTCAATTGGAAAAAAGCATGCTCCACATCAATCCACACAAGGCATGGTGGTCCATGCCTATAATCCCAGCACTTGGGAGGCTGAGGCAGGAGGATTTGAACCTTCAGGACAGCCTGAACTACATAGCCAAATTCTATTTATTTGTTTTAAAGCCATATCAACTCCAAAACAAATTTCCTAAAATGTACTCAACTTGTTAATACAACTAAAATAATAGGAAGTAAAATCCTGAAAACATTAATTTATGCACACTAAACAATATGATTCTTAACAGGTAACTGTTTTTCATCATTACTAGTGTTATGGGAAAAATATCCTCAATTCTTGTTCCTTCATTGGAAAGGAACTTAATAAGGAAGAGTGGACAGTTGGCAACGTGAAAGTCAGAAGTCAGTTTGTAAGGTAGAAAGAGGAATGAGTTTACTAAAAGAAACATGAGAGCTGCTAAGAGGGAGTCAGCAATGTAATGGAAGGTAGGTACTTTTATAGTTAGTCTTTACTCACCTGGGAATCTAGATAATATTAGGGTAGAGTTGGTGTAGAACCTCTGAGGCCTCCTTGCTCCGTATCAGTAGGTGTGAGCTTCCTCATGATCTCTTTTGCAAGAATTCCTCATGGCTACTGATAAGCTTACTGAAATTTGGCTGTGTGCTTTTGTTCCCTGATGTGGGGCGTGCACCTCCTGGTCTGGCCCCAATGTTTGGATGGGCGGGTCAGCCACCCACAGAGGTAACTAAACACAACTTACTCAGGACCCTCTGGTGAGGGGCTGGGACTCCTGCGGCCCTCAGGAATGGTTCAAGAGAAGGGGAGAAAGGAAAAACTTGGGTGCTTTTGCCTTGTGGGGACCAAAAGCAGCTCTTTATCGCCTCTCAGCCCTGATAAGGGCAGAGAGAAACCCAAACAAGTGTTAGCAGCCTAAGTGCTGCAGCTCTGTTTGTTGCCTCAGGGGCAGCTGTGGCTCTTGTACCTCCAGCACTTGGACCAGAGACTGTCCTCAGTTTCAGCATCTTGGCACTGTGTCCAAGAGGCTCTCCTCAGCTTGCTTGCAGTCCTTAAGAGCATCGTCTAGTTGTCCTGGTCTCGGTGGTCTTGAGGAGAGATGTTTCTGTGTTGTTGGTCGAATACAGAGAAAGAGTTCTTTTTTTGTTGGTGGTCAGATGGAGAAGGAGTTCCCAGCAGGAAGCTAGCAGCCAGCAGCTCATGGCATCACCAGCAGCAGCTGCCAGCAAGCAGCTTCACCATCAGCCTCTACCTCAGCAGCAGCAGCATCACATTCGGAGCAAGCTTTGTTTATATAGCCCTCAGGTAACTACTTGAGCTGCCTCAAGATGACAATCAGTGGGGGTGCCAAGGGCTAGGTGCAACCAATTTAGGAGTGACAGTCAAATAAAGAGTGAAACCAGATGTCACTCCTTGGGCAATCAAGGGGAGATCGTTGATTACCAATCAGGGGGCAAGATGAGGGTTGGATAATTCCCTACACCCTTGGGGCCTGTTTTCCCTGCTCTTCCTGACTGCTCCCTAACACTTGAGAGAAGAGACCAAATCTTAAATTGTTATATAGTAATTACCCAGGTTAGCCACCCTCATAGCAAGACAGAATATTTCCACCACCTCAGCGGACATGGGCCCTTGCAATGTAGAAGGGTCCTGTGGGCTGGACATGATGATCACTACATTGGTACAGAACACATAGAATGACCTCAGGGACCTTGGCCCTGAACTCATGGCAACAAGATAAGCAGCAAGTGGAGGCCTACACTAATGACAATGGAGCTATCAACATTCCCTCATGGAATGAGGGACAGGAGGGGCTCAAGACCTTCACGACACCCCCAGAAGACCCTCCTCCAAGGTCAGCCACTGGCTGCACATGACACTGGTTATGTAGGAGATGAAGGACAGACTGATGGGGGCTTGACAGTGGGGCAGCTGTCCATAAGTCTTCAATAGAGTCACACTTGCTCTTGTGAGTGTCCCCAGTGCTGGGAGGGAGAGGGAGACTCCCTCCTGTAAATAACCCCAATGCTGGGAAGGAGCTGAGGGCAGTGCAGCCTTGAGACTTCTTGGTGGGGACTTCTCAAAAGGGATTCTTCCCCCTGGGCTGTCTGTATTCCTTTCACTTTCACAAAACTGCTCCTCTCAATCAAAACCACTTCTGTCTCCCAGAAGGAAATTGTATGGATTGAACTGTGTCCCTCAAAATTCATATATTGATGCCCTAAATTCCAATGTGGTTGAATTTGGGAAGAGTGCCCTAAGGAAGTCATTAAGGTCAAATGAAGTCATAAGAATGGGATCCCAATCCAAGAAGATTAGTGCCCTTAAGAGGGGAGAGACAAGGAGAGAAACAGAGAGGAGGAGAAGAAAAGAGATTTCCTACATGTAGACACCAAGGAAAGGCCATGTGGGAGCCACTGTTGTTTATGCCCCTCTGCCTATGGCATTTTGTTACAGCTGCCTGTGCTGGCTGATACAGAACCTGCATCCTGCCATTTCTTCCTGCACTCATATTTGCCTGTGTGGACCCCACTGCAGGTGTGGAGACTTGACCCTGGCTGAAGTGGAGGAGTAACAAATTTCTGATGTCTTGTCCAACATCATCTGAGTCCCATGAGCCTTGCAGACGGGTACTTGGAGCTTTGGTAAGGAAAGTTGAGGGAGCAGAGCTGAGGAAGCTTCTGCCCCAACATTGCATTTATTCCAACTGAGTCCCAAAAGGGGCCTACAGCTTTCCCATGGACAGACTTGCAGGTTTAATGTATTTTTAGACAATTTCTCACTTTCTTTCACTTGCGGCCAGCCCTGTCAGCACAAGAGAGGTGTGTGGGAAAAGGGCAGTTATAATAAACCTTTAATTAGTTGTTAACTCCATCCCAGAAATCAGGCAGGATTTATTTGGCCAGGAAACAGGACTCTATGTCCACACTGGAGAGGTTTATTTTTACCATGAAGTGAGAGAAGCTCTCTCAACGTAAGAATCATGGAAACACAAACTCACTTTCTTTCTCCCTAATTTTATAGCAGTAGAAGCATAATTAGCTTGGGGAGAACTACCAGAAAGGGAAGAAATAATCCACAAAATATCTGCTAGGATACTTCCTGGGCCTCTCCCGCTCCCTTGAATGCTCCTGATCCCCAGAGCAGAGTCCCATCAGGGGTTGGGAGGAAGCCTGGGCCTAAACTCTGGAGGGTAGGTGGTGATGCAGCTGTGTGAGCTGGGGGTTGCACCCCTCTAGGCCAGAATATCCTAACAGGGGAGACAAGGCTCGTCAGCTTCACTCACTAATGTTTTCTGAGTCCTATCTTGTGTCTGGGCTGGGATTTGGCTCAGTGGGTAGAGCGCTGCGCTGCAGTCTCTGAGGTCCCGGGTTCAATTCCCAGCACCGCAAAAATGGGAGAAGGACCTGGCAATCCACTCCCAAGGCAATCCCGAAGCACTCAGCCATTGAAAACCCTATGAGGGTCGCTATGAGTCAGATACCGACTCGACGGCACCTAACAACAACAACAATCTTGTGTCTGGGCTGGGATTTAGCTCAGTTGTTGGAACACTACTCTGCAGTCTCTGACGTCCCAAGATGGATCCCCAGCACCACAAAAATGGGAGGACATGGCATTCCACCCCCGAGGCAATCCCCAATCAGCCATTGGAAACCCTATAACGATTGCTATGAGTCAGACACAACTTGATCCCACCTAACAACCACAACAACATCTTGTGTCTGGTACATTGCTGACTTCTAGAGACCCAAAAATGGCCCTATCATGGACTTTGCACTCCAGGACCCCCAGGAGGTAGGAGAGCCTGCACCATCCAGAGAGCAGCCAGTCCTGTACAAAGGCACCTGTCAAGGGAGCCAACCCCAAACCAGAGACCAGGTAAGCAAGTGGCAGTGTGGTCACCAGCTGAGTTTGGAAAGCTGAGTAGGGATCATCCAGCCTGGGTTGGTGATGCTGAGCAGAGGGAAGACAGGTGAATGTGTGGAGGAGTGGGTGCTGGAGATGGGGTCAGAGAGGCAGCGGAGGGCCAGGTCTTGGGACCCACATGATAGGCTGAGGATCCTGGAATTTGTCCCACAGGCAAAACAGCTCCAGAGCAGCTTGAGGCAGAGAGAGGTGCGACAGAGTCTGATTTGCACTTTCAAGAAAATACAGAGGCGAATGAGAAGGAAGAGTGGGTAAAGACGTGGTGGTTTCTGGCCTGTACCCAGAAAGAGCACATGAGCCGTGGAGCAGGCAGGGGAAGCCGGGCCAGGTGATGAGTTTAGATCAGAGCATGTGGACATTGTGGCTTCTGCAAGATGTCTGCATACATGTGTCCCGGTTACAGCTGGATATCTGATTATAAAGCTCAGGCGAGAGCGCTCTGGGCTGCAAACACAGAGCTGAAAGCCATGAGCATGAAATGTGTACACATTCACCCTCAACACTCACTGCCAGGGCATCAGACATCCAGTGTCACACTCCTGGGTCTCGTTGTCCCCACTTCCTCTGCATCTAAGGGCCCCAGTGGCTCCTGCAGAACAAAAGGGAGAAAGTCCACTTCCTAGGTGATTTGGCAAGAGCCATGGGGTGGGGTGACAGCCTCTGAGAAGCGAGGGACCAGATATGGCTCCTGCTGGTGGGCCCGCTGGGCAGCTGCACAGAGCCACAGCATGTGTGGCCGGATCAGCACAGTTTCCGAGGGAGCTGCATGCAATTGACGTGCCTTGATCCCAGAACAAGCTCAGTCCCAGCGGACCCTGCTCTGGGGCCCCACCTACCTCCCCAGCCATTGTTGTCCTCTCCCCTCAAAGGCACACCATGTCAGAGCTGGCTCAGCCTCTGCCCCTAGGAAAAGCACAATTGCCCTATGTCACAAAAAGTGTCCATTCTTTGCCTTTCTCCAAAAAGTTTAATTGCAAAAATAAAAAAATAAGTTTACTTGCACTGGGCCTGGTGGTGCTCACCTATAATCCCAGCAACCCAGGAGGCAGAGGCAGGAGGATCGCGAGTTTGAGGTCAGAGGCACCCTGTGTAACTTACCAAGACCCTGTCTCAAAACAAAGAAAAGCCCACATTAAAAATCAGCTGAAGGTGCAGCTCAATGGTAAAGCACTTGCCACCTATGTGCAAGGCCCCTGGGTTCAACAGGAAAAAAAAAAGTTTAATTATCTCTATGGTTTATTGTGGATGAATTACAGTTATTTCTCAAATAAACTAATAACTCACATAGTACAAAGCCCACATAATTTAAAACTCTCAAAGTAGAAGAGGGAAGATGATGAAAAGTATTCCTCCCTGTAGGGAATATTATGGAATAGCTCCAGGGGATAAAGAGGAAGCATGATTGGAATAGGGGCTTATTTAGCCCACTTGTTATCTAATTAGCTATATCCAACCCTCATCTTGCCCCCTGATTGGTAATCAAGGATCTCCCCTTGATTGCCCAAGGAGTGACATCTGGTTGCACTATTTGAATGTCACTCCTAAATTGGTTGCACCTAGCCCCTCTCGCCCCCACCTGATTGTCATCTTGAGGCAGTAAAGGCAGTTACCCAAGACTATATAAACCAAGCTCACTGTGCATGTGAGGCTGCTGATGGTGATGCTGAGAGCTGCTGGCTGCTAGCTTCCTGCTGGGGGGTTGCTTGCTGCCAGCCTGCTCTGCCACTCCATCGCAGACCAGCCACACCATTGCCAGATCAAGAGAGGACACTGCTGCCATCGCAGAAGCTGTACCACTGTACAGACCTGCTGCCCCACCACCATGGACGTTGAGCTCACTGAACTAAGAGAGAAATCTGCCTGTCATTGCAGAGGCCACCCCATCACCGGACCAAGACAGAATTCACTGAGAACCAACAGAAGCGGAGAAGAAACCAGCTTTCGCCGGGAACATCTGGAGGGCCCCAGCCTACCGCTGAAGACGAAGAGTCTCCGGACCCAGAGCCGGAAGCGGAGCTGCAACACTTAAGGGCCATAGCACTTCCACTATCCTGAAGGGCAGGCTTGAGGGCTTTATCTCTTTAACAGGAGCTGTACAATAAAACCTGTACCAAAGGCATCCCAGAGCCCAAAGCCATCCTTGGCTCCGTCTGCCATACCTCACCAGTCTCCCTCAGTGTGGAGTCCCTAACCTGGCTGGAGGAGAAGAGCTAGCCTGTGTGTCAGTAAGCCTGTGCTGCCAGCCGTGGGGAGGGCACCCTCCACACCTCCCCACCCCTGTCCTCCAGCACCGAGTTCCCTCTCCCCAGGCAACCAGGGATGGGTAGTTGTGCAGAGCTCCACCTGCACTTCTTGTTGTGCACACACATGCTTGCACACATTCCTGCACCAGGGGCTGTGGGTTGCACACACTGGGCTGAACCTTGATTCTTTTGTATTTGACAATACATTTTGGAGAGCATTTCAAATTCATTCATAGGGATCATTCTTGTTCTTTTTAGATATGCGGATCATCATGATTTGCAAAGCCACTCATCTCCTATAGAACCTTTGGTGGATGTCCTTCATGTTGCTGTTACTGACAGGTGTGGCTAATGACAAAGTTTGGGTGTAACCCCACTCATGTGCGTGAACATCTCTAGGATCACACCCTAGAAGCAAACATGCCCAGGTTATGTTGCTGTTATGGTTTGAATGTGAAATGTCCCTCATGGGCTCATGTGTTGAAGACTTGGTCCCCACTTGGTGGAACTATTTTGAAAGGTACTAGAAGATTCAGTTGGTAGGACCCAGCTATAGGAAGTAGGTCACTATGGGGGCATGTCTTTGGGGGCCATATCTTGCCCTGGCCCCTTCTTTTCCACCTCTCCCTGCTTCCTGGCCACCAGGAAGTGAGCAGCTCTACTCAGCTATGTGCTCCCAGCTGTAATAACTCTGCTTCAACCCAGGCCCAAAGCACTGGGCCAGCTGACCATGGACTAGAATCTCCGAAACCATAAGCCAAAATAAGCCTTTCCTCCTTTAACTTGTTTCTTTCAGCTGTTTGTCAAAGCAACAAAAAGTCTAACACAGTTACCATGTCCCAAAAGCCACCCAAGTGGTGGACCAGCACTTCCTCTTTTCTTACAGAAATGGAAGTAAAGTGTCATCAAGGAAGAGATGAAAAATGGCTCAAGAGGGCATTTGGGGTCCAATTTTCCAAAGTAAGCAGGAGTTACATAAAGGGCAACTGAGGGCCAGCAATGAGTGGACAGGGCAAGTTGCTGCCAGGAAACAGCCTCTGGGATGGAACCTAAGGAGCCCGGTGCTTGCAAGGGAATTGTTTTCAGAATCTGCACCCATAGAAAAGAGAATGAGGGCAGAAAGGAGCAGGATGTCCGGTGACTGTGGTGGCCAATACTGAGGCACTTGGAGCCAAAGTGTTGATCAAGTGTGGTCTATATTGAGCCAAAACAGCCCAGCCTTATACCCCTCCTCAACCAGACACTGACTGTGTGCTGCCCCAAGAAGGGGACTGCACAGTCCAGACAATCCCCAAAGACAGGCTACCGCTTGGCCAATGGCACTCACAGCAGTGTTGGCAGGAAGTCCCTCCTTGAGAGTGTGTCTGGGCAGTGTCTCTCCATGTCCACCTCAACAGAGGACAGGATCTTGGAGAATGATCACAGTTCCTAGAGAAGCATATTAGAAAGTGCCTATGAAACATTATTTTGTAAGTAAAGTTGCAGGAAGTTGAGAGAGCCTATGGCACAGTGAAACTGAAAGTGAGGTCCTGTCCTGAGACTCAGGTACTGCTAGGCCATGAAAAGTCAGCCAAGTGGTGCAGAGCATGGCTGAGTGACCAAGGTTTCAATCTCAGGCTCTGACTACAGGATTCCACTCCAGCACTACCCAGGTGGGCTGTGACCACAGGGTCCCAGTCCCGTGCCAACCACATGTGCAGAGCGCAAGTTCACTGTACTCAAATTCCCCTTGCCCCCTACTGTGTGCACAGTGTGCCCTCGAATTTTCTCACTGGACCACTACCATTTGTTCATTCTTGGCTGGTTCATCTTTAATTGGCCTCTCCTCAACTCCAGGTCCCTCAACTCCTAAAAGACTTCTTAGGATTTATCTCTGCTCATTCATTCTATAGCTCAAGCATCTTCAATCACTCCCACCACCCATGAACCAAACCCAAACTCTGTGGCAAGGTCATTGGATGCTTCCTGTGAATAAGAGACAATGTACTATCTAGATTCGTTTTCTTTTACTCCCAACCCTGACATCACACCATGCAGAGAAGGCAGTGATTCCTGAATACATTGTACCGGGTCAGCAGTCTGTATGCCAGGAGTAACCCATCATTCCCTTTGTAACGTGACCTCTCTGGAACCTTATTTTAGGCTATTGTGCTCTATTTCTGCATCTCTGACTCTCCTTTTCATGCTCATCATAAAAATCCCTGTGTAAAATCCATAATTGAGATTCAAACCCTTTTCCCAAGACCCCTAAACTCCTGTCCCTTTCTCCTGGCTGGACAACATCAGTAACTGGTAAGAAAGACTCAGCCTCCTACAGTAAGGAGTAAACACATGCCTGGAGAGATAAAGGTTTTGGAAGGGAAAATGGATCCCCCATAACCCACAGAGGATTTTGTAGAAAACTTCTCAGCAGTTAGTAAGCTTTCCAATTGTTGATAAGAACTTATTTGTTATCACTTCAGTGTCTCAAATAATAAAAATAATAACCATGTTTAAGGGAAGAAAATATAATTTTCATTAACCCTCATAAGTTCATGGTTGAGACCAAAACTCCTATAACAAAAAAGATGAACAAGAGATAAACAAGAAGGTTTATTACCATGTCTGGTGCATATCACGCAAAAGAACAACTCAAAGTAGTAGTTTAGGGACTTGCCTTGAATAGTATTTCAACAAAATCAGTAAATTTTATGGAAGTGAATAGACAAAGAAAAAGCAGTCCCATGCTTCAGAGGCCAGACAAACATGACAAGGTAAATTTATGAGAAGAAATTCTGCTCTCAGATTCTTTGGTACTGCTGTCTTTGCATTGATACGCAAGCTCAGTGCAGCTCAGTGGTGGAGAGCTTGCCTAGCATGTGAGTGAAGCCATGAGTTTGATCCCCAGCACTGCAAAAGGAGGAAGAGGGAGTAGAGGAGGAGAAGGAGGAATAATTTAGGGGAGGAAGAAGGAAAAAGCACTGTTACACTGTCCTGCTTCTAGGCAGAGAGAAGACAGTGAGTTCCCCTGCATTTGGGTTTTCTTCAGCTTAACAACCCTGTATATTCAGGGAATATTCCCTCAATGGCAATAAGTCTCTTATTTTGCTCTTGAAATTTTGCTAAATGCCATTTTGAAAGCCAGGACCTCTTATGAGTTAATATGCTAATATGAAACATGACGGCTTCAGAGTTTCTCAAGTGTTAAAGGGTGCAGCTTCCTCCACTGAGAACAGCACTGATTATTACTAAAAACTCCAGAATTTGGATTAGGAGGTGCAGGGAGAAAACACAAGCCAGTGAAGATTGGGGATGCCCCTCTGAAGACCTCTGAGTAGACCCATCAGTCAGTCACAGTAACGATAGATAGACAACTCACTGTGTTCCAGTCACTGTTCCTGGCCTCATACATGTAATTAACTCACTTAATCTTGACCTCCCCTCCTTGAGGGAGTTGCTATTAACATTACGATTAGTACTGTCTTATACTGACATATGCTATTATTCATTCCTACTCTGCTTTAAATAAGCCAATATTGACTTTAATGGCTCCAAAGAACCCAGCTTTGATTTCCTGGTTTGTTTACAATTAGACTGCAGTTGCTGTGGGTTTGAGTGGATCCATGTGAGCCCTCACTCTTTTTCTGAAAGTACATATAAAGCGCCTGTCTTTTTTGCTGATGGTGAAGGCTGGGGAGGGCTCAAAAGCAGAAAGAGCACTCAGACCTCTACCCACAGGTTCCAGGTCCCTGTCAGAGGCAGAGAAAGAATCCAGAGGGAAGAAAAAGTAAGGATCTGGAAGGCAATTTATTATAGAGGGAGAGTACACACTCCAGGGGTGAGTGTTGGCTTTCCAAGAAAGATCACATGATGGGATTTTGAAAATTTATTTTATGGACAAACTTTAATGGAGGGGAAGATTATCCATGGGTTAAATGGGGTAAAAAAGTGGAGAATTCCAGGAATGGGTCAGGATCTTTCATGAATAAAGTATATTCCTCTGTTTGGTCCTTGTATAGTATTTTTGGGTATGTCATGGTGTTACATGCATGAGACTAGCCAATTCTGTGAGGCTAAAGACATGGAGATGCCATTATAATGAAGCTAAGGACAGTCAGTAGTTGTTCCTCTCTGTGGCTGCGTTGGTCCCAGCTGGTCTGGAGTGGTTTGTGTCTTCGCTGTTTGAGTGGACACGCAGTGTCCTGCTGCAGCACAGCTCTGTGGCTTCACCAGCCTCTAGCCATCATGCAGTGTCCCTCCTTTTCCCCTGTGCCTGTCTAGCCTACTTCACCTCAAATGAGACACCATGTCTCACTGAACATAGAAAATGAGAAAAGAGATGGCATTTTTATGCCTGAAATCCTTCCATTTTCCATCCAGGCACAGGCTTTAACTACATTCCTGAGCCCCTGGAGAGTCAGCCTGAGGACATGTGACTGAGTTAAGGTGAAGGGAATGAGGACAGAAGTGATGAATACCAGAGTCAAGCCTAACTCGTATGAATTTCCACTCAGTTTCCTTCTTTTTTGTGGTAACATGTGGTCACATTTTGCAGATGGTGGCCCCACAAGATACAGGAGTGTGTTCTGTGATAGGATCCCTGGAATGGGTCATCCACCAACCAACCTCCAACCACATAAGGCCTGTGTAATCAACACTATTTCATATCATAAGCCATTGAGATTTGGGAGCTCTTTGTCAAGACAGCTACCTTTACTTTCCTGACAAGTACTGAGGTTTTTGTCAACCAATGTTCAACTTTTTAGGTCAGTATTCCCATTTCCTCTATTTGCAAGCTGTATATCTCTGAGCAAATTATTTTACCTATGTTAACTGTCACTTATACATCACAAAATTAGACTAACAGAGCTGTAAAAACACATGTTTGCAGCCATATGTGGTGTTGCATGCCTTTAATCCCAGCACTTAGGAGGCTGAGGTAGGAGGATGGATGTGAGTTCAAGGCCAGCTTGATCTACATAGAGAGTTCTAGGATAGCATGGGCTACACAAGACCCTGTCTTAAAAAAATAAATAAAATTCATACCTTGAGGGAGATTTAAATGTAAAATACTCTAACATTGACCCTGGCTTATAGTGAAAGAGATTCTAAAGACCCTCTTTCTCCTCTCTCCCACTTCTAAATTTCTGTAGCTCCTGTTTTCTAGAAATTAAAATCTCAAGAGTATTCTTTTGGATGATTTCACAACTCTGTAACCATTTAGCCTCTGTCCCATTCCCCATGCCACCTGTAAAAGCCTCCCTTTTGTTCTCATACCTACAAGATTGGTCATTGTAATGCACTCCTCCCCTGTAATAATGGCAACTAGATTACCAGACTACCAGACACAGTTAAGGCTTCACTCTGTGGTATTCTCCCTGAAGGCCCACCCTGAGAGGGCCTTCTTTGTCTGTTTTTGAGCTCTTTTCCCCCTTGTGAGACCCCCCTGGCATATAAGGTTATTAATCAATGCTGTTCTGCTTCTGTAATCTGCTAAACCAGTTTTTCAGCAGGTGAAGAGGGACCTCCCCTCTACTGGATTCCTTGAAGGACTCAGCAGGCCATTTTCCCTTTGCTCAGCTTTCTGGAGATTTCTCAGGATGAGTTGTTGCTAACAATTAATAAATCCTCCTGAAGATTAACAATTACCCTGGGGTGTCTTCTTTCTTATGAATCCCACTTTAGTAGTAGATGCTCAATTTCTTTTTCTTTTTTTTTTCTTTTTTATTGGAAATTTTTAATGTACAACTTAATGAGTTTCATTGTAACGTGTATTTCATTGTGACATTTCCATATATGCATTTCATTGTGCATTGCTCACATAACTTCCCCTCTACCCTCTCATGAACCTACTCCCCTATCCTCCTCCCCCTACCAATGATCTTCTTTCAAGTTGCATGTCTTTTTGTGAGAATATTTATCTATATACGTCTATCTTGATTTTGATTTAAGTCCAAACTTTTTTCTATAGTGATCTACATTTTTACATTCTCAGGAGTATTACATGAGTGATCTAGTCTGTTTACATTATTGCCAGCCTTTTGTATTATTGCTTTATTATTATTATTATTTTATTTTAGCTATGCTTGTAGTTTTTTTTTCTATCTTCCCCCTTCTTTTCTCACTGTACTAATAAAGTTGTGCTGTTTACATTGAGGGTGACCTCTCCCCTCTTCCTCCCTCCTCATTGACCCTCTTCCCCCTCCCATCTTCTCCCATTGTCACTTGCCTTTGCTGGATCCCTCCCTCCTTCTTTCCAGTCATTAAATTGTCCCTTCTACACTAAGTTTAATTGAGCTTTTTATTATGTTTCAATTTATGTGTAGGATTTTTTCCTTCCTTTAAGTTTGATTCAGCTCCCACATATGAGTGAGAACATATGATATTTCTCTTTTGGGGCTTGTGTTTATTTGCTTAAGATGATTTTCTCCATTTCCATCCATTTTGCTGCAAATGACATTATTTCTTTTTTTTAATTGCTGAGTAATAGTCCATTGTGTATGTGTACCATAATATTTTTATCCATTCTTCAGTTGATGGGCACTTTGGTTGATTCCATATCCTTGCTATTGTAAAAAGTGCTGCATTGAACATGGAGATGCAGGTGTCTCTGTGGTATGATGACTCATCTCCCTTTGGGTATATTCCCAATAGTGGTATAACTGGGTCATATGGCAGATCTATTTTTAGTTTTCTGAGGTACCTCCATGTTGATTTCCAAAGTGGCTGAACCAATTTACAACCCCACCAGCAGTGTAAGAAGGTTCCCTTTTCTCCACAACCTCTCCAGCATTTGTTGCTATTTGTTTCATTGATCTTGGCCACTCTTATTGGAGTAAGGTGGAATCTTAGAGTTGTTTTGATTTGCATTTCCCTAATGGCTGGGGGGGCTGGGATTTAGCTCAGTCGGTAGAGTGCCGCTCTGCAGCCTCTGAGGTCCCAAGTTCAATTCCCAGTATCGCAAAAATGGAAGAAGGACATGGCAATCCACTCCCAAGGCAAACCTGAAACAATCAGCCATTGAAAACCCTATAAGGGTTGCTATGAGCCAGACACGACTCGACAGCACCTAACAACAACAACAACAATGGCTGGAGATATTGAGCATTTTTTCATGTGTTTCATGGCTTTAAAAGGTTCTTCATTTGAGAACTGTCTGTTTAGTTCCTTTGCCCACTTGTATATTGGGTTATTTGTTGTCTTGGGGATTGTTTTATTGAGTTCTTTGTAAATTCTGGAAATTAGTCCTCTATCCAATATATAGGATGTGAAGATTTTCTCCCATTCAGTGGGGACTTCCTTGACTCTGTTGATTATTTCCTTTGCTATAGAGAAGCTTTTTAATGTCATGTAATCCCATTTATCTATTCTTGTTGCAATTTTCCGAGCAGTTGGAGTCTTATTAAGGAAATGCTTTCTTGTGCCTATATGTTGGAGCATATTGCCTATCTTTTTTTCTAGTAACTTTAAAGTTTCTGGTTTTATGCTGAGGTCTTTTATCCGTTTTGAGTTAACTGTCATGCATATTGAGAGGTGTGGGTCTGTCTTCATTTTTCTGCAAGTTTCCCAGCAACATTTATTCAAAAAACTGTCCTTTCTCTAATTTCCCAGCTTTGCTCCTTTGTCAAAGACCAGGTGTGTATAGATTCATTAGTGCATCTCTGGGTCCTCTATTCTGTTCCACCGTTCTTCAGGTCTATTTTTGTGCCAGCACCACGCTGTTTTTGCTACTACATCCCTGCAGTCTAGTTTAAAGTCAGGAATTGTGATCCCACCTGCACTAGTTTTGCAGTTTAAGAGTGTTTTCGCTATGCATGGTCTTTTGTGTTTCCATATGAATTTTTTGATCATTTTTTCTATTTTTGTAAAGTCTGTAATTAGAATTTTAATAGGGATTGCATTAAGTCTATAGATTACATTTGATAGGATAGCCATTTTTACAATATTGATTCCCCCAATCCATGAGCAGGGAAGGTCCTTCCCCCTTTTAGTAACCTCTGAAATTTCTTTCTTTAATGTTTTGAAATTTTCCTTGTAGAGGTCTATAGGATCTTTGGTTAGATTGATTCAAAGGTATTTAAGTTTCTGGTGGGCTATCGTGAAAGAGATAGTAGCTGTAATTAACTTCTCTTCCTGATCACAGTTTTTGGAAAGAAAGGCTACTGATTTTTGAGTGTTAATTTTGTATCCTACCCCTTTGCTAAAGGAGTTAATTAGGCCTAAAAGTTTTTTAGAAGACATTTTGGGGTCCTTTAGGTAAAATATCATGTCATCCACAAATAAGGATAATTTGACCTCTTCTTTGCCTATCTGTATCCCTTTGATTTCTTTCTCTAGTCTAATTGCCCTGGCTAGGATTTTAATCACAATGTTAAATAAGATAGGAGAGAGTGGACATCCTTGTCTTGTTCCAGATCTTAGAGGAAATGGTTTCAACTTTTCTCCACTTAATATGATGTTGACTATAGGTCTGTCATAGATGGCCTTTATGATGTTAAGTTATTTCCCTGTTATGCCTATCTTCTCCAGGGTTTTTATCATGAAAAGGTGTTGCATTTTGTCAAAGGCCTTTTCAGCATCAATTGAGATGATCATGTGACTTTTGTTTCCAAGCCTCTTGATATGCTGAATTACATTAATCAATTTTTACATGTTGAACCAGCCTTGTGTCTATGGAATAAATCCCACTTGGTCATGGTGAACTATTTTCTTAATATGTTGCTGAATTCTGTTTTCCAGGATTTTGTTGAGATTTTTGCATCTATGTTCATTAGGGAATTCGATCTATAATTCTCTATCTTAGATGTACCCTTGCCTGGCTTAGGTATCAAGGTGATGGATGGTAGCTTCTTAGAATGAATTTGGGAGTGCTCCATCCTTTTCTATTTTTTAAAATAATTTGAGGAAAGTTGGTATTAATTCTTCTTTGAAAGTTTGGTAGAATTCTGCTGTGATGGGTTCACAGTAGATGCTCAATTTCAAATTTTTATAAGACTAAGTGAAACTGGATTAAGAAGGAAGCTAACTGTACTTTTCCTTGTTCTATTGGGATGAATCTAGACCAAGATTTCCATAGTTTGCCTCAGTTTAACTTTACACTTCTATGTTCACCAGAGATGCTTCATTTACCTGGGTATAGAATCAATAGGTGAATTCCAAGGTAAGTGCTTTGTAGGACTGACATTAGCATTTCAAAAAAGCCATCAATGGCTAAGAGGAAGTGTTTTCACACAAGGACTAATCTCTTTTCACACATCTATGCCCAAGACTGGATGTTTTTTATCACCTGTGGAAGAATTGAATAGGTGTGACTTCCAAAGCTAGGATGCTTACATCATATTTAAGCACTTCAAAAAGAAATCAAAAGACCCTTTAGAGATCACTTTCATATTTCTCAAAGTTATCCCTGAGTGTTTTCAGGCTTCTGGGAAGTAATTTTTTATTCAATTTTTTATCCCTCTCCCCCAAAAAAAGAAAATGAAAAAAGAAAACTGAACTGAGAAAATCTGAAAACCCACAGTTTCACAGTTGGGAAGGACCTCAGAGACCAGCAGGGGCCTTTATGCCTCGTGCTGGTGAGGGGGTCTCCCAGGCCCTGCTATACCAAATGGTGATGGAAACCCTCCAGAGGGCAGCTTCCCCATATAGACCATTCCAACCATGAGGATGTCCTTCTCTTGAGCAAATAGCTACTTTCCTGAACATCTATCCATCCCCCTTGGCTGTACATTTTACAGGTAGGCTCCCTGTTAACAGTATAACAAACAGTAAGAAACTGTTTTTGCTGAAACATATTGACTCCTCACTTGGGCCCACAAATGTCCTGTTCCAAACCCTGGAGAGGGACTTTAAGGTCTTCAGTTCTTTCTAAACCTACAGTCCCTTCTGAAACAGGACTGTTGGATAAACATCTTCTTGGCAAGGGACAAAAACTACCTCTCAAACCTCAAGCGATGTCAACATTGATAACATCTTGGAACCACTGTAGAACCAGACCTGAGGAAATGATCACCCTCACCACACTTTGACCAGGGCTGCTTAATTATGCATACCTCTTGCCACTGCCCCATCTCTTCCTCTATTTAAACCTAAAGCTCATATCTGCCCTAAAGACAGACTTGGGGGTCACTGGACCCCTTTATCTATTCATATTCCTAATGTTGTTGTTGTTGTTAGGTGCCATCCAGTCGGTATCCGACTCATAGCGACCCTCATAGGGTTGTCAATGGCTGACTGTTTCGGGATTGCATTGGGAGTGGATTGCCAGGCCCTTCTCCCATTTTTGCGGTGCTGGGAATTGAACTCCGGGCCTCAGAGACTGCAGCGCAGCGCTCTACCCACTGAGCTAAATCCCAGCCCATTCCTAATGTACACACTGATTAAGACTACTTTCTTTGCCTTTCCCCATTATTCATCTCTTTAATTGGTTCACTGGAAATGGGAGACTGAGTCTAGCCCTTTTGTGCTCCCAGATCTGGGGCCCTAAAATTCAAGTGACAACAGGATAACCCTTCAAAAGTCTCAAGGCAGCTGTTTACAATTCCTCCCCCTTTCATACCTCACTACCTGGCATCCTTATTTCTTGCCTTTTCCCCAACATGCCTTGCTGGTGTCCCCTGTTGGGGCCCTCCCAAGCAACTTGCCCACCTCTTTCTAATGGATATTATTTTAATTATTATTCTAATAAGTATAGTCTTTATTTTCAGAGCAGTTTTGGACCCACAGCAAATTGAGCTGAAGGTACAGAGATTTCTTATCCACTGCTCCACACACAACTTCCCCCCACTATCAACCTGCCCCTCCACAGTGACACATCCATTACTATAGATGAGCCTACAGCAACACAAATCATCACCTAGATCCCACAGTTCCTTTTAAGGTTCACTAGTGGTGATGCACAGTCTATGGGTTTGGCAAATGTCTGGCAACCTGGCTCCACATTATAGCATGACACACAGGTAGGAGCTTCACTGCATTAAAAATCCTTTGAAGGGTGGATGTTTTCTTCAACCCTGTAGGTCCCTGGCAGAGCCTGAAAATAAGGCTGACAAAGATAAATTAACAGGAGAAAATCATACAAATTTACCTAAAACATTTTATGAACATGAAGCCTTCATATGGAAATGAAGACTGAAGAAATCAGGAGAGGTGGGTGGATTTGTGCTGCATCTGATTAAAGTGGACAGTGGTGGAGAAACGTGTTTGGGCGAAGGGGGTGTGAGTTGATGGTGAAAAGCAAGGCCTGTTTGTTCAGATTCCTTTCTGTGACTCTGTGTGACATTCCTCCTTTCAGGGGTACAGCGCAGGACTCCTGCCACATGAGGGTCTTTGGGGAGAAGGGAGGAAAGAGTCATATTTGGAGTGTTGTATGTTGAGTTCCCAACCCCTGGCCGCTCTTCTTCTGATGGATTTTCACATGTCACAGCTGCTGACAGTGAAGGACATCCTTAACAGAGTGCACAGAGTACACAGTACTGTAAACCTCCTCCAAGGATGCCATCACTGATATTGCTGACAAGAGCTCCCCAGGTCCTCTCCACCCTGTCATCATGCTTCTGGTTTCCAGAACCCAAATGGCACCCCCTTCACACATCACACAGAAGTTCATTGTATCTCTTTGTGGGCCTCCCTCCGCATCATTTCCAATTTTCTTTTTCTTTTTGCAGCACTTGGAGATTGAACCCAGGACATCACACATACTTAGCAAGTGCTTTACCACTAAGCTGCACCCCCAGCCCATTTTTTGGTTTTTATCTTGATACAGGATGTCACTAGGTTACACAGCCTGCCTCTGGCCTCACATCTGTCATCCTCCTGTGTCCACCTCCCAAGTCACTGGGATTATAGGTTGTGCCACTGCTCTTAGCTCATTTGCAATCTTGATTCTATCACCTATCTTGTTAACTTCCCCATCCAAATTCTGATCTCTCCTGCATTGGATCAATGTGTGATGAGATTTGCAAGAGTTGCCCAACCTACTGGCCTCAGCAACATGCCCTTGCACCTTTCTCTGCACCATAAATCACTACTCTGCAAAACTTTTGCCTGGAAGACAAAAGATGCAAATAACTTTGTTGTTCATTCCAGAAATGTCCTAAAGGCCCACCAATGCTTCAAGAGAAAATAGCAAATGACTATTTATACCAAAGACTCTTTAAACCTTTTTCCCTATAATCCTCTCCTTGCAGTGCCCACCAATGCTAAACTAATGTATCAGGATCCTACCCCCAACTTGACCATGCCCTTGTTTAAAAGATAAGATACATGTTAAGCCAAACTTCAAAATCTCAGGAAGTATTACAACATCCCCTTCCCACTCTGAGGCACTGAAAGTCAACTACAAAAGTAATATTTTTCTTCATCCTAGTAAACAATAAACTCATTTGTCTCACAAAAATTAATTTTTATGACATCTTAGAGGGTTATTGTTCAATAGTTGTTGTTAGGTGCCATCAAGTTGGTGTCTGACTCATAATGACCCTACATACAACAGTGAAACAGTATTGTCAGTGCTGACCTTTCTTAGCTTCTGAGATCTGACAGGATCGAACACCACAGTGGTACAGCTATAGGCTGTTCAACAATAGGATGGGGAAAATAACGTCCATCTTATGGGACCGTTAAATATTAGATGTTATTAACTTTTTAAATTTTTATTGATAATTTTAATGTACAGCTTAATGAGTCTTATTATGACATTTCCATACATGTGTTTCATTATACATTGTTCATGCTCACTTTCCCCCTTACCCTCACATGACTCCCTCCCCCATTCTTTCCCACCTCACCAATTGTCTCCCTTCTACTTGCATGCCTTTTTTTTTTTTTTTTTAGTATATCTATTTATTGGCCTTCAGCCATACCACTGTGGCATTCAATCCCATCAAGATCTTGGAATCTAAGCAGGGTCTGGCCTAGTTAGTACTTGGATGGGAGACTGGCTAGAAACAATAGATGCTGTAGGCTTGGGAGAAGGACCCAGTAACCCACTCCCAAAAATTAATTAGCCATTGAAAACCCTATGAATACCAGAGAAACACAATAGTGTTTTGTCTGTTGTACATAGGGTAACTAAAATTTGGACATCGACTTGATGGCACCTAGCAACAATCTATTTATTACCCCTTCTTCTTGCCCCCTACCCCTTTTCTTTAGCCCAATATCCTTCCCTACTTATATCTTCTCTCCTTTCATGATCTACATGTTTCAATAATGAATATATGTATTGAAAGCTAACACCCATATATGAGAGAAAACATGTGACATTTCTCTTTCTGGGTCTCACATATTTCACTTAAAATAATGATCTGTAGTTCTACCCATTCGCCTGCAAATGCCATAATTTTGTCCTTCTTTATGACAGAGTAAAACTCTATGAGATATATATATATATATCAGCTCCACAGGTCCGAGAAGTTGTGATATATATGTTGTTGTTGTTGGTATGTGCCATTGAGTCGAGTCCAACTCATAGCGACCCTATGTACAGCAGATTGAAACACTTGCCGATTCTGTGCCAGGCAAACCATCTTATTTATGTTTAAGCCCATTGTTGCAGACACTGTGTCAATCCATCTGGTGGGGGGTTTTCCTCTTTTGCGTTGACCTGCCACTCTCCCAAACATGATGTCCTTCTCCAGGGACTGATCTCTCCTGACTACCTGTCCGAAATATGTAAGATGCAGTCTGGCCATTTTTGCTTCCAAGGAGCACTCTCATTGCACTTCTTCTAGGACAGATTTGTTGGTTCTTTTGGCAGTCCATGGTATATTCAATAGACGTCTCCAGCACCACAATTCAAAAGCATCAATTCTTTTTCTGTCTCTCTTGTTCAAAGTCCAGCTTTCACAACCATATGATGCCACTGAAAATACCATGGCATGAGTCAGACACACCTTCGTCTTCAATGTGACATCTTTGCTTTTTAATACTTTAAAGAGATCTTTTGCCACAGCTTTTCCTAGAGCAATGTGTCTTTTGATTTCTTGACTGCTACTTCCATGGGTGTTGATTATAGAGCCAGGCAAAGCAAAATTTTGGACAACCTCAATCTTTTCTCCATGTATTGTGAAGTTGCGTGCTGACCCAGTTGTAAGGATTTTTGTTTTATTGATGTTTACTCGTAACCCATATTGAAGACTGTGATCTTTGATCTTCATCAGTAAATGTTTTAAATCCTCTTCGTTTTCAGCAAGCAGAGTTGTGTCATCTGCATAACACAGGTTGTTAATGCGTCTTCCTCCAATCTTTTTTTTTTTTTCCGGTACTGGGGATTGAACCCAGGGCCTCGTGCCTGCATGCTCTGCAAGTGCTGGACCACTGAGCTGCACCTCAGCCCATTTTTTTACTTTTTGAGACAGGGTCTCACTAAATTACGCAGACTGCCTCTGGTCTCGAACTTGCGATCCTCCCACCTCCGCCTCCAGAGCTGCTGGGATTACAGGCGTGCGCCACCACACCCAGCATTCCTCCAATCTTGATGCCATGTTCTTCCTCATAAAGTCCAGCTTCTTGGATTATTTGCTCAGAGTATAAATTGAAGAGATAGGGTAAAAGTATACAGCCCTGACACACACCTTTCTCAACTTTAAACCACTCACTGTTTCCTTGTTCTATTCGAACAACTGCCTCCTGGTTCATGTACAAGTTTCTCATGAGCACAATTAGGTGTTCTGGTATTCCCATTTTCTGAACTGTTATCCATAATTTGTTATGATCCACACAATCAAATGTTTTTGCATAGTCAATAAAACATAGATAGACATCTTTCTGATATTCTCTGCTTTCAGCTAATATCCACCTGACATCAGCAATGATGTCCCTGTTTCCCTGCCCTCTTCTGAATCCCGCTTGATTTTCTGGTAATTCCCTGTCTATATACTGCTGCAGTCGCTTCTGAACGATCTTCAGTAGAATTTTGCTTGTGTGTGATATTAATGATATTGTCCGATAGTTTGCACATTCAGTTGGATCCTCTTTTTTGGGAATAGGCATAAATATGGATCTCTTCCAGTCAGTTGGCCAAGTAGCTGTTTTCCAAATCTGTTGGCATAAACATGTTAACACCTCCAGTGCTGCATCTGTTTGTTGAAACATCTCTATTGGTATCCCATCAATTCCTGGAGTCTTGTGTTTCACCAGTTCTTTCAAGGCAGCTTCCACTTCGTCTTTTACACCATTGGTTCCTCTTTGCATGCAACCTCTTGGAATGGTTGGTCATCTACCAATTCTTTCTTGTATAATGACTCTGTGTATTCTTCCCATCTTCTTTTGATGTTTCCTGCATCATTATTCTTTTCCCTGTGGGATCTTTCACTATTGCCACTTGAGGCTTGAATTTTTTCTTCACTTCCTTAGGCCTGAGAAACACAGAGCGTGTTCTTCCCTTTTGGTTTTCTGCCTCCAGCTCCTTGCACATGTCATTATAGTATTTGTTTTTGTCTTCTCAAGCTGCCTTCTGAAATCTTCTGTTTAATTCCTTAACTTCATCATGTCTTCCTTTTACTTTAGCTGTTGGACATTCGAGGGCAAGGTTCAGTGTCTCTTTTGACATGTAATTTGGTCTTTTCTTTTTTTCTTGTCTTTTTAAGAACGTTTTGCTTCCTTCTTGAATGATATCTTTTATGTCATGCCACAACTCTTCTGGTCTCCTATCATTTGTGTCTAATGCATTAAACCTATTTTTGAGGTGGTCTCTGAACTCACGTGGGATATACTCAAGGTCATACCATGGCTCTCGTATACTTGTTCTAGTTTTCTTCAGCTTCAGTTTGAACTTGCATATGAGAAGTTGATGGTCTCATCCACAGTCAGCACCTGGTCTTGGTTTGACATTTTATACAGTGCTTTTCCATCATCTCTTTCCACATATGTAGTCGATTTGATTCCTGTATTTTCCATCTGGTAAAGTCCATGTGTATAGTCTCCGTTTATGATGTTGAAAAAATGTATTTGCAATGAAAAAGTCATTGGTCTGACAAAATTCTATCATGCGATCTCCAACTTCGTTTCTGTCACCAAGGCCATATTTTCCAACTACTGAGCCTTCTTGTTTATTTCCAACCTTTCATTCTCCATTTCTCTTTTAATGATTTCTAATTTTCCTAGATTCATACTATGTACATTCCATGTTCCAATTTTTAATGGATGTTTACAATTGTTTCTCCTCATTTTGAGTCGTGCCACATCAGCAAATTGAGCATCCTGGGGCTTTACTCCATTTCCGTCATCACGGTAGACTCTACTTGGAGGAGGCAACTTTTCCCCAGTAGTCTTTTAAGTCCCTTCCAACCTGGGGGCCTCATTTTCCGGCACTATATCTGACAGTGTCTCTTTGCTATCCATAGGGTTTTCAATGGCTAGTTGTTTTGGGAGTGGCTTGCCAGGTCCTACTCCCCAGTCTGTCTTAGTCTGGAAGCTCAGCTGAAAACCTGTCCACCATGGGTAACCTTGCTCATATCTGAGGTTACAGTGGCAGAGCTCTCAGCCTCATCGCAACACACAAGTCCCCACAGTGCGGCAAACTGACAGATGTGTATGGGATATATATATATATATATATATATATATATATATGTCTGGGATTTAGCTCAGTGGGTAGAGCACTGAGCTGCAGTCTCTGAGGCCCCGAATTCAATTCCCAGCACTGCAAAAATGGGAGGGGGGCCTGGCAATCCACTCCCAAGGCAATCCTGAAGCACTCAGCCATTGAAAACCCTATGAGGGTCACTATGAGTCGGATACCGACTCGACAGCACCTAACAACAACAACATATATATACACACACACACACACACACATACACATACACACATATATACATATATATTTTTTTTTCACTCTTCTGTTGATGAACACTTAGATTGATTCCATATCTTGGCTATGGTGTATAAGGCCACAATAAACATGGATAAGCAGGAATCTCTAAGGCATATTGACTTATATTTCTTCAGATGTATATCCAAGAATGGGATAGCCAGTACATATGGTAGTTCTCTTTTTAGTTTTTTGGGGAGCCTCCATATTGATTTCCATAGTTGATACACCAACCTGCATTCTCACCAGCAGTGTATAAGGGTTCCTTTCTCCTCACATCCTTGCCAGCATTTGCTGTTGGTTTAAACTAGAATTCAGCAGTGAATCCAATTGGTCCTGGGCTTTTCTTTCTTGGGAGACTCTTCTTTCCCCAGATTTTGGAAATTTTCTAATATAATTTCGCTGGATAATTTTTCTATGCTTTTAGTTTTTATCTTAGCTCCTTCTTCTACCCCATGGAGTCTTAGGTTTGGTCTCTGGATATGTCCCAATGTTCTTTAAAATTGTGGTCATGTTGTTTTATTTTTTTTTCTTTGTTGATATCTGAATATACTATTGCCTCAACTTATTCTTCCACCCCTGACAT
>VMDO01001074.1:200598-233150 GCA_007922755.1 Pedetes capensis
TTTTTTTTTTTTTTTTTTTTTTTTTTTTTTTTTTTTTTTTTTTTTTTTTTTTTTTTTTTTTTTTTTTTTTTTTTTTTTTTTTTTTTTTTTTTTTTTTTTAATTCTAAATTTCCTTGTTGAATTTCTCATCCATTTTGTCTTCTACATTGTGGACTTTTTTTTTTTTATGTTTCATGTTGTGGCCTCACATGAAGTTTAATCAAGCTATAATATGCTCCAAGTGTCCAGTGTTGAAGGAATCTCATTTGTTTTGTGAACTGAATCTTCAAAGCTCCTTGTTTTTCTATGTAAGATTAGCCATTATGCAAAACCTACTGGTTGAATGAGTGGTTAATAAAATACACATATCTCCTTGAAGGGGGTTGTACCTTTCAGTCCTTGCACATGACAAAGCAATAATAACCCTGCACAGTCCTGAGAGTACATCCCTTTGCTCCATGAGGATGAAGGTGGCAGTCCTGGCTCTTTGGGACTCAGATGTTTTAAATTGTTGGGGCTCTCTTACCTGCAGTTTGAGCATCATGTGGATCTTCCTCATCTTCCTCAGTTTGCTTGTGTTTTAGAATTAAGTCAGACTTTAAGAAGTGGCTGTACCTGTCGTACTTCCTGAGATTGAAGATCTGGTCTTGGAGCTTCTGGAACATCAGAGGGTATAGGTCTTCCAGGATCTTCTCTTTGAGCTGAGACTGCCCCTCACTGTTGACTTGTGATGAGGCCTTATTGGACAGGAATGTTGTGTATATCTCCTTGGCCTTTTCTTGCATCTGCTTCTTATCTTGCATTTTCTTAAAATCTTCACATGCTAGAAAAAACAAAACATTTTCTTCCCTGAATTCCTGTTTTAAAAACTCCCTAAATCTCTTCATACCCTCTGGGTCTTCCACCAGATTCTCCAGTGAGGCTGCCCACTTGGCCATACTCCTGAGGCTCTTGTGGCTGCTGCTTGAACTACCATCACTGTCATGGATGTCTGATGGAGGCTGCTTCCTGCTCAGTCAGCTCACAGCACCATTGAACCAGGGCCCCCTACTACATTGTTGACTTTCTGACCTAGCTCCTGTATTGATTTCCTTACTTCATTCATTTGCTTATTTGTGTCCTCTTTGAAGTCATTGATCATTTTTACACGTAAACTTTTAAGTTATTTTCCTGAAATTTCAACTGTTTCAGTATCTTTGGATTCAGTGGTTAAAGAATTATGGTCTCTTCAAAGAAATGTGTTGCCTTCCTTTTTCATGTTTCTTGTGTTTCTGGTTTGTGGTTTGTGCATCTGTATGGGTGAATATCACTTCCTATTTTATTTGGTGGTTTTCTTAGTGAGTAATTCTCTCTTGAGATCACATTGTCCAGTGCCAATCCAAGAAAGGAAGACAAACCCCTATAACAGGCACAATACCTGACCAAACCAGATACAGAAACTCACAATCACTTAATGCCAACTGCTGCAGCACGAATGCTCATAGAACAGAGAATTGCAATAATAATATTGAGTAATCTATATGGTTACAAAATACTTAAGGTGAAGGTATAAATAATTTTTCTCTGAAGTAAGAAGAGAAGCAGAGAAAGGGGAAACAGGAGGATGCCTCAAGGGTAAAGTAAAAGAATGGAAAAAGATGATATAGAAAGGAAATGAATGTTAGGAAGAGGAAAAGAAAAGAAATAAAATTAAAACAAATGACTACAAAATAGAGAAAAAGATATATAAGCAGAATTAGGTAAATATAAGCAGAGCAATAAGAAGTAGTAGGCCTAAAATATTTAAAGTTTGTTGTTGTTGGGTGTTGTCAAGTCGGTATCTAATTCATTGCAACCCTGTGTACAACAGGCAAAACACTATTGTCAGTGCTTCTCTATTGTTCATAGGATTTTCAATGGCAGATTGATTTTTGGGAGTGGGTTGCCAGGTCCTTCTCCCAAGCCTATAGCTTCTGGTGTTCACAGGCAGTCTCCCATCCAAGTACTCACCAGGCCCGACCCTGCTTACCTTCCGAGATCTGATGGGATCAGATGCCACAGGGCTATGGCTGCAGGCATTTAAAGTATAGTAAATAGAAAAAGAGAGGTGTAGAAAAATGCAGGCAGGCTGAAAAGATAGAAAAAATAAACTGAAAAAGAAAAAAGATAAAAATTACATTAGAAAAAAGGGAAGTGAGAAAAATGAAAATTAACAATGAAAAGATGGCAAGTGTAAAACAAACAAGAAAAAGAGGTGGACACCAACTTGTTCCCCTAAACTTCCAGTGTCTCTGGGAGCTGAGGCAGAAGGATCTTGAGCCCTAGGCCAGAGGCAGCCTGGGCAATTCAAAAACCCTGGGGATACTACACTGGGGCACCACAATTACCCCAGCACAACAGGAAGAAAATAATTATTTAAAAAAATTATTTTAAAGAAACAAATAAGAATAAAAAGTGCTGGAGGAGCTTCTTCCTGTGGCCCCTAGTGTTGGAGTCTATTAGGTGGATATGGTGGACAGTTGAGGACGGAGTCTTTCTATCTGACCATGGCTCAGAGTTGACAGTCTCTCTAGTTCCCCTCAGGAAATGGAGTTGTCTCCCCTCCCTGGAAGGCAGGGCTTGCTTCTGAGTAACTTTCTCAAGCCTCTTGCTGTGTGAACCTCTCAGCATGTCAGTGTCCTAACTGTAACTGCTTGGGGCAAGTGTGTCACATGCCTGGACTGCGGCAGGTCATCCCTAGAATCTCCGATGGTTTTGTTTGTTTTCAGTCCCCCTGGGTAGCTCAGTCTCACATAATAGGTTCCCTCTCAAGATGGAGGCAGGTGTATACCCTCTGAGACATGGAGCGTGGGAAAAAGTCACTTCTCCAGAGTTGAACCCCTCAGTCAGGGAAAGCCACTGTCTCAGTAAGTCTCTGGAAGAGTTCAAGGGCTTCAAGGACTATAGGCTTATCCTATAGGACTGCAAGTCTGATGACCAGGGCTGTCTGGCTAACTTCTTTGAATGAGGGCTCCATTTCCCCTCCCCCACAGGAAGCAACAGTTGATGTGTCCTGATCAGTTGTTCTCACTGTTCAGCTCAGTTCTGCTACCTGGGACCATCCAACAATCTCCTTTGTGATGTCTGTGCTGCTCTAGACTTTCTTCCTATGGAAAAGACTTCATTTCTTCCTATTCTAACTCCTTTGTTTTACCATATCCTGCAGAGGCTGCCTTTAATCTACCATCTTAAACTGGAAGTCTATTTTTAATTTTTAAATAAAGCATGTTAAAGGCTCAGTTTGTACTTCAAGCTGAATAAAACCATAGCTGCCACACAGTGGGTGCCTAGTAGGTAATTAACTGATAGAACTGATTAATGACAAGCAAGACACCAAGACTTTCTCCTGCCAGAGCATCAGATCTGAGAAGCAAAAGGAGGAAGCTGGAGTGTAGATATAGGAAAGAGAAGAGAGAGAGAGAGCAGAGCCTTCATGCCTTTCAGCAATGTGTCATTATGAAAATCCTCCAATTCTGCCAGAAAGCTAAGACATCTGAGACAACAAAGGCCAGTGGCCCAGCCAAAGCTTACAACCAACTCAGGGCTGGCACAGCAGCCAGGTCCCCCACAGGGCTGGTATTTCACGGCATGTAGCCACCAGGGGACCCTGTGCCTCTTTGAGGGTCCAAACAGAGCAAGCTACATCACTCACATCTACCCAATTCCCTGTCTATAGTGATCTTCTCTTGAAAAGCCCCAAGTGTCCCTTCCACCTTGACATTCTACATCTAAGACTCTATTCTGAACATACCACATGCTTCTTGGGACACTGTCCTGCTTTTGGCCTTTTTCAGCTGGGCCACCACCAGCCAGCCTGGGTCTCCATCCCCCAATACCCCAACTGAGCCTGTCTTCCATTCTGACTGTCCCTTCCTTGGTTTAATTCCACCAAATGTCATCTGACTCTGGCAATGCCAGCCGGATATCACATTATTCAGACAGACAATGATTCCAAAGCAGGAATAAGTCCAGACCCCCTAAAAAAGTACAAGCACCTCAAAAGCCTAGGGGTTGGCAATGTTTTCATTGTTTCATGGGTTTTAACCTCATCTTTAAGATTAGCTGTAAGCAGAGACCTCAGTGCCAGAGCCACCATCAGCTAACTGGCTGCTAGAGCTCTCCCAGACCCCTGCCTCCCCACGTGGTAGGCAGCAGCCTAGAGTTAGCAGGTGGTGCATTGGCCCTGCTTGGAAAAGAGATAGAATTGACAGAATGGATTGGGCAGTTTACCAAGGTAAGGTTGTTATAAACAAGCCAGACCATTCCTTCCTGGGCTCTTGCTTCCTTTTTCATCATGTGACCTTTTTGGAACACACTGCCCCCAACTCCACTGAAAGTGTGCACATACCACATACCATGTGACACCAATCCATGCTATGACACAGCTAGTGAGGGGGAGGAGGGCATCATCAAACACTGGCACTGCCCTGTTTGAACTTTCAGACACAAGTATTGCGAGCAAAACAAACTATTTCTTTATATGTTACCCAGCTTCAGGTGCTCTGGTGTGGCAATAGAAATCAGACTAAGATGTAGGACTTGGGGGAAGATGCTGCTTCATGGGTGGGTTTCCTGAGAACATGCCTGAATTTCCTGCTGCTTGATAAAGCACCTGCTCTTGCCAGTAGGCACCTCAATGGGAGTTTGTTCAAGGTCATTGTCTTCAGGGGCATATGCCATGAGATTTACCCTGATGGGTTTAGGGATTTTTTCAACTTTGGTTTTGGATTGGGTTGGGATGGGTTGGGTGTTTTGTTTGATTTTTTGTTTGTGGTACTGAAGGTTGATCCCAAGGCCTTATGCATGATTTGCAAGTGCTCTACCACTAAGCTGCACCTCCAAACCCCTTTTTTACTTTTTATTCTGACACAGGGTCTCATTAAGTTATGTAGGCTGCCTCTGGCCTCCTCCTCCTATCTCAGTCTCGTGAGTTGCTAGGATCACAGGCATGAACCACTGCACCCAGGCCAGCTGGGTTTTTTTGGGTTGTTTGTTTGTTTGTTTGTTTTTTATGACAATAGTACTTTATTCAAGTATACACAGAGTAAGACCCAAATCTTAAGTGTTTGTTGTTGTTGTTGTTAGGTACCATCATAGCAACCCTATGTTCAACAGAACAAAACATCCACCGACACTGTGCCATGCCTGGCATTATGTCAGTGCTTCTCTGCTATTCATAGGGTTTTCAATAGAGGATTGTTTCAGGAACAGATTGCTAGATCCTTCTCCCTAGCCTGTAGCACCTAGTATTCCCAGGTGGTCTCCTTTCCAAGGACTAAGCAGGCCAACCCTGTTTACCTTCTGAGATCAGGTGGAATCATATGCCAGGCCACTGTGGCTGCAGTCTCTTAAATGTTTAGCTCTGTGAATTTTGACACTCATGTGAGCATTACCTGGACACCAAATATTCTAGTAGCCATAGGAAGTCCTTTGGGCCCCTTACAGTCACTCTTCACACCCTGTAATTTTCAGGAAATTATTATTCTGATTTTTGTCACTCTAGGTGTTTTGCTATTTCATAATTTCAATGAAACGACACAGTATGTCATCTTCTGTGTCTGGCCAATTTCACTCAATAAAATGTTTCTAAGATTCCTCCTTTATTGCATGGACCAGCAGCTCTTTTCATGAGTGAATAATGTTCCATTGTGTAAGTACCACATAGTTTGTACCATGTGCTGGTAGAAATTGAGATTGTTTCTGGCTTGGGGCTTCTATAAAAAGCTGCTATGAAGTCCTTGACCACACCTTTTTGTGGACATAGACACTCATTTCTCTAGCAACACATCTAATATTGGAACTATCGGATCAAAGGGTAAATGGATGTTTAACATTATCAAAAATGGTCAAATAATTATACAAAGTCACCTTACCATTTTACATCCCCACTGGTAAAATGTGAGATTTTCAGCTCTTTTTATTTTACCAGAAAACTGGGTATGGGTGGTATTTCTCTGTGGGATTGTTTTTATTTATTTATTTATTCATTCATTCATTCATCCATTTTTGCCTGCATATCCTATTACTAACGAGAACGAACACATTTCATATACTTATTGACTAGTCTAGTATCTTTTTTGGTAAAGTGCCTGGTGAACAATTTTCCTCATTTTATAAATTGGGTTATATGATTTTTGTCTTATTGATTTTATAGGAGTTTATTATGTTTTGTCTATGGGCCTTCTTTGCCAGGTGTAATATAGTTGAAGACATTCTTTCCATGTCTACAGCTTGACTTTTCATATCCTTAATGGTGCCTTTTGATGAGCAGATGTTATTAATTTTTATGAAATTTGATTTTTCCATATTTCTATTCTAGTTAGTGTCCTTGTGTTCTGTTTAAGAAATGTTTCATTTCCACAAACTCATGAATATATTCTATGTTTTGTCCTAGAAGCTTTATAGTTTTAATTGTCACATTTAGGTTTTAGTTCATTCCATATTAAATTTTTTGCAAAGCTTGACAAAGCTTTAAGGTTCACTTTGTTTTTCCTTGTGGATACTCACGTGTTCTATCACTATTTAGTGGGGAAAAAAAGAAACTATTTCCTGGACCCCACTGAGTTGTTTTGTTGACTTTGTTGAAAAACAACTTACTGTATAGAGTGAGTCTATTTCTCTATTCTGCTGCCTTGACCTTAGGTTTTAGGACTATGCTGTTAATTTCCATAACTTCATAGTCAGTCTGAAAATTAGGGATCTGTGAATATTCCAATTGACCATTTTGGTTACTAATATTTGTTAGGGTTTTGCATTTCTCTCTTTAAATCACTCATTCTTTTTTTCGTCTTTATTTTTCCTTTTCTAATATCCTTTTGGCATATTTTGATATCAGCCTTGATTATTTGGGTCCAAAAAAAGGAACTGAGAAGTATTCCTTCTTTATTTATGCTCTGTTGCAAAAATTTTGGTGGCTGGCATTTTTTGCTTCTTAAAATGTTAGGAAGAAATAACCAATTGTTTGTATCTGTAGTGTTTCATTATGACATCGATTTCTCTCACATCCATAGTATTATTCAGATTTTCTATTTCTTCATGTATTGATTCTAAAAACTGTACTTTTTCAAGAAATTTGTTCATTTCCTTTAAATTGTCAAATTATTAGCAAGAAGCTATGTGTCATAACAGTTAATATTCCTACAAGTCTGTTAGATTTGTAGTGATACCTTCTTTTTTATTCTTGATATTGGGCATTCCTTTCCCTCTCTTTTTCTCAGCATTCCTAGCAATTGGCAATGTTAAATTTCTGTGCTTGGAGAAAATAGCAGCTATAAGAAATTCCCCCATAATTTTGTGCTCTGTAAAATGTCTTACTGAGAAAAAAAATCATTCTCTACATACGACTTAGGTAGAACTCGTAGATGCAGCCTTGTTTACCAATGGCAAGACTCATATAAGACCCTCTACCTTCCCTTTCTTTACTCGAACCAGAACACTTGCTATCCAAATTTCAGTTAAGCTTCTTTCTCTCCCCAAACCCAGCCTTGTAAAGCACCCTCACTCTGAACCAGTGTCCAGCCTCCTCCACAGCCTTGCTCTGGAGTAATCTGACTGGGGTAACCCACTTGGGTCTCCTGTTTGTCTTTCCCCATTCTTTCCTTCTGCTCTTCCCATGTTCACATAGCAGTATCTTCCCAGCCTAGTTTGCCCTCCCTGTGAGAAATGACCATTCCCACTAACCTTTCAGACTCTTACGGGTCTCATGACAGAGCTTTCTCCACATAGGACAGTCCCTTTCCCTCTCCCTCAATAATCTTTTCAACTAATGTCTCTGGTTGGAGTTGTTTTTCATTTTACATAATTTACCAATTTTAATGTATTCAATGAACCAACTTGGGCTCTGTTAATTTTATTTATCATTTATCTGTTTTCCACTGTTTTCTGCTCCTAAATTTATTGTTTCCTTCCTCTGCCTCTGTGTTTCACTATTTCTTCTGCTCCATCCCTTATTAAGTTGAAAGCTTAGACCATTTAGTTTAGAACTCCCTTCCATTATAATACAGGCACACTGAGCAAAAAAAAATTCCTCTGTATCTCACAAACGCTGACACGTTGTGCATAAATTTTTTCTTAGTTCAAAATAGTGACTAATTCCCATGTGACTTCTTTGATCTACAGGTAGAAATGTGATATTTAATTTCCAAATATCTTATAATTTCTAAGGCTTCTTTTATTTATACAGTGGCACCTCAGCGCTCAACCACAATCCAATCTGGAAGGCTAGTCAAGTGCCAATCTGTTGGAGTGCCAAACATTTTCCCATAAGAAATTATGTAAATGTACTTATTGGCTCCAGCACCACACTGAATGGCTAATTCAGGCACATGTATACTGCTCACATATTTCTCTTCCCAAACCCAGCCTTGTAAAGCACCCTCACTCTGAAGAAGCAGGAAGTTCTTTCTTTGATTCAATTGTCAATACTGTTTTCCTCTTTCCTTCACTTTTAGCCCTAGGAAGTTTCTTGGGTGCCATGATGTATAATATGTATAATATACATGTATATACATGTATATATATACATATACATGTATAATATACATATGTATGTTATTGTTGTTAGGTGCCACCACATCAGGTCCAACTCATGGTGACCCTATGTAAAACAGAATGAAACACTCCCCGACACTGTGGCATGCCCAGCACTATCTCAGTGCTCCTCTGCTCTTCGTAGGATTTTCAATGACTGTTTTGGGAATGAGCTGCTGGGTCCTTCTTCCAAGCCTACAGTACCCAGTACTCCCAGGTGGTCTCCATCCAAGGACTAACTAGGGCTGATCCTGCTTATATCCCGAGATCTGACAAGATAGGATGCCAGGATGATATGACTGTAAACACATTTTAAAAATTCTTTTAAAGACAAAAAAAAAAAAGTGAACTCAACAGTAGGACAAGTCCTTTACTGCTTGTAATTGATATGCAAATTGATGTTTTCCCCTTGGTTTCACCCAGAAGCATCAGAGGTAAGCATGGAGTTTCATATATGTTTTAGTCCAGTGGTCAAGTGTCAAGCAAGTAGTCCAGCACTGCACCAGAATTCTATCAAAAATATTTGTTGAAGACCAAAATGTTTGAACATGGAGCAGTTTGGGTGCCAAAATACTACTGTGTTCATTTATTTCGTGATGAAAGTCATGATGGTCAGGGCACATGCCCTATGTTTTCAATTGTTTAGATTTTATCAAGACTGTTAACATGACCCAGGCTATGATCTATTTTGCTAAGTATTCCACTTTAGCAGAATGGTTAATGATAACAGATAATTTCCTATGGGGTCTCTCTGTATTTTGTGAACAAAATGCTAAAGTCTTTTTCTTCTCTTTTCCTTTCTTTCCTTTTCTTTTTCTTTTCTTTTCAAGGCATTTGTACAACAAATAGCCTTTGAAGATAGAAATAGTGTCTATAACAGAAGGCAAGTTGGTTTTCTCCCTACTATAATGAGGATAACCTCTGTCTTTGGGGCAAAAGTTGGCAAGATTTGCTTCCACCTTACCATAAACAGCTGCAGTTTGCTAAGCACCAGTGTCCTCAGATGTGACTGAAATACACTGTGTGTGAAACATCCCCCTCAGCCAGACCACATCATCCAATAAAAGATGGAATTGGCAGGGAGAGGGGGATGCAAAAGGAATCAATACATACTGAAGCTCAGCATGCCCACAGTACTGTAATGACAAGATCATTTGTGTCCACCCAAAAATCTTGTCCCTCACCAGTGTGTCAATCCATTCCAGTTACTGTAACAAAATTCCTTAGACCAGTGTTATGCACCATTTCTGCTGCTATAACACAATACCAAAGACTAGGTAGTTTTAAAGAAAAGAAATTTATTTCTCACAGTTCTGGAGGCTGGGAGGTCCAATAGCAAGATGGCGGCATCTGGTGAGGCTCTTCTCACTGCATCATACCATGGCAGAAGGCAGCACAGGTGAGAGGACAAGTAAGACAGGTGGGGCTGGAATTCATCCTTTTCAAAGACACCACTCTCAAGGTGCCTATAGCATTTACTTGATAATAACAGCAACTCTCATTCATGAGTGCAGAGTCCTCATGGCCTATTCACCCCTTAAAAGCCTCACCTCTTAATACTGTTATAATAGCAATTAAATTTCAAAAGGAATTTTGGAGGAGATAGTCAGACCATAGCAGCTGGGTAAGTTGTAAACAACAGAAATTTATTTCTCAGAGTTCTGAGAGCTGGGAAGTCCAAGAACAAGGCAGTGCCAGATTCAATGTGTAGTGAGGGTCAGTCCTCACAGACAGCGTCTTAGTGTTCACATGAGGTGGGAAAGAAAGACGAGAAGAGCACCATGTCCTCAGATGGCTGAAGAGATGGAAGGCAGAAGTCTCTCAGAAGCCTCCTTTATAGGGGCATCCATCTCATTTGTACTGCTAGGGCCCTATGATCTAATCGCCTCCCAAGGGCCCCATTTCTTAATATGCTCACCTTGGGCAGCATATGAGATTTGGAGGGACACATGCATTCAAATCATAGCAACCAGCAACCAGGAGACTATGTGAGGCTGAGTAACCAGTGTGAAAGTGGGGTAAAACCCAAAACCCTTCACTATTCTGAGCATTTATTCTGCTGTGACTGGGTGAATGAAGTTTTCTACATATACTAGTTGGGTTAAGTTTATTAATAAGGTTACTCAGAGCTGGTATAGCTTTATTGTTTTATATCTGTATGTCTTACCAGTCATGAAAGAACAAAGAATAGGGTGACCCCCATAATTATGCTTAATCTTAGAATGTCCACATTTGAATCTGCCAATTTTTGCTTCACCAAGGTTAAGATATAATTTTGTATCCATATGTGTAGGCCTATTATTGTCTTGAAGAACTGGCATTTTTATCAATTCAAATGTCCTTCCTTCCCTTGGTATTATTTATTGTCATTAGTCTACTTTGATACTAAAATAGCCACACCAGCTTTCTCATGCTGACTGTTTACATGGTGTGTGTTTTCCAGCCTTCTATTGTCAATAGTTTTTTTTATTATATTTAAAATATGTTTCATAAATAGTAAGCAGTTCTTATGCCAATAATCTGCCTTTCAGTTGCAGTATGTTGATGGTTTTAAAATGTGTCCATTGGTGGAACATCAGCAAAATTTCAGACTGGGACACTCCAAGCTCTTTTTCCCCCACATAAATTATTTTAACTTTTGTTAGTGCATATTAATTTTACAGAATAATAGGTTTCATTGTGACATTTTCATATATGCATATAATACCCTTTGATAATATCCACATCCCACTACTTTCCTTTACCATCCCTCCACATAACTTTTTAATTAGAAAAAGAAACTTTGAGCTATGGATAATAGTCAGTTGTTTATAACAACTAAACAAATGTCCACCTGCAACCATAGCACCCTGGCATTTGATCCTATTAGATCTCAGAAGCTAAGCACGGTCAGGCCTGGTTAGTACTTGGATAGGAGACTGCCTGGAAACACCAGGTGCTGTAGGCTTGGGAGAAGGACCTGGAAACCCACTCCCAACAAACAATTAGCCATTGAAAACCCCATGAATAACAGAGAAGCACTAATAGTACTGTTTCACCTGTTGTATATAGAGTCACTATGAGTCGAATACCAACTCCATGGCACCTAACAACAACAACAATTCACAGTACTCAGAAGATAGAAACAACCCAAGTATCCTTTCATGGACGGATGAACAAATTAACAAAATCTAGTGTATTCGTTAGAATATTACTCAACATTAAAGAGAAATGAAGTCCAATATATTCTATAACATAGTTGAACCTGGAAAACATACTAAGTGAAATACGCCATAGAAAAATGACAAGACTGTATGATTCTACTTCCATGGGTTACCCAGAATAGGCAAATTCATAAAGACAGAAAGTAGAATAGAGGTTATCAGGGAATTGGAAGAGGGAAGGATGGGAGTTGTTTAATGAGTACAAAGCTTCTGTTTGAGATGATGAAAAAGTTCTGGAAATGGAAGTCAGGGTGGTTTCACATTGTCAATACATCTAATGCCACTGAATCATATATGTAGAAACTTAAAATGATAAATATTATGCACATTTTGTCATTTTAAAAATTCCATGCAGTTTTTGGTATTTCTCTCTTAAACAGAGTCTAATTCCCTTCTTTTGAGTGTAGGCTGGACTTAGTGACTCACTTCTAATGTGCAGAATAAAGCAGAAGTGACAATACATAAAGGGACTAAAAGTCCCTTTAAGAAGCACTACAAACACTCCCAAATACATTCTATGAAGCTACCATCACCCTGATACCTAAACCAGGAAAAGATTATCTAAGATAGAGAATTGTAGACCCATCTCCCTTATGAATCTAGATGCAAAAATATTTAATAAAATTCTGGCAAACAGAATACAGCAGCATATGAAAAAATTATTCACCATGACAAAGTGGTATTTATACCACAGATGCAAGGCTGGTTTAACATACGGAAATCAATTAATGTAATCCAGCATATCAAGAAACTGACAAACAAAAACCACATGGTCATCTCAATTGATGCTGAAAAGGCCTTCGATAAAGTGCAACACCTTTTCATGATAAAAACACTGGAGAAGATAGGTATAACAGGCAAATACCTTAATTTTATAAAAGCCATTTATGACAAACCTACAGCCAACATTATATTAAATGGAGAAAAACTAAAAACATTTCCTCTTAGATCTGGAACAAGACAAGGATGTCCTCTCTCTCCTATTCTATTCAACATAGTAATTGAAGTCCTGGCCAGGGCAATCAGATAAGAGAAAGAAATCAAAGGTATACAGATTGGCAAGGAAGAGGTCAAATTATCATTATTTGCAGATGATATGATCTTATACCTGAAAGACCCCAAAACCTCAACCAGAAAACTTCTGGATCTAATTAACTCCTTCAGCAAAGTTGCAGGCTACAAAATTAACACACAAAAATCAATAGCTTTTCTTTACACCAATTCCAAACAGGAAGAGAAGGAAATTTCAGGAAAAGTACCATTCATGATAGCCCACCAGAAAATTAAATACGTTGGAATCAATCTAACCAAAGACCCTTCAGATCTCTACAAGGAAAATTTCAAAACATTAAAGAAAGAAATAGCAGAGGACACTAAAAAATGGAAAGACCTCCCCTGCTCCTGGATAGGGAGAATTAATATTGTAAAAATGGCTATCCTAGCAAAAGCAATCTATAGATTTAATGCAATACCCATTAAAATTCCACTGACTTTACAGAAATAGAAAAAAATGATCCAAAAATTCATATGGAACCACAAAAGACCACATATAGCCAAAATACTTTTAAGCTGCAAAACGAACGCAGGTGGAATCACAATTCCTGACTTCAAGCTATACTACAGAGCAGTGGTTGCAAAAACAGCTTGGTACTGGCAGAGAAATAGGCTTGAAGACATCTGGAACAGAATAGAAGACCCAGAAATACCTCAACACACCCATAGCCACCTTATTTTCAACAAAGGAGCAAAGCAAGTAAACTGGAAAAAGGACAGCCTCTTCAACAAATGGTGCTGGGAAACATGGTCATCCACATGCAGAAAAATGAAAGCTGACCCCCATCTCTCAATATACATGAGAGTTAACTCAAAATGGATAAAAGATATCAACATAAAACCAGAAACTTTAAAACTTATAGAAGGCAAGATAGGCAACACACTCCATCATATAGGCTTAGGAAAGTATTTCCTTAATAGGACTCCAATTGCTCAAGAAGTTGCAACAAAAATAGATAAATGGGATTACATGAAATTAAAAAGCTTCTTCACAGCAAAAGAAACAATTAACAGAGTCAAGGAAACCCCCAAGGAATGGGAAAAAATCTTTGCATTTCATACATCAGACAAAGGTCTAATTACTAGAATTTATAAAGAACTCAAGAAAAGAACTCCCAAAAAAACAAACAACCCAATACACAAATGGGCAAAGGAACTGAGTAGACAGTTCTCAAATGAAGAGGTCCATAAAGCCATGAAACACATGAAAAAATGCTCAACATCCCTAGGCATCAGGGAAATGCAAATCAAAACAACTCTGAGATTTCACCTTACACCAGTAAGAATGGCCAAGATCAATAAAACAAACAACAACAAATGCTGGCGAAGTTGCGGGGGAAAAGGGAACACTCTTACATTGTTGGTGGAGCTGTAAATTGGTCCAACCACTGTGGAAATCAATATGGAGGTATCTTAAAAACTAAAAATAGATCTACCATATGACCCAGCTATAACACTATTGGGAATTTACCCAAAGGGAGATGGGTCATCATACCACAGGACACCTGCATCTCCATGTTCAATGCAGCACTTTTCACAATAGCAAGGATACGGAATCAACCAAAGTGCCCTTCAACAGAAGAATGGATTAAAAAACTATGGTATATATAAACAATGGAATACTACTCAGCAATCAAGAAAAATGAAATAAGGTCATTTGCAGCAAAATGAATGGAATTAGAGAACATTATTTTAAGCGAATGGACACGAGCTCAGAAAGAGAAACACCACATGTTCTCACTCATATGAGGGAGCTGATTCAAAATTATAAGACGGAAAAATCCTATTCAAAGGTCAGATCATAATAAAAGGGGGGGGGGAGATAAGAATGGTGTCAATATAAATGGTCTAGAAAATGCATGTAATTGTTCCAACAAGATAAAAACAAAGACCACTACAGGAAAAGTTTCTATCTTAAACAGAACTGGAACCCAAGGACATATAGAAAAATATTACTAAGTAAAAGATAGAGAAGACTTAGATGGGAAACTTAGATGGGAAGAGTGGGAGGGGGGAAGCACAGGGGAGGGTAAGGGGTAACCTATATGAATAATGTTTATCAAAATGCATATATGGAAATGTCACAATGAAAAGCATGTCAAAATGAATCACATTAAGGTGTACATTAAAAATTTCCAATTAAAAAAAAAGAAGAAGAAGCACTACAGCTTCTTTGCTCCATCAGCTGGACAGTTCTTTCTGAGGAAAATGAGATACTATGTACAGTGACACTATAATAGTCTTTGGAGAGGCTCCTTAGAGGCAGAAATCCCCTACAATGATGGCCATGTGCCTGTGCCATCTTGAGACAGATCCTGCAGCTCCAATTGAGCCAGAGATCACTCCAGTTCCCACCAACATCCCCATTGCCATTTCATGAGAGATCCTGAACCAGACCCACCCAGCTAAGTCTCTCCTGAATTCATAATCTACCAGAACTGTGAAATAATCAATGTTTGCTACTGTAAGCCTCTAAGTTTGTGGGTGATGTTTTTCAGCAACAGATAATTTGTGTAAACTTATAGTTCATTTTCTGTTAATATAATTACTGAGAGGGTTGAACTTATTTCTAACTTTTGTTTTCTGTATGTTCCATCTCTCTTTAGTGCGATATTAGTCCTTTTTCCTTTACTATAATGAAATCCCTGTGCCTGGGCAATCTATTAAAAATATTTATTCAGCTCAGAGTTTGGGGATGGAAAATCCAAACAGTATAGTACCAGCCCTGATGAGCGCTGGCTTGGCTATCACATCATGGTTGATGGCATCCAATGGTGGGAGTGCATACAACAGAGAGTTCACATAATGAGACAGGAAGCCAGAGCATCAGGAAAATCAGGTTAGCTGTTTTATAAGAACATTCCTATTAGAATCAGCTTGGGATCCCACAAGAGCTACCTGAAGCTCTTCCAAGGGCAGTGCCACAATGATGCCCCAGTAGACTCCACCATTTAAAGGTCACAACATTCAACATTGCCACACTCAGGACTAAGCTTCCAACATATGAACCCTTGTAGGTCAAACTCAAATCATATCCAAACCATGGCAAGTGATTTATCTGTTCCACTTTATCTTCTTTTGGATTAATCAAGTATACATATATATATATATATATATATATATATATATATATATGTATGTATGCACATACATATACATATGTGTGTGTGCATATATATATGTATGTGTGTCTGTGTGTGTATATATATATATATATATATATATATATATATATATGATTATAGTTGTAACTCCTCAAAATTGTGAGTGATTTCTCCAGGGACTACCCTTGTTGTTGTTAGGTGCCATTGAATTGGGGTCCCACTCATAGCAACCCTATATACAACAGGCAAAACAATATTGTTAGTGCTTCTTTGCTAGTCATAGGGTTTTCAATGGCTGATTGTTTTTTGGGAGTGGGTTTCCAGGTCCTTCTCCCAAGCATACAGCACCTGTGTGTTTCCAGGCAGTCTCCCACCCAAGTACTAACCAGGCCCAACCCTGCTTAGCTTCTGAGACCTGATGGGAGCTGACACCACAGTGGTACAGCTGCAGGCATTCTGCTATTATACATGCCCCAAAATAATAAAAGCACCTCCCTGTGCCATCAGAGGAGAAAGGCTTTTCCTTCCCCTTGTCTTCAGATGAACCCAAATCCCATATACTGCAAGTTCCCTTCTGCCTTCCTGGTGTCTGTCTACTCCTTCCTTACGGAGGCCTGTCAGCTGTCATTCTCTGCGTGGCACAAGCACAATCTCAGCCACACTCCTCCACTGCGCTTGCACACAGGTGGGACCTGTCAGAGCCATTGCACATTGGAGGAAGGCCTGGGGAGGCCCAGGCCTTGCCCAGAGGCCCTGCCATTGTAGGGGAACACACACCCTCATTGGAGGCAGCTGCCCAGGCCTGAGCCCATCCTCTCTGGAATCAGGTGCAGCTACACCTGGGCCCCAGCCTCCCTCCCCAGTTCTTAGGTGTGCAGAATTTGATGTCCTTCCTCAGCATTTCCGCAGACCAGGTGCCTGCTGCACCTAAAGGCAGGAGAAGTTTCCCAATTGTGTACGTGAAACAGGGCCCAACATGTAAGAGAGATTCAGTGGTTGAAAGCAGTAATGAATAGATGGATGGCTGGATGGAAGGGTGGACATAAAGATAAAAGGACAGATGGCTTTTGTCTCCCAGATCCAAGGTTTGTTCCCTGTTGCCCAGATGTCCCTGCCATTTGCTCCTGATGTCCTTTCTCTGCCTCATGGTTCCTGGCCTGACATCCCTCCTCACCCCTTGCGTGGAGAGGATGCAGAGTCACTCACAGCTCCCATTTCCCTGAAGCCTCTTCAGCCCGGCTCCTTTCCCTGCAGAGGCCACCCTCCCAGCCCAGCTCTCTGCCCACTGCACACTCTGTCAGCAATGGCTCTGCAGAGCCTCCGCATGCCAGACTCATCCTGTCCTGCACAGAAGACTCCTGAGCTACAGTGTGGCTTGGCTTCTGGGGGAGCACAGTGCAGTGGCAGAAGCCTCAGCTTCCCAGGGACACCCTGGGGTTTGGAGGTCGCCCTCCCCTCCAGCTGGGTGAGTCTGCACGTCTCCCATGGGATTTCCATTCCCTCACCTGTAAAATGTGGGCAATGTTACCCAGATGGCAGGGCCATTTTGAGGGCTAGTGGCACTGTGTGTGACCTGATGCATAGCCTTCTTTCAGGAATGTGGGCTTGCTGCCCTGGAAAAGATAATTTCCCTTACCCACTGTGGCCCGCTGGCCAAGAGCCCCCATGGTGCCTGGTCTTAGCCAAACTATAGCCTGCTCTCTGCTCCCCAGACTCGCTGGGAGATGTGTAAAGATATGTTCTAGTCTTGTGAAACAATAGGAGCTCTCATTGTGGAGCATGCAGCTCTATTCAACAGAGAGGAAACTGAGGCTCACTAATATCAAGCACAAAGACAGATTAGAGATGCCCACCAGGTCCTTGCCATCTCCCCACCAGGGGGCAGGTGGCTTCCCTTCCCTCACAGCTGGGCTCGCCCTCGGACTTCAGCAGAAGACAGGGGCCTTGAGGCTGGGCCATTCATGGGTCTAGACTTGCAAGAAGTGGAAACATTCCCTTCTCCACTCCTGAAAGAGGGGAACACTTGGGAATGAAGCCATACAGAGAAGCCATGTGTGGACTACAGCCTACAGTGGCCACCCTGGCTACACTCCTGTCAACAGTGGCACCACAGCCAGCTCCATGGTGGGACATTACAGATGTCCAGCAATCCAAGACTTCAGATAGCAGCCATAACCAACACCATGGGGGTCAAAAGGACTCCAGGAAATTGTTATTGTTGTTGTTGTTGTTGTTGCTGGATGTCATGGAGTCAGGTCCGACTCATAGCAACCTTATATACAATAGAATGAAGTACCCCCCAACACTGTGCCATGCCTGGCCCTGTGTCAGTGCCTCTGTGCCATTCACAGGGTTTTCAATGGCTGATTGTTTTGGGAGTGGGCTGCCAGGTACTTCTCCCAAGCCTACAGCACCTGGTATCCCATCTAAGGACTAACTAGCCCTAACTTCGCTTAGTTTCTGAAATTAGATGGGATCAGATGCCAGGGTAATATGGCTGTAGACACCTAGAAATTGAGACATAATAAAATGGTTGTGGTAAGGAACCAGTGTGCTTTGGGGGGATTTGTTACATAGCAAATCAATTCCCATCACAAATGCCTTGGTGAGGGTCCCACTGGCTCAGGTCTGGGCCTAGGAGCACTGTGAGGAGGAGGGGCTATGTTGGGCCCTCAAGCTTCCCAACACCAGGCTGGTGCCCTCCCCCAGCCAGTGTACTGCATCAAGGTGAAATTTAATTAGTGGAATGTATGCAAGAATGAATGGCCTTCCTAATTGAAAATTACATTTGCAGTTCCATCGAAGCTCACAGCTGGATGGGATCAGAGCAGCCAGCGCCCCACTGCACCCAGGGGCCCACTGCACCCCACTTGTGCTACTCATATCCCCTCTGTCTGTCCTCCCTGACCCTTTCTTTCTTTACTATCTGTTTTCCTGGTGAGAAAATGGAGGCTCAGAAGCCAGGTGACACATCTGTCTTGGTCACCAGCATCAGCTAAGGAGCCAGATTTGAACCCAGGAATGATTACCCACAAAGCAGGCGTTCTTGCCACTGCACTCCTGACACCCTCACCAGATCTGCAGGACACACTTCTTGGAGCTGGTAGGGTAGGACATTGCTACCACAAAATAGCTCCCAACTATGGTGACATGCAGAGGACTCTGGACCCAAGTGGCAGCACCTGGCTCTTTCCTTCAAATAATGAATTATGAACACAGAGGCAGGGACTCCCCAGGAACTGTGCTCTGCATTTCACCACTAAGAGCGCCAAACCCCACCAACTGGCTCTTTAGCCCCTCCTTCACTTCTATGGGACACTCCATTAGCCTTCAGATATAACTAGGGATTTGAGGGAAGGGGAGTTCATTTGATTGCTTCAGTTAAGTACCAAGGGTTTCTGTTGCTTGCAACCAAAGAACTTTAACTATACATTTAAAGGTCTGAAAAGGTAAGTAGGTGAAGACCTTTGGCATTATAGCTGGGAATTTACTCTGCTACACTTGCCCCAAGCAGTGAGGCTTTGTCTGCACCTCTGCTCAGGCTCAGTCCCCTGAGGCCTGGGCCTGGACCACTGCTCTGCACAAAGCATCCCCTCCACCCTAAACCTCACTTTCCCTCTGAACAAAGAAATTCTCTGCAGCCTCTGAGATTCAATTCAAGCATAGTCTGAACCATGACAATCCTAACAATCCAAATGATAACTAAACCCAGTCTGTGTTTCTGTGTACTGCTATCTACTTGGCTCATAGGCTTTTGATGATGAAACCTCACATGCTCTTGGCATTGCACGACATAGGTGCTCCAGCAGAGTGTGGGAACAGAGCAGATGGAATGGCTTGGGAAGATGGCCTGGCAAAGACTGCTACTGCTTGACCATTAAATCTGGTTCATTTTGCAACTCCACTGCCTCCCAGGCTCCCCTCGCATTTAGGCATACCAGTGTGATTTTGCTTTCTCCAGTAGAAAGTGGGCAGAGGGGATTCACACACTTCCAGCCCACTGTCTCTGAGAAGCACATGGCCCACCACACACTCTTCCCTTTCCTTTAGCCAGATGCAGACAACTGTGAGGCCCAAGGGTACAGTGCAGACTCAGGTCTAAAGCACTGTGTGGCAGAAAGTCTCCTGCCAGCCAAGATCATCTGCTTTAGAGGATGACATAAGTGAGAAATAAACTTCTATTATACCTGGACGCTCTGTGTTTCTTTCATTAGAGCAGCCACTGATCCACAGCTCTGCAGATGGTGAGCTTGGCGGTGCTGGGGATGGTAGTGACACTTGTGAAGGTGGCCAGTGACTATGGGGCTATGGGTACAGCGAGGGCAGTAGTGACGGTGACACTGCTTCTTTCCTGGTTCTAACGATGCTGGTGTTGTCAGGGACTGGGATGCTCGCTAGAGCAAATCTGATGCATCTGATAAAGACATCCCTCATTGCTGTAGAGCGGTCAACTAGACTCAGAACTGAAAGGAACATTACTAAGTTCCTTTCTAGACAAGGCTACAAACATCTGGGGGACAGGCACTCCCTCAGACACCAGGAAGATAGGCAGAGCAGGGCCTGACCTGAAGCACTATTACATGCTCATGTCCTGCTCCTTATCTGAAAGCAAAGTATTGGGGACAGAATAGATCACACCCTCTTCTCTCCTCCCTACCCCAAAGCCAAGATTGGGAGTGCGTGGGGGATCGCCTCCATGGCCTAAAATGAGGACCCACCTTCATCTCAGTCCCCCCATGAACACTGACTGTTCCAATGCACAGCAAAGGCCTATGGTTTCCAGATGGCTGAGGTGAACTGAGCTGGACCCCACCAAGGTGGACATCCCCAGAGGCGGGAGGCTGTGAGAGATCACCACTGGTGAGAATTAAGTGGGAATGAGGCCAAGCCAACCCCAGACCTGCCATGTAAGGTCCCTGGAAAGGGTAAAGACCCTGCAGGGCCCTCCAGAGAGCCCAGGACTCTTATGAGCCCCAGGGAGAGTCAGGAAGTGGATTCCTGCCAAACAGGGTATCTGTGCCTGTGAGCATACAGTAACAACCATTCAAGAGGAGACTGCAGTAGCACTGGATGAAGAAAAAGAAGGAGGAGGACGAGGAAGAGCAGGAGAGGAGAAAGAAAAGAGAAAGAAAAAAGACAAGAGAAAAGAAAAAAGACAAAAGGAGAAAAGGAAAGGAAAAGAAGAGAAAAGGAGAGAAAATAAAAGAAGAAAAGAAAGGAAAAGAAAAGAGTCACTTTTCATGGCCCCTGCCTGAGATCGCTTCAGAGATGAGAGATGGCACTTCATTTGTCTGAGCCTGGGGTTTTAAATTGGATAAGCCTGCATCCACAGAAAGTACTAGAGCTCAGAAAAATTGTGCAGGTAGTCTTAAGGGACAGAAAGGGCAGAATATAGATAGACAAAGCACTTGCTGGGGGAAATATGACCTTTCTGTGTTTATACCCTGCCAATTGCCTGCTCACGTCACAAACAGGAATGTCCATAATTTACCAGTTTTTTTCATGAAACATCTACGGAGTGGCTGCCAAATTCCAGGCCATGTGCTGATGGGAACAAAGCTGTCTGGGACCCCTGTGGTGAAAATTATGATAGTTCTTGAGGGTCTTCACCCAAATGCCTGGTGGAGATGAAGTCCTCAACCTCCACAGCATATTTGTTAAGGTACTGGGGTGTTGCCTGTAATAGACCCGATTTCACAAAGGCTAAGCAAGATAAAAAGTTTATTTGTCACTCTTGGAAACATCCAGGTGAGTGAATTAGGGCTAGTGAGGAAGGCCTTCATCTCTTACCCCACTCCTGTCTCCTCACTACATTGCCATCCTCAGCATGTGGCTTCTGTCTCATCTCAAGTGTGGCTCCTACTAGCAGGACCAGCTCCAGTCAGCCACGAGGAGCAAGGGAAGGTGCACCTGCCCTGTAGGGGCACGACCAGAGGTCCAGAGGGGGCAGGCATCCCTGCCATCCACATTCCATTCTATGGTCATGCCCACCACCAGGAAAGCTGGGCCCGTCATATCTAGCTGGGTGGCCACTGGCCATGCAAAAAGCTGAAGATTCCATTCTTATGTAAGAAGGGGAAGTAGATGTTGGAGAATAACTGGCATCTGCTGCCATACTGCTGTGGCTCCATTGGTCAAAGTGATCTTTCAAAAAACATAGGTTGGATCTTCTCAACTCTCAAATTAACATATTTCCATCCCTTTGTGATGGATAATCTTTGTTGTCTACTTGACTGGATTGAAAGATGATGAGAGAATTGGTAATGCACCCTTCTGAGTGTGTCTGTGAGGGTCTTTCCAGAGAAGGTTGGGGTGTGGGTCAGTGAACTAAGTGAGGAAAATCCTCTGAGTGTGGCCGACACTGTGCAACAGGCTGGTGAACCAGATGGGACAGAAAGCAGAAGGCAGAAGCCCAGGCACACACATGACCCTTCTTGAGTGGGTGGGTTTTGGGATGCTGTGGTTGACCAAGGACATCAGACTCCAGGTTCCTTAGACTTTGAATGCAGACTTGTACCAGCATCTCTCTAGGGCATTCCAGGCCTTTGGACTCCGACAGGTTGCATCACGGGCCTCTCCCTCATGTCCTGAGGCTTTCAGCTTCTTAGACTAAGCATGCCCTAGTTTTGCTGACACTCCAGCTTGCAGAGAGCTATTGTGGAGCCACCTAGCTCTGATCATGAGAACCATTCTACCAATTCTCCTTCCACTCTAACTGTTCCAACAGCTTCTTCTCTGGAGAGTCCTGACTAACACACCCTTAGAATTAAATCCGCTTCCCTTACCTGTACAGTCCTGTGCCTGCCCTTCCTCAAACTTCACCTTGGACCTCCCTCCCTCTCGCTCATGGTTCCTTGGCCTCTATGGTCAGATTCTGTGAGATTCCTATACCATCCAAGTTCCTTGCCATAGTGGAGACTTTGGGTTTGTTCTGTCTGCCAAGAACGCACTCCTCCAAGCTCCTCTCACAGTCACCTCCTCCCTGCCTTGCAGGCTCAGATGAGACGGAGCCCCTCGGGCAGGTCTCCCCATGCTCCCACCCAAAGCTTCTCTCAGTCACTTTGCTTATGTCTTTGTTTCAGAGGACTTGTCAGCACCTTTGACACCATGCTTATTTATTTGTTTATTCATTCACTACATTCCCCCCCGCCCCGAACAATAAGCTCCCTGAGGCCAGGGACAACCTTATTTGGTGTGTTTGGTATGAAGAACCCCTGCACCTCGTGTAGGTGGGAGCTCAGGGGGCATTTGTTACATCACACAAGTATTCTAAGACCTCTTCCTCTCTTCACAGGAGGGACCTTTAGAGAGGTAAGTAGGTAATTTGGCCCCAAGAAGATCCCTGAATCCACCCATTCTACCAATCACTATACCTACCAGTCACCTATACCTTGTTCTTACCTCATGAAGAAACCACACAGGAAGACCATGCAGGGCTCTGAGAGAGTCTAAGGACATGGAAGTCCCATCCTTAGCAAAATATGGCCCAGTGAGCATCTCGGGCTCTTCCCTTGGTGGTGGGGAGGGCATAAGACATGAAAAGGACCAAGAGAGGAAGTCTGACATAGGAGATGCAGGAACAGCACTGGCTCTGGCCAGGGATGGGGGCTGATCAGAAACACCCAAGCATGAGCTGCAAGCAAAGGAGAAGAGGGAGACTACCTGCAGCTCGGAGGGCTGCCAGTGTTGGTGGTCAGAAGTCTGAGCCACTGGCCTTAGCCCCACCTCCATTCGGTCATGTTGTTGTTGTTGTTAAGTGCCCTCTAGTCGAGTCTGACTCATATCCACCCTGTGTACAACAGAATGAAACACTCCCTGACACCATGCCATGCCTGGCACTATTGTCAGTGTTTCTCTGTTATTCATAGGGTTTTCAATGGTAAATTGTTTCGGGAATGAGTTGCCAGGTCCTTCTCTCTACCCTGCAACACCTGATGTTCCTAGGAGGTGTCCCATCTAAAGACTAACCAGGCCCAACCTGCTTAGCTTCTGAGATCAGGTGGGATAGGATGGCAGGGTGCTATGCCTGCAGACCACTCAGTCATGGACAAGGATAAATCATGCCAGCACACTGGGCAAGACTCTCTCCACCTGCTACGACTATGGTATCTCTAAGGTCCCTTTAAGTCCTACCAGTGCATAAAAGGAAGAGCTTTCCTCATTAGACTCAAAGACCACCAGCTCTGCTCTGAATGGCCGCCTTTCCAAGAACCTCCTTTGTCATCACTACAGGACTCCCTTACTAAACATGCCCTAGTTTGGTGCACTTCTGTGCCATCAAACACTGGCAAAGGAACCTGAGGAGGCCCAGTGCTGATGGAGCCAGCCAGTGTCTAGTTTTGCCTTCTGTGGCCCTTTGCCATAGGAAAACAACACACAAGCACTCTGTGCCCTGCGCAACATCACTTGCTCAACAGCCAAGAAGTTCCTAACGTGGTTGGAGACCTTTGGTGTCAAGATCTCATCTGAATGAGGAGTTAACACTGTGAGTTGCATCCTTTCTGTTTCAGAGGAAAACAAAACTCCAAACTAGTTATAGGACCTCCACATAAAGATTTATTTATGCAGGAGGAAAAAAATAGCGACATTCCACCCAGAGTTGGGAAGGAAACTGCTGGGTATTTATTTTGACCCCATCTCTGGACTATATGTTGTGAGTAACAAGGTCCAGGATGGAGACAGCTTTCCGCTCGTGCCTTTCCCCTCCTCACACCTGGGAGATAGGCAGTACAGTGTGGGAGGACCCCAGGAGGATGGCAGGCAGGTGACTTTCTTTTAGAACTGAGCTGTAAAAAATGAACAAATTTCCAGAAATACCCTACAGATACAAAAGTAGAAAATCTGAATTCTGTAATTATTAAGGAAATGAAAACTGAGCCAGGCGCTGTGTCACAGGCCTATAATCCCAGCGACTCAGGAGGCAGAGGCAGGAGGATCACAAATTCAAGACCAGAGGCAGTCTGCTTAATTTAGTGAGACCCTGTCTCAAAAAGTTAAAAAAATGGGCTGGGGGTGCAGCTCAGTGGTATAGCACTTGCAGAGCATGCAAGCATGAGGCCCTGGGTTCAACCACCAGCAGAGGAAAAAAAAAAAAAAAGAAAGAAAGAAAGAAAAGAAAACTATAAATTAAAGAAGCAAATGGAAACAAAAACATTTTCACAAACAAAGCTCCAGGCCAAGAAGTCTATGCAGAAAAATGTAACATTCAAAGAAAAAATGAAGACCACATTCTTCACAGCCTTCCAGAGATATAAAAATAAAGAACATCAGCCTAGTCATCTTATAAGACCAGCATAACTTTAGTTCTAATACCTAATAAGGGAAAATTAGAAATAAAGAAAATAACTAGAAATTCTGGGAAAGTTCATTCATAAATAGAGTGTAAAAATCCCAAACAAAATATGAGCAATGGTAAGTTCAATTATAGACAAAAAGAGTAACATATAATGACATGCAAAACTAGTTTAATATTCAACAACAGGATAAAGGGAAAAACGTGATTCTTTCAAGAGATGCCAAAAAGATGCTTCTGATAAATTTTAAGACCTGCTCATAATAAAATTCTGACCAAACTTAGAATGGAAGGAAATTTCCTAAATCTCACAGAGTACAAACAATATCGTACTTAAGGATGGCGAGAGGAACATTTTCACCCCAAGGTCAAGAAGAAAACACTGACCACTCTCCTGATTTCTACCCAAAATTGTACTGGAGGCCCTTGCTGAGCAAGGAAGAAGAAATAAAAGGTATAAAGCCTGGAAAGAAAGAAATAGCACTCTGTTTTCAAATGGCAAGAGTACATGTGTTGAAAATACCAAGGGAAAAAACTAACAGATCTGAATTACAGTGGTTGGACTTAGAATTTTCAAACTTTACAATAGTGAGAAACCCAATGCATTCAGTGGGAATTGTACTTCAAATTTTGGATTTTGATCTTTTCCCAGATTGTTGTTGTTGTTGTTGTTTTCATTAGGTGCCGTCAAGTCAGGTCTAACTCATAGTGACCCTTTTAGGATTTTCAATGGCTGAGTGTTTTGGGATTGCTTCAGGAATGGATTGCCATGTCCTTCTCCCATTTTTGTGGTGCTGAGAATCGAACCTGGGTCCTCAGAGAGTGCACTGCAGCACTCTAGCAACTGAGCTAAAGCCCAGGCCTTTCCCAGATTAGGAGTAGACAATATGATCCTCACTTCAAATACTGGGCAGTAACAGTGAGCCACAGTCCTCAGCAAGCCACACAACATAAGGGTAAACCACCAGCACTGCAAGTGTTCTGTGTTGCTGTGAGGCCCAGTAGGTGAGATACAGGAAATTCAGTTTAACTTATGATATTTTCAACTTACAGTGAATTTGCCAGGACAAAACCCCATTGTAAGTCAAGGAGCGTCTGTGGCTGAGTTTTTCAGGAACACTGGATAGGAAGCCAATACAGAAAAATAATTGTATTTTTATACACTAGCAACAGATACTTAGAAATGAAATTCAAGAGATAACACCATTTATAACAGCAGCAAAAAGTATCAGGTACCTAAGAAGTGATCCCACGTTGCCCTGGCGCCAGCTTTTAACAGCCGGTGAGAGCCGCCCGAGCCTACTTGTATTAGTTTTCTGTTGCAGCATAACTCACCGTGTGTCATGGCTTAAAGCAACATCTGCCTATCACATTAGTCAGGAGGTCAGGAGTCCAGCATGGCAGGCTTGAATTCTCTCCTCAAGGAGTTTCAAGGCTGATATCAAGGTATAGGCTGGGCTGAGTTCTCATCTGGAGCCTCCGGAGGAACATCCACTCCAATCTCATCCTTATACTGGCAGAACTCAGTTGCTTACAGGAATAGGACTGTCATTCAGGAGTCCCTCAAGGTACCTGTACTACTGGTCACATGGCCCCTGCAGCAATAGAGAATTTCTCACACATCAAAATCTCCTCATGCTTCAAATCCCTGACCTTGCTTTCAGTGACAGCCAGAGGCAATGCCCTGAGTTACAAGTGCCTGTGTGGCAAAGTCAGGTCCATGCAGTTCACCTGCTAAGCTCAGGCCAAACCTGCGCCATGAAGTCATCTAATCATGAGAGCAAAATCCACCTTCCCCGAAGTTCCAGGGATTATGGGAGGGGTGTCCAGCAGGGAGGAGGTCATTTGGGGGAATATTTTTGCATCTTGCCAACACAGTCCATCCTCTGGCCCCCAAATACTTAAATGTCTCCAATACTTCACCTCCTCCCAAGAATAGGCTCCATCTCACTGGAGCATCAATTCAAAGCCCAAAAATCTTACATAAATCACATCAGCTCAAAAGTCCAAAATCTCTTCACATAAATCATCTACACCACTCATGGATGAGGCTGCTGGTGTAATCCATGAAGTGCAAGTCCTGGGCACATTTCCTCTTCCTCTGTAGACCTGAGACACTAGAAAGAGATATCTGCCCAACACTCTTGTCACTTGAGACTGGTATACGATAATAGTCATCAGTACTTGGTGTCTTCGACTTGACACTAAAAGCCTCAAGAAGTAAAGACTGATAAGTCAAAATTTATTAAAAGTGAAACCTTTTTCTTTGAAAAATTCTGTTAGAATGAAGATACAGGAAGAAGTGTCTACAGACAACAGGACCTCCTGCAGATAGCAAAATCGAAGGATGCACAAGTCTCTTATAGAAAATGGCAGAGTCTTTGGATATAGCCTACACTACACACATCCTCCTGTGTATTTTAAATCATCTCTCGATTATTTATAATACCTAGCACAATGTAAATGCCATGTAAATTGTCATGCCATATCCTTCCCCTTGCTGAAGGTAACTTCTGGTTCCTTCTTGCTCCTTATAGTAAATTGAGACAAGAGGGAGAGAAATTGTGGGTATAGCTGTTAAACACGAGGAACCAGGTCTGGATATTTTGAAAATTCTCATCTTCAGTTGGCAAAATATGTTAAATGTCCTAAGTAACTGCTGAAAAGTGTGGCTTGGAGAAAAGGCTGAGTGTGGGCCTGGGCGTCCCTTGGCTAAAACCTTGGAAAATTATGGAAGAAGAGAGTATTCAGAGGTGCAGAACCCAAGGGATTCAGGACCTGGATCTTAGTCAACTCAGGGTGGGAAGCTTTCTAAGCTTCTAGGTTGGCCTCCTGGCCACCTTAGAACTAAAAGACAGTGAAGGGATTGCTTAAAATAACCTGGAGATGTGGCCTTCACCCCATGGATACAACACATGCATCAAACACATGCTTCCTGCCAGGAAGTATGAGATGCAACTCAGTGTGGATCTGGGAACCACAGAGAACAAGTCCCAGGTTGTGAAACAGAATTGAGGCTCTCTGGCTAGAGTTTGCTGGCTGTACTTCAGAACTGCTTTGGACTAGGGACTGCTTTTTACTTTTTATTTCTTCCCTTTTTGCAACAGAATGCTAATAACTATTATCTCCTCCCTGCCCCACAGCTGCATGATGAGGATTATAGGGCCAATAGCCCTCTACAGATGGAGAGGAAATGTGCCCAGAACTTGAACTTCATGGAGCACACCCAGGAGCCTCGTCCATGCCTGATTTTGATACTTTATATGATGATGCAGTTTTGAACTTTTGAGGTGATGAGGTTTATATGAGATTTTGGACTTTCAGCTAAAGCTCTAGTGAGGTAAGATCCCCCACCAACTGTGGAAGGAAATAAACATCTTTTTGCATTTGGAAGAGATGAAAGTATTTGAGGATCAGAGGATGGGCTGTATTGGGTGGGATTCATAAATGCTCCCAAGGATGACCCCCCTCAGTGGTTGATGCCCCTCCCATAACCTCTGGAAATGCTGGGATGGTGGATTCTGCTCCCATGATAAGGTCACTTCAGGGGGCCCGGTTGCCTGAGATTCACAGATGATCTGGATGGACCCGACATCGCCTCATAGGCTCTTGCAAAGCAGAGTGGTCCTCTGACTGTCACTATGCAGTGACATCCCATCTCATGGCTGAGCCTGGTGATTTGTTTCTTCTATTTTCTGCTTTGTCAGTCTTGCTAGGGGTTTATTCACTTTATTAGCATTTTCCAAAGAATCACCTTTTTGTTACCCTGGTTTTCTCTATTCATTTCCTGTTTCTTCTGCCTCCCTCTTTATTATTTCTTCTGCATGCTTATTTATTTTGTTCTTTTTCTTGTTTAGATACCTCAATTACCACTTAGAAACTGTTCCTCTTTTCTTGTGTGTTTAGTGCTATAAATTTTCTTCTCAGCATTCCCTTGCCTGTGTTCTGTGTCTTTTGGCATGTGGTAGTTTTCATTTAAATTTAAATTTTTCATTCCTATGATGAGACGTATTCTTTTATTTAGCTATTGTTTAGATGAGTGATTTTAATTTCAAATAGTTGATTTTTCTGTTGTCTTTTTGTTAGACTTCTAGGTTGATTCCATTATAGTCAGAAAGCATATGCTATATGATTTTGATTCTTTTAAATTTGTTGAAGGTTGTTTTATGATCCAGGATATGGTCTATCTTGATGAATGACCCTTTGGTGCTATTTTTTTTCTTTTTTAAGATATTCTGCTATTGGGTTGAAAATTCTATAGATATCTGTTAGGTCTAGGTGGTTTATAGTGTTGTTCCAACCTTCTGTTTCCTTTGTTTTCCGATTCTGCCTCCTGTCACCTCTACAATCAGTCCACTTTTGAGCCTATCCAGTGACTTGTGGCTTTATTTTTGTTTTCTGTTCTTTAGTTACTGTCCTTTTCAGTTCTACAACTTCCATTTTGCCCTTTTCCCTAACTTATTTTTCTTTGCTGAGGTTTCTCCCTTTCACTTGTTTCCAGAGAATCTGTGGTTGTTCCTTGAAGCATTTTAACAACGGCCACTCTACAAACACCTGACTCATCTCAGCACTGCTATCTGTGACTTGTTGTGATTTTGTTTCTTGATAGGATGAGTGATTTCTCAATGGTAATATGGAGGTCTTGGGCACTGTATTGTGAGAGTCTGGATCCTTTTATTAACTTACTTTTATAAGCAGGCAGTCCCGCTGGGGAGGTAGCCCAAGATGGGGTAGGTGAGTGTGTCCAGCTTCCAGTTGGGCTCATGGGCATCACTGAGAAGGGGACAGTGACCCCCCACCACCCCCAAAAGTGGGTGGGCAGGTGGAAGCCCAGTACCTCCCTCTATGCCACCAACACTAGCCTGGGGCATCAGCTTTTTCAAATATGTTTCCCATTAGGGGATGTAAGGTCAGCTCCCAGCAGAGACCCACTTCCCCCAGGGAAGAGGAAAGAGGATTCCTCCCACTGCTTTGCTGCCGTGTGGTGGAATCTGAAGCTCATGTGAGCCTTTGACCCAAGGAAGGGAGTGGGAGTAGAACACCAGTTGCCCCACTTCCCACCACCTTGTTCCAGGTGAGGTATGGGCTAGTCCCACTCCTACTACCTGATTATGTTTTATAGGGGAAGAAAAGCTTTCCCTCTATGCTATTAAGTTCAATTTCTGGGACCTGCAAATAAAACTGACAAAGTAAAAATTAGAAAGGGAAAAAAGAGTTAGTTTATACAGGCAACACACATATACACAGGAAAACAGTGATAAGTCAAGGCAGTGGTTAAAAATTGAGGCTTATAAAACCATCTTAACAAAGGGAAATAAATTAATGGAGAAAACAAAACAAAGGAAAAAGACTTTAGGGAGACAAGTAAATTGTGGAAAAGTAAATGTATGGGGGAAACTAATGGAAGATAAGGGTTTGTACAGACCCATCTCAGTGCCAACTCTCTGTCTCCAAAGATAATGGTTGTTTTCACCTTCCTCATAGGAGAGAGGAAAGTGGAAACACCTGCACAAAGGCAAACATGCCCAGCCTGCAGCAGCAGGAGAGGGCAGAGAGCTCTTCCTGCATGTGGTGTTTCTCACTTGCCTTTAGCTCAAAGTTACTATTACTCCAAAATGGCATGTGTGGGGTTGTACATTCTGACACCCTCTGTTTCATTGCATCTGGGTGGGAGTAGAGGCTCTCTCTTCACCACAGAGCCTTCTGGACACTTGTCTGGCAGGAAAACTGAAGCACTGCCTCGTCCCTGGGGCAGGAGCTAGATCAGCTTCATCCTCAGCCTTGCTGAAATGTGAAGAGTGGTTTCCATTGGGGTGTGGTTGGGCTGGGGTAGGGAGGTTATTGCCAAGAAGGTTTCCCACTGTTACATCATCACCCTCGTCCCAGCCCTGTGGCTAGGAAGAAGCAGGCTTTTCAATTTTCTACTTCCTACTGTCCAGGTGTGATGTGGCTGGATTCTCTGCTCAGGAGCTCATGAGGCTGCAGCTTAATCTGGGACTCAGGGTCACCTTCCATTCTGTTTGTTGGCACAAGACACTTTCTTGCTGCTGCAGGACTTATATCCTCATTCTCTTCCTGGCCAATGACTGCTCTCAGCTCCTGAAGGTCACTCTCAAATCCTTGCTATGTGGCTTCCTCCATCTCAGCAATAGAGAACCTCCCTCATGTCAAATACTTCTCATGCTTTGACTCTCTTACTTCTTCTTTAACCAGCCAGAGGAAATTTCCTGCTTTTCAAGGAGTCATATAATGAGCTATGCCCACCTAATTATCTCCCTCTCTAAAGGCCAACTATACCTTAAGTCTCCTTGTGATAGGACTAAAATCCACCATCTTTGCAGCCCCAGGGACAGCATAGAATGTGCAGACCAGAGGGGCAGGAGACCTTGGGGGATATTTCAGTGGTCTCACAGCATCCAACAGTTTTTTTCCCCAACTCTGCTGGCATCACATTGTTAGTGTCAAATCCACCATGTAGTTTCACTCCACATAGAACTACACAAGTGCTATAAGTTAAGGCTTTTAAGCACCCCACCAGGGAGCAGGCTTACCAGCACACTACTGACTAAGCCTAACAAAAGATGTGCAAGATTTCTAACACTAAAAACTACAAAGCATCACTGAGTAAAAGTAAAGATGACCTAAATGAATGGAAGATGGGGTTATACTATGTCCATGGATTGGGAGACTCAATATTGTTGAAATGTCAGTTCTCCATAAATGTTCTAGAGATATAATCCAATCTCAATCAAAATCTCATCAATGTGTATGTGCATGTATAAATTGGTATCATCATGAAACTGCAAAGATCTATAATAGACATACCAATTTTTAAGTAAAAAAAGACATGAAAAATTAGACACTACTAGGTTTCAGACCTTACTCTAAAATTACAACCACCAACACCACCACCACCACCACCACCACCATCATCATCATCATCACAACAATGCAACTATAGGACTGGCACAAGTATAAAACAATGGAACAGAATTTTTAAATCTCAGAAAAAGACTCACATATATGCAGCCATTTCATTTACAACAAAGATGCCATTAAGATTCAGTGGAGGCTGAGCTGCGGAGAGATTTGGAACTTGTGGAGCCGGCCAGGTTGCACGCGGGGGAAGCCGCTTGCCCTGGCGCGCGGCTGGGGAGCTCTTTCTCCGCGGCGCACCCCACCCCTGGCTCCCCTCCCTTCTGCTGCGGCGGGTCAGGCCTACGAGCGCGAACTCCATAGAAATTTGGGCACACATATGTCCGGATCCCAGACACATCAGAGGTGAGCCCAAATCACCCCACTGTGCTGCGGAGAGATCTGGAGCTTGTGGAGCCGGCCAAGTTGCACGCAGGGGAAGCCGCTTGCCCTGGCGCA